>CATIWC010000815.1:0-395490 GCA_948472305.1 Vicia faba | reverse complement strand
CTATTTTGTTCATTTTTATTCGCATACAAACCCTAATTCTAGCATAGTATGTTTAGAAAGCGATAAAGTGTGAAATTCAAACTCCTACGCTATTACAACACAATAATATAGGGAGGGGGTATAATGTTTCAAATGGGGATTTTAACAAGGAATTTAAACCTAAAACTATTACATCAAGATTTGAATTATTTACAATTTAATTAATGTACAATAATTAAAAAAAATGGAATAAATATGCAAGATGCAAAAATGTTTTGTATATGTATGAAAAAGAGTATTATTTATGTAAAATAAAAAGAAAATAAAAAGATATTATTTTTGGAGTATTTTTATATTTTAGGGTAAAACCCTAATTCTATTAAACAAAATGTATTATTTATTAATATATACAATATTTATCATTTATACACAAAAATAAAATAAGAAAAGAAACATATTTGTAAAAATGATTTTTTAGTGTTTAATAATAATAAAATGAAATATGTGTATTTTGGTATTTTATTCTAAATATATATATATATATATATATATATATATATATATATATATATATATATATATATATATATATATATATATAATATATATATATATATATATATATATATATATATATAATATATATATATATATATATATATATATATATATATATATATATATATATATATATATATATATATTATATATATATATATATATATATATATATATATATATATATATATATATATACTATATATATATATATATATATATATATATATAAATATATATATATATATATATATATATATATATATATATATATATATATATATATATATATATATATATATATATATATATATATATATATATATATATATATATATATATATATATATATATATATATAATATATATATATGTGTGTATTAAGTTCTAAATATGTATTATATATAAAAAATAATAATATTTAATATTTATAAAAAAAGTAATTTTTCTATAAAATATTTTCAGAAAGTAAAACAAAAATTAAAATGTATAGAAATGCATTTGTACTATTTTTTTAGTATTTTAAACAAAATATATATATTATATATCTATTTATGTATAAACTAAAAGATAATAAAACAAATGCCTAACAAATCAAAAATGGTGAGAAAAATATTTTTATATTTTTTATGTCATGAGAAAAAATAACAAAGTCAATCAAAAAAAAGAAAAAGTCAAAAAGTCAAAGAAATAAGCAAAGGGCCTTGGGGGTGTAAAAGCAATTATGTGGTGCAAATAAGAAAAATGTTCCAGGCCCAGCCCAGAAGACCTGGTCTTCAACCTCCAGCAAACAATGTTTGAAAAAAATACACGCGCCTCTTGCTTCAACATCAAGATCCTGATTCTTTGATTTTTTGAACAAACTTCCAACACAAAAATGTAAAGCATCATCTCACGATTTCATACATATAAAGAACATGATCTAACTCTCAGAACTGAGAGAGAATTTCTTCCTCTCTCCCCAATTTTTAACCTAATTTTTGTTCAAAGTTCAGGCATCAAATTCCTTGCAACACACATAATATAAATAAAATCTAATTATATGGGCATGTTCAGGGCAATGATTATGACATATTCTCTTCACAAACCTAAAGCTAACAATGCCTAATAAGAGAGATACGAATTCAAAAACTTACCTGTTCAGTTGAAGTTCAATCTGGCAATGCAGGAACTTTCAGTGCAAGGGGTGATGATTGGAAAAGCTTCCTTGAGGTCCAGGGATGCTATTCCAATGTTTACTTTGTCTTGAAAGCTTCTGAATCGAGCTAGAGACTTCACCTGCAAGTCAGAAATGTGAAAATGGTGGAACCAGTTAGAGGGATTACAGGTCGTGTTTTTGCTTTGGTTAGCTTGCATAGATGTTAGGGGATTTATGTGAACTGGTTTTGGGCAAGAATGCTTGAAGGGATTGAGAGATGATACTCAAACTGCAGGCCTTGCCCTGTTTTTGCAGTTTGAGAGTGATTCTGAGATTGAGGGTGCTTTGAAGGCTAGGTGCTCGTGTATTAGCTTGGTTGTGTTGTGTGGAATGTGTTTGATAAGTTTGTCTAAGTGTTCTTGAGCTGATATGGTAGTTGGTATGTGTTATGGCACTTTTCTTCAACTTTAAGCAACAAATGCCAACTTGTGTTTCTAGGCATGTAGAGGACCCCTAATCCTGCTGCAAAGCTTCTCTTGATCAGTGTGTTATGCTCATAATCTTGTGCCAATCAGATTTGCAATGTACTTGTTGGATTTTCAATTTGACATAAAGTGCAACTTTTCAAGATTGGATATTATGCTTTATCTATAAATGGATTAATCTTGCATACAATGTCCAAACTCATAGGAACAACACCTTGGCACAAAGGATTGGCATTAAATTATGGAGTGTAGATGAGATAAAAGACCTGTAATCTAGCTTAAGGCATGCTGAGTTCAAATTGCAAGGTTATGGACATGTAACTTTGGTCATGACAAAGTGAGTTTTTTGCCATTTTACAAAATTCGATTCTCCCTAACCATGAGGTTGTTTGAGAAGTTCTTGGACATTTTGGAAAGCTTGGAATGTGTACTACAATCCATCTTTGAAGTGCAATTTAAAATTCCAAGTGGAAGTGTATGGAAAATGGCCTTGAAGTGGGGTAGAAAACCTTGTCAAAATAGGTCAAAAATTCACTAAGTTAAGAATGGTTTTAGTGCCCTTATTCAAAAATTTGTAACTTGAGATACAAGCTTCAAATGAGAAAACTTTGTGAATCAAAGTTGTAGATTATACAACAAGCTACAACTTTCATGTTTTGACTTTTGTTTGAATCCAAAATGAATCTTGGTGAAAAAGTGGGGGCAAAGTTGGGAAAAAATTAGGGTTTTCCATAACTTAGAAAAAATTCTAAGTTATGAAAAATTCTATTTCAACCCTAGTTTGCATTCTTGTTTCTTGGTGAACAAGTTTCATGATTTGGCATGTTTTGATGAAAATGAATCTTGACTCTTGATTTTTGACCAAAAAGTCAAAGTTTGACTTTTTCAGTATACAGTCAAAATTGATCAATTGATTGGGAAATTCAACTGTTAATCTTGTGTACTTGGGATCTTTTTGAGTTTGTTGAGCATGTCAAGATAATTCAATGGGGTCCTTGATTCCATATGTGAGCTTGGTTTTGCCATTGGGTAGGTCAAACAGTCAATAATTACCCTTGTGTAGTCAAAACCCTAAAAAATGACCATTTTGCCCTTTTGAGGATCTGGTCAAATTTCTTGTGGAATTGTGATCCAAACTTGATCAAATGGTCCATATGAGTTCATAATGTTGATGTGGGTCAAAAATCATGAGGTTGACTGTCAATTGACCATAGTTGACTTTTTCCCCAATACAGTTGATTTCTAGGTCAACTGTCCAATTGACTGGGCAAAACTTGGAATCAAGGACTTGAAACTTGGTATGGATAAACTTGGGAGTCCAATATGAAGCATGAAAGTCATCTTAGGCATTTTAGGTCAAAACATCTTTGTGCAAACACAAACCCTAATTTGGGTCCATAGTGCAAGGAGAAGTCCTGAGCAGAGGAAACCCTAATTGGATCTTGATCTTCAAAGGTCTGGTGATGAGAAAATGTTGAGGAAATGGGAGGGCAAATTTTGGGGTACAACACCTTCAATATGGGCCATGTTGCATGTTGAGTTTCTTGGTAAAACAAAACAATTCAAATGATCATAGTCCTTCGATGACGCTTTCGAAAGTTTCCTAAAAATGATCAAGTCCCTTAAAGGAAAAATTGCCAAAGACACTTGGCACTATTGCAATCATGGTCTAAACGATGACCCGCGCCCGTCCCGTTAACATCCTAACACAAGATTGTCCACCCAATACAATGGTGGAACAATACTGTTTAAAAGTGTTAAAACATAGGAAAGATCTTTGAGAAATTTAGAGTAGATAGCTCTTGGTTACTTGACCAATCTTGGTAAAACAATGCTTGCATTTTTTCAAAACACACTTCACAAACACAAACTTTCAAAACAACTTTCAAAACCTTGAAACATCTTTTCAAAAGACAACACCTTTTGTAAAACATTCGAGTAAAGAATTGTTTACAAGGGTTGCCTAGACAAGGCATCTTTTTCAAAACATTTTTCAAACCCACACACAAAGCACCATTTCAAAACAATTGAAAGCACCATTTCAAACAATTGAAAATGCAAGACAAGTGATCTAAACAAGTAACTAAGAGCCCATGGATAACCATGGATAGAAAGGGTGCTAATACCTTCCCTTTCTATAATCTACTCCCCGAACCCAAGAAAACATCTCAAAGGTTTTTGCCGTGCTTTTTAACCTTTTCCTTAGGATAAAATAAAAAGTCGGTGGCGACTCTTGCTAAACTGAAACATTTGCGAAAACAAACGCAAAACCTCAAGTCAGTTCTCCCACCGTATCACACACACTACAAACATTGTAACAATTATTTATTGGGGGCCATCTAGAAGAGGTTTGATAACGTCCGATTAGGTTCTTGTGTAGCCGAGAATATTGGATTAAGATTTTTAGGGGTCTTTATCTGGAAAAACCACGGGTTTTTCCTCCAAGACCATTGATTGATTTGGGGATTTTTCTTGTAAGACATTTCAAGAGAGGATTGCGGCCTAGTGAAATCCCTTTGGAGATAAAGAACGCAAAGGAAGTAGCGTAGGAACGACGAATCAAATTAAGGTCTTGTGTTGCAATAGGTACAATTGATGGTGCGTGAAAGCATTGGAGATAAAGTACGCACAGGAGTAGAAAGATCCAGATAATCAATTAGTAGTTATTGTGTGTTGGTCTTGTTGAAGATCAAAGGAAGAGAAGGGGTTGAATCAACATCAAATTATTGTGTTTGTAGGGTTGCTCTTGGAACACTTCTCTTGCATTCATACTTTTTGCAAAGTAAGAAAGTATCCTAATTCCATATTGGAATTGGGCGCAAACATACCTACATACGAGGATGAAAGTGGGAACTGTGTAGACAAATCCTTGTCTCTCTCTCTCTATTATCTCTATTACTCGCTTTTTCTTTTCATTACGTAATTTGTCGAATATCATTTTTTAATCTATTGACTTGTAGAACTTTTCTGCAATTGTTTTGTTTAAAGTGGTGTGTTGATTAGGTTATAATTAATTTGATTATAAGTGGTTTTCATATCAACAAAACTTAAATAAAAATTCTAAAAGTTGAACGCACTCCAAGTGTTTGACAAATTGTAATGTTCTATCTCTTACTCTCATTTACTATCTATATGAAATTTGTTGAATGTGTTATTGATCATATCGATTCATATAGAATTTCTCTTTGATTGTTAAAGTTTAAATTGCTTTTTTGATTAGCTTATAATCACTTTGATTGTAAGTGCTTTTTCATATCAACATAGCTCAAAGAAAATTCTGAAAAACTAATTGGGCGCGACATGTTTGATAAAGGGTCAAGTTATGTTTTTAATATGATTTCATTGGAAATAGGAAATAGTGTGTTTGATATTAAACTATTAATTTAGATATTGTTATGTTGCTTTATTTTATCATTATCTAATTCCATATGGCTTTTGCATATCCAAGTTTCTAATAACTAGGTTCGTTTAGACTATTATTTTAATCTAGGCCAAAAACCTTCCGCTCAACATTGTTTTTCAATAAGTTTTAAGTAACCATTTGAAGGTGATTTTCAAATGGGGATATATTCACCCCCTCTAGATAATTCGTTGTATTCTAACACTTGTCCCCCACCAATGTCTCCTTGTACCCATTTTCTTGTTAGCTAAGAAGATAGAATGGAATGATGGTTGTTAAAGTCTACATGAGCTTGATGTGATTTCCTTGTTTAAGACCATGATCCAATGCATCACCAAACCATAGATCAAGTCTATAAATATGTCCTTTGATGAAAATGAGATAAGTTCAACAATTCCAAGAGAAAATACAGAAGATTCTAAGTGTGAGGAAAGTGGAGAGTAGAAAGAGTTTTCTTCTTCTCACCTAATCATGTACCTGCTGCTGAGCTCTGGCACGAATGGAGTCACCTCTTAAAGATTATCCATCTCAAGAGTTGTCAATTCTCTCTTAGGTTTATATCTATTTTTCATTATTTGTTTAACGATGTTTCTTATGAGAACCATGCTTATAGTTTGTACTCAGTTCATTATGAGCTAAACCTTTGTAGTTGAGTAATGTAAAATTATTATTAAGTGTTTTTATGTTATAAGTTGTGTGGTTCAGTGACTGTATTTTATTATATGTTAACCTTTTTAAGTCTATTTCTTTAAATGATCAACTTAGGAATAAATAACAGCTTGTGTTGTGAGAGATCCAACAACAAGTGGTTTCCTAATAAAAATGGTTGAAAAAGAGGATAAAGATATTAACTCAACTAGATGGCTAGAGATAATGAGTTGCAACTATGGTTATAAGTGAGGCTTAAATATTTGTTCCATTTCCCTTTATATTCATGCTTTGATGTTATAGATATACACTTCAAGATCACTCTAACCTCACATATCACGACATTGCACATCATCACAAATATTTACTTCTAAAATATTAATGGATCATGGCTCAACTCATTCACTCTTAATATATTTCCACTCTTTCTCTTTACACTATTCAGATATGTCTTAAGTGAAATTTGAACACACACACACACACACACACCGCATATTATTTATCTCTCGGCTCATGCTTAAAACTCAAATATAGCCATTTGCAAAATCAATCTCAGTAACTATATCACTCTATGTGGGTTATACACTCTTATCTTTATCACTTGTTGTAATCAAACATACATGTATACTTGCATGTGAAAACCATTACTAAAAGTTAGCAACAACTTTTTGGCACCATTGTTGGAGAGTGTTTTTGTTACATTTATAATTTTGTATTATTCACTATTATTTGTTTTTTTTTAAGAATTTGAGCCTTTAACGTTTGTTGTAATCTTGTGTCATGGCATGTTTTTAGCTATTGTATGCACATGTCGTTACATCCAGTTTACAGTGGATATCCTAAACCAGAAAGAACTCTCAAGGCACTAAGAAGACAACAATGTATTGAACATCCCCCTGGGAACCCTATTCTTGTTGATCTGGAAGATTTAGGGGACTAATGTATACCAATGCAAACAGAAGAAGAAGAAGAAGAGACAGTCCCTTTCATGGCTAATAACGTCATTATTGGCATTGCCAATGATATGGCACATAACATCAGAGACTATGCAGTTTTTGATCCAAATGCCATGAGTACTGGTATCATATTACTTGAAATCACTATATCTCAGTTTGAATTCAAGCCTATGATGTTTTAGATGCTACAAATAATTGTCCAGTACTCAGGCTCTCCTAATGAAGATCCTCATTTTCACTTACGATAGTTCCTGGATGTAGTTCCTTAGATCCTAATTCCATTTTGATATGGAATGATCTTGATGAGAAATTTTTAGCTAAGTACTTTCCTTCTTCCAAGAATTGAAAGTTGAGAAATTAAATTACTTCATTTAGGAAAGGAGATGATGAATCTTTATCTGATGCTAGGGAAAGATTTAAAGAGTTACTTAGACAATTTCCTCACCACGACATACCCATATGTATACAACTTGAGACTTTTTACAATGGATTGATTCCTTCTTCAAGGAATATGCTTGATGCCTCAAGTGGTGGAGCTCGTTTGTCTAAATCTTATGAAGAAGGTTGTATATTGATTGAGACTATTACGAATAACACATATCAATGGCTAGTCACAAGAGGTACTGTTAATTCAACTTAAAAGAAACCTTTTGGAGTTCATGAGGTCACTAAGACAATATCTCTTGCTTCTCAGGTGGCTCAGATCCACCAGATGATGAAAAATATGATGACTCCTGTAGTGTCAAAACCTGAGCCTGTGAAGGTGGTTACTGACGTGTCTGCAGTTTCCTGTGTGCATTGTGGAGGAGCCCATTTATTTTAAGAGTGTTATTCAAATCATATTTATGTCAACTGCATTGGCAATAATAACAACAAAAGATATAAAAATCCTTACAACAACACATATAATCCTGGATGGTGCAACCACCCCAATTTCTCTTGGAGTAATAATAAAAATCAACCTAAGCCTCAAGAAACTCAACGAAATCAAGCACCACAAGTTCCAGATGATTTTGCTGCACCTAACTATGTTGTGGCAAATCAAGGCAACAACCAGTTGGAAAACATTTTGAAGTCCTTCATTCAAGCAACCAAGAACCAGTTTCAAGCATAAGGAGTGAGCATCAAAAATCTAGTGAATCAAGTGGGGGAAATTTATACTACCTCGAGTTTAAGAAACATGTGTGAACTCTCAAGCTCCATTGAAACTCCAACTACAACATCTGGAGTTAATAATGTTGAAACACGCCAGGTCATCAAGCTTAGAAGTGAGAAAGAATGTGAAGGACCCGCACCTAGAAGCAATGAGTCAAGCAGAGAAATGCATGTCCAGGACAGTTCTGAAGATAAAGAAAATTCCAATTAGGAGCCCTCCTCATCTGGACAACATGGAGAGAATGTTGACAAATATAATGTTGGGATGACCTCCAATTCAAGAAACTAGCCTGAAGTCATGCCTGAAGTTGACAGAGTCTAGAAATTTGTCCAAGAAATACCTTTACCTCCTTTTCCCCAAAGAATTAGGAAGGCTAAAGACGAACAACAATTTGGGTGGTTCATGGAAATTTTGAAGCATCTTCACATCAACATCCCTTTGATTAATGATGTTCAACAGATGCCAAATTACTCATAGTTCATGAAGGATGTACTCACCAAGAGGAAGAGAGTGGGAGAGTTTGCAACTGTCGCACTCACTCAAGAGTATAGTCAATTAGTTCATGGAAAGCTCCCTCTAAAGTTGAAATACCATGGAAGTTTCACAATCCCTTGTACAATTGGAGACATCTTCTATAGAAGAGAATTATGTGATCTTGGGGCTAGCATAAATCTTATGCCTTTATCTATTTTTAAGAAGCTATGGATATGAGCTACCAAACCTACAACCATCACTCTCTAATTGACAGATAGAAGTATTTGCTATCCTCGAGGGAAGATAGAAGATGTATTGGTAAGGGTTGACAATCTTGTATTCCCTATTGATTTCATGATTATGGATTTTGATGTTGATGAAGAGACTCTCATTCTGTTGGGAAGACCTTTCCTTGCTACGGGAAGAACCTTGATTGATGTAGAAAGAAGAGAAATTACCATGAGAGTTAATGGACATCAAGTTGTTTTCAATGTCCTTAATGCTTTGAAGTACCCTGAGGAAGATGTAGCTTAATGTTCCATGATATCTATTTGGGAAGGAATGATTCACAAGAATCTACTCATGTAAAGCAATATGTTGGAGCAAGAGTTAGGAAAATTGGAAAAGGAAGAAGTTCAACATGATGGAATCATTTGCGGACCCTTGAGCAAAAAATGTATTGAGGAATAATCTCTAGAGGTGTTAGAGTTGTCCATTGTATTATGAAGAATAACTCACCTTCAGTAAAGGTTCCCTTTGTGTTAGAACTTAAACAATTTCCTGCTCACTTACAACATGCTTATTTGGAGGCAAGATAGAAGTTGTATGTGATTGTTGCTATAAATTTAGCTGATGAGCAAAAGAGTCAACTGCTTGACATTATGATGAAACACAAAAAAGCTATTGCTTGGCAAATCTATGATATTAAGGGGATTAGTCCCACAGTATGCATGCATAGAATCTTATTAGAATATAATTCCAAGAATAACGTTGAAATTCAAATAAGGTTAAACTCAATCATGAAGGAAGTGGTCAAAAACGAAATCATAAAGTGGTTAAATGCTAGGATTATCTACCCTATCTCAGATAGTGTGTGGGTAAGCCATATTCAACGCGTGCCAAATAAAAGAGGCATGACAGTGGTCAGTAATGCAAAAATGAGCTAATCCCTACTAGAACTATCACCAGATGTAGAATTTGTATGGATTGTAGGAAGCTAAATAAAACCACTAGGAAGGATCATTTCCCCGTGGCACCAGATGGAAAGGAGTATTATTTCTTCTTGGATTGATATTAGGGCTATAATCAAATAGCCATTGTACTTGAAGACCAAGAGAAGATAACATTCACTTGACTCTATGGTACCTTTGCCTTCAGAAGGATGCCATTTGGACTGTGCAATGCTCCAAACACCTTCCATAGTTGCCTGATGGCCATATTTTATGACATTATTGAAATTTCCATTGAAGTTTTCATGGATGAGTTTTCTATTTTTTGAGAATCATTCAGGAGATGCCTAGACAACTTGGATCTGGTGCTGACCAAATGTGAAGAAATCAATCTTGTGCTAAATTAGGAGAATTGCCATTTCTTGATAAAATAAGGAATTGTCCTTGGGTACAAGATCACAAATAAAGGCTTGGAAGTGGATCAAGAAAAAGTAGAAGTGATAAAGAATCTTCCACCAGTTAACATCAAAGGAGTTAGAAGTTTTCTGGGACATGCTGGATTTTACAGAAGGTTTATAAAGGATTTTTCCAAGATCACCAAGCCACTTTGTCAATTGCTACAACATAATGTGCCTTATGTCTCTAGTCAGGACTACATGGATTCTTTCAAGCTACTAAAGACAACTTTGATTCCTGCACCAATAGTGAAGACTCCTGACTAGACAAAACCTTTTGAGTTAATGTGTGATGCAAGTGAGTTTGCTATTGGGGTTGTGCTTGGGTAAAGGCACAACAAGGTGTTCCATACCATTTACTATTCTAGTAGAACCTTAATAAAGGCACAATTCAATTACACCACAACTGAGAAAGAGGTGCTAGCTTTTGTTTTTGATTTTGACAATTTCAAATCATATTTGGTAGGAACCAAGGTCATTGTGTACATTGATCATGCTGCCATTAAGTACCTCGTTGCTAATAAATATTCCAAGCCAATTCTTATTAGGTGGGTGCTATTGTTGCAAAAATTTTATCTTGAGATCAGAGACAAGAAGGGTGTTGAGGATTTGGTTGCTGACCATCTCTCAAGACTACCTGAGGAAGTTGAAGACAAGAGAAGTGGAGAGATTCATGAAACTTTTCCTGATGAGCAATTACTGCTAATCACCATTGGCGTGACTTCTTGGTATACTGATATTGTTAACTATCTGGTCAGGAGATATATTCCACCAGATTTCAATTCTCATCAAACTAAAAGGTTCTTCCATATGACCAAAAGTTATTTTTGGGATGAACATTTCCTCTACAAGAGATATGCTGACCAACTGCTTAGAAGATGTGTGGATCAACCAGAGGCACGAAAGATCTTGTTTGCTTGTCACGAGGCTCCTTATAGAGGAAACTTTGGAGGAACTAGAGTTGCTGCCAAGGTTCTTCAATCAGGTTATTTCTAGCCCTCTTTTTTTAAATAAGCTCATGATCTAGTCAGGAAATGTGATAGATGTCAAAGAGTGGGGAATATCTCCACGAGGCAAGAAATGCCTCTCACTAACATCCTTGAAATTGAAATTTTTATGTATGAGGCATTGACTTCATGGGGAAATTTCCTTAATCTTTAGGTAACTTATACATACTAGTTGTTGTGGATTATCTCTCTAAGTGGATAGAGGCAGTAACAACTCCCACTAATAATGCTAGGGCGGTGACCAAATTTTTCGTTAAAAATATTTTTCTAGACATGGCACCCCTAGAGCAATCATTAGTGATGGAGGAACCCAATTTTGCAATAAAATATTTGAAAATTTGATGGCAAAATATGGAGTTAATTATAAAGTTTCTACGGCCTACCATCCCCAATGTAATGGATAAGCTGAAATTTCAAATAGAGAATTAAAAATAATTTTAGAAAAGGTTGTGAATCATTCAAGGAATGACTGGTCCAAGCACTTAGATGATGCTCTTTGGACACATAAAACAAATTTCAAGACTCCTTTAGGCATGTCTCCTTATAGACTTGTCTATGGAAAGACATGCCACTTGCTAATTGAGTTAGAGCATAAGGATTTTTGGGTAGTAAAAACTTTGAATTTCAATTTAACTAATGTTGGCCAAGCTAGAATGCTTCAACTCAATGAACTTGAGCATCATAGATAGTTTTATTATGAAAATGTTGAGTTGTATAAAGAGAAGACTAAGAGATGTCACGACAGTAAGTGACTAAATAGAGAATTGGTGGAAGGCTAACTTGTTCTTTTATTCAATTCAATACTTAAGATTTTCCCTTGGAATCTTAAGTATGGATGGTCAAACCCTTTCAAGTTAGTTAAGATTTATCCTCACGGGGTTGCTGACTTGTTGAATGAAAGAACAAGGCAGATATTTAAAGTAAATGGACAAAGAGTGAAAGCTTATCATGGTGAATCCTTGCACAACATAAGGGTCACTATGGATTTGAATGATTCTTCTTGATTTCTTGTTGTAGTCAGGCTATAAGACTATAAAATAGTGCTACTGGGAGGCAACCCAAAGTAACTTTTGTTTTTAGTTTCTTTAATTTTTCAGATGATATGATTCATAAGAAAAAGTGGGAACGAGCCAGTGATGAGACCTATCATGACTGCAAAACTGATGTCTAAGCATTGAAAAGGAAATAAATTATTGTCACTTGGAATCCTGAGAATATCATGAAAGTAACAGTTTTTGATACATGTGCATAAGACAAACTTAAAGAAGAGAGAGAAACAAAATCATGTGCATGGAGTCAGCAAAGAGAAACCATCATTAAATAGTTGTTTCATGCTTTTGTAGGGAATCATTGCAAGTTAACCCTCACCATACCTAGATGTGTGAACTTCTCTCTCTCTCTCTCTCTCTGGTCAGTTTCAAAAATTTATTTTCCTTCCTATACATTTCCCTCATCCCTCTCTCCTAAATCATTTTAAAAACAACAACTTCTCAACTTTCATTATCTCATAACCGTCACTCATATCCCCATTCCTTAAATCTATCCTAAATAACTTCTAAAAAATTCCACCTCTCAAACTTTTTATAAAATCTCTTTTCACCCAAAAACTTCTTTTCATTCCAAACCCTAATCCCAAAAATGAAGCCAACCTACACTGAAGGTCTCTATAAAATTTATGGTCAAAATAACGCAACACCCCATATTAACCCGTCTGATATGGAGGGATCCGACAGTGAAACATTCATCATTATGGATGCTAGTCAGAGATTCTTAGAGTTTATTTCTAGAATGGGCATGTTCTCTGAACGTGGTTTCATTTTAGATAAGCAAGAAGAAAACCTAGGTCTTCCAAGTGGTATAGGCTCGATGATAAAAAAAGAAGTGGATAAAGTTCTACCAACAGACTCTTCCATACAACACCCAACTGGTGAAGGAATTTTATGCTAATTTGGTAGACGCCAATAACAAGATGGCTAAATTTATGGTGAGAGGATTATGTGTGTCTTATTCTGAAGGTATCATTAACATGATCTTTGATTTAAGCAACACATAAGACGGATATCAATAACTTTTGGAGACTTCGGATGGTGATGATTTTGATGTTTACATGGAATCTTTATGGAACCTGGTGTCATACCCCTAATTTGTCTTACCATTTTATAAGGCTCATTTGGCTTATGCATATCCATCAGTAGGTCATTCAACATTGAATGGATCATTAATCAATAAATGGTCATGGGATTAAGGCTTTTCTTTTTAGAAGGTACATAAAAAAGTTTGTTCCATCAGGCAACACAACAGTCCAAAACTTTGGTTTCTCAATGTTTAAGTGTGTTCCATATGCTTTACAAGCTATCAAAATAGTGATCAATCAAGTCATCATCATTTCAAGCTCTCATATATTTCCGCGCACTCTGAATTGTAGAGAAGTTGGGTGTTTCGGTGAATTTGAGACAGTGTGAACCTGAAATAGCGTTTTTGCTGGTTTGGGTTTATAATTTCACAACATGAAATCAAGACACTATTTAGGATTAAATCCTCCAGCATTGGAACCATTTCGGTATTTTCTCCATTTCATATGTTCATGTCGGAAGCCAATTATGTGCGAAAAGTCTCCGAATAATTAGATTTCCATGAAGCGGTACTTGAATTAAATGACTAGTTATCTGTTCATCGAGTGTTTGGAAGTTTGAAACTTTCATCTGATTTGTTATTTTTCATTTATTCTTTGAGAATTGAGACCATCTTGATTTTCTTATCACTTCCCGTGTTCCGATCGAACTCTAATTGTGTGAAGAAAACCTCAGGGAATTTTAATTCTTTGAAGAAAGTTACTGAATTTAATTACTGATCCGTCATCTTGAAAGATATCTAAAGTTCATAACTTCTAATTGGAATATTGTTTCAGAGTAGTTCTTGAGGCGTTAAAATCGACTTGATATCTTCTTCATTTCATATGTTCGGCTCGAAAGATGATTTGGTATGGAAGGTCTCTGAACGTGCGGATACTTTAAAGGGAAACATTGGGAAAATGATTAAAATACTGTGTTGAACCGTTATTTTTCGGAAGTTTGAAAATTCATAACTTTCGCCTGGATCAATGTTACTGAGCCATTCTTTGGGTGAAAAATCTTTCTTGATACCATCTTCATTTCTTATGTTCAGATCGAGGATCAATTCATTAAGGAAAGTCCCCAGAATTATGGATTACCAGAGACTTTATTATGCTGAATTGGAATTTTAATTCACTGTTTCCCGATATTGTAAAAATTGTAACTTCTTCAAATTTTATCATATCAAGACGATTAATTCGGGATAATTTCACAAATGATGTCAACTATAATTTCTCTTCAGACCCATAGTTCGGATTTTGATCAGAGGATTTTCTTTCGTGGTATTCTTTCAGAACTGATCGGTGAATTAACGGAAAAATCTGCATTAGCTGACTTTGCTCAGTGTCAGTGTGCGTTCAAAAGTTCATAACTTTCTCATTGTTTATCTGATTGAGTCTGTTCATTCGGCATCGTGTCACAAATTTTGTGATCTTCGATTTTCATGTTGAGCTTGAGTCGAGATTTTGGACCGATGATGACGTGGCAATTTTGTACTCACATTGTGCGTTAAATTTGCTGACATTGTCAAAATGAAGCCTAATCCAATTTCACATCCAATGCCCGATTTACCCACGCTATATATTCCAAAAATCAGATTTTTCTCTCATAATTTCATAATCTCAAAAACCTCTCAGATTTCTCTCTTTTTTCTCTCAAACCAAATACACTTTCCCTCTCATTTTCTTCTCAAGAACAACAACAACTTCATCATATCTTCATCAATCTACAAGAACAAAAATTACAAAAGTTGAAAAAAAAAGTCCAAATCTCTTCTCCTTCCTTGCTTTCGACCGATCGAAGCTCATCGCCGATGACCGAAGCCACCGCGATCTCCTTCGTCCAACCACCGCGAGTCCGTGGCGCACTGTCCCTTCGTGTTCTGGAGATTCCGCCTCCCTCCGCCACTGTTCCACGTTTTTCAGCCGTCTCCGATCGCGTAAATCTGGATAGCATCTTTTCTTCATTTTTAATTAGGTAATTCAATACACTTTTCTTGAATTAATGTTGAAATTATGAATATAGTGGAATGTTGAAGTTGTATTTGAATTAACTTGCAATTGTGTTGTAAACTCAAGAAGTGAACATTAATTTTGTTGTTAGGAATATAATTGTGAATTTAATTGAATATTTAATTGAAGTATAATTGAAGTTGTGATTAATTTATTGAGTACATGACTTTATAATTCTTGAAGTTCAAGTGTTTGTGGAAATTCTCAAGCCAATGCTTGGTTGTATTTATGCATAACTCATAAGTTGAGAAATTGATGTAGTGTAGATGTTTGTCAAAATGCTTAGGAGGTGAATTTTTTTGCAATTGAATTGTAGGAGTTAATCTTAAATTTTATGACAATGCCTAAATGTGGAATTGGCTAGGACTTAGTTGGAGATGGTTAAAAAATTTTGTTTCATGAACTTAAAGAATTGATTTGAAGTTGTAATATGAGAGCTGAAGAGAACATGTTATGGTGGAGTTTATGTGTTAATTTTCTTTGGCATAATGCATGTTGTTCATGATAATAATTTAACACAACTTATGAGTTAGTGCAATTTAGGACCAATTGTTGAGTGATTAACATCTTTTTAACACATAAAACTTCACATCGGGAGAAAATTGCACTAATACATAGTTGGTGTTTTTACTTGAATTTAAAGTTTCCATTGTTTTTCCATTGTAATTAACTTGTGCATTAGATTTAGGTGATGAAACTTGAGCCTTGGAATACATTGCCTTGTCTTTTTCCCATGTTTGAATCAAATTTCGGTTAAATTGCACAAAAATGTAAGTTGGTGCCCCGTGCATGAAAGTAGCACTTCCACTTGGAATTAATTCGAGCCATATAGTTTTTGAGTCTGTTGGCATGTTTGGGAGCAAACATGCAATTTTCGTTCAATTCCATGACGATGTTTTGTGCACTTCATTTTTTAGAATAATGCATTTTAATCTGTTTTAGCATGAACTATCCATCAGGCGTTGGACACCTGACTTCAATAGATGGCAACCAGTAGGTAGGACGGAACACAGATGGCAACCTTCACCACAGCCTGGAAATAAACCGGCCAACAGAAGGTTCTTCTTCACAGTCAACAATGGAGTAGCAATGTCTTCTACAAAAGATACAAACACATCATCATCCACAACATTCACTCCATGATTTGGCATAGGAGCAGTCATAACATTAGGTTTTTCTAGCGCTTCGAACTCAATCTCCTTAGCATCAATCAGATCTTGTACTTTATTCTTCAAGGCCCAGCAATTATTGGTATCATGCCCCGGGCTATCAGAGTGATAAGCACAGCGGGCGTTTGGATTGTACAGCGGTGAGGTGGTGTTGGGATTCTTTGGGGCTTCCCTCGGAATCACCAAGTTAGTCTTCAATAGATGTGGCAGAATTTGAGATAAAGACATGTTGAGCCGAGTAAACTGTCTTTGAGGCCTCTCTTCCCTTGGATGAGTGTTGCATTGTGTGGCAACAGTTGGTCATGAAATAACTACCGCATTAACTGACTGGTGGCATTCAGGTCGACTTTGGTTCCTAGAGCTGTAAACTGCACTAGACTCCTTCTTGAAGGGCTTCTTCTTGGTACTTGACGAAGCACCTTTCTGTAACTTTCCGCTCTTGATACCGGCTTCAACTCTCTCCCCAGTCATAATTAACTCAATGAAACCTGACGACGAACTCTCGATCAAATGGTTGAAATACGGACCAGACAGGGTCCCTAGAAACATATCCACCAACTCCCTATCATCCAGAGGGGGTTGGACTCTACCAGCAAGATCTCTCCACTTCTGAGTGTAATCTTTAAAACCTTCGCTCGCACCCATAGACATACCCTGAAGTTGGGTACGCGTGGGAGAGAGGTCGGCATTATATTGGTACTGCTTGTAAAAAGCAGCAGCAAGGTCCTCCCAACTACGAATGTTAGCTCCTTCTAGTTGATAGAACTACTCAAGTTGAGTCCCTGAAAGACTATCTTGAAAGAAGTGAATCCAGAGGTTCCTGTCAGCGGTATACGGCTGAATCTTTCTAACGTACGAACGGAGGTGTAACTTTGGGCAGGAGACCCCGTCGTACTTAGCAAAGACAGGAACTTTGAACTTGTGGGGAATCGCCACCCCAGATGCCAGACCCAAATTACCAAAGTCCAATCCAGGTATCTTCTGGATCTCCATCGCGCTTAACCGGTCTTCAAGTTGTTTATACCTATCCTCAGCCAGAGGATACTGGTCTTCGTCAAAGTCAGTCTCATTGTTAGAAACAACAGGGCTAGGAACCCTTCTTTCTTCTTGGTTCCCCCCCCCCCCCCCCCCCCCTCCAGATGAGTGGGACAGATCAACTTTGTCTCACAACCTGTTTCCAAACCTGTGACCCATGTTTAGGAGGACTGTCTTCTTCTTCTTCTTCTTATCCTTCAAGATAAGAGTCTTCAGATCTTTCTGCCCCTTGGCCAGGTTCATGAACATTTCCTGGAACTGAGCGTTTTGAGCTTGAAGAGCCTTAATAGCTTGATCAGTGGATGTTTCAACAGACATGATGCTGAAATAAACAACGAAGAAGATGAGAAACCTGTAAGGGTACCTGTAATGAGGTGCATGGAAATGAAATGTGTATGACATGATTTCAAAGACATCGGGAGATTCAAGTTCGTAAACCAAAATGAAACACACTTTTATTAGATTAAAAACTTGAAACAATGTTTTACAAATTCCTTTAAGGAGTTACAAAGAGAAAAACTGAAAAGTAAATCAAAACTAGAAATAGCAAAGACATCAGTGCTCCCATGGTCGTCTTCCGTTGGTGCTGACATAATCGTTGAGGACCTTCTCATTCTCCAGCTGCCTTGTAAGCTTTAGGATCTTCCGCTCCTGTTCATGATACTTTTCTCTGTAAGTATCCCTCTCTTCCCTCAACTGGATCCAAGATCTCTTTAATGCCCCAATGTCGGTAGGCACGTATGGATGGAGGACAGTATGAGGAACCCCTTCTTCATCAGCATGCTCTACAATCACTAGTAAGACAGCTTCGTATGGCATCCCTAGCTTTTGGGCACGGGCCCGAACCCACCGGAGATATGGCTCCATTGGAAGAGAAGTCTTCGCTCCTAGCTCATACGGATCAGACCTGTTAACCCTATTCCAACTTCGTATAAATTTGCGGCGATGTCCCTCACTATCCCCTTGGAAGTCAAAGACAATACTCAGAATCAATAACTCATGAGGGTCGTCCTTTCATGCTCGCCCAAACTGTCGTAAGGCCAGACAAGGATTATAGGTGATCCCTCCCCTAATTCCGAGCAAAGGAACATTGGGGTATTCTCCGCACCGGTCAATACCAGCTACTTCTTCCATGTCTTTAGTGCTCCAGATGATGTCCGTATGAGCTAGGGACATAATTTTGTAGGCCCAACCCATACCTTCCTTGTTCTTCAAAACAGATTTGGGGAGATGAGAAATAAACCACCTCGCCAGCAATGGTGCACAACACATAAGGGTTCCCCGTTTCTGAGAAGTACGGGCATAAAGAGCATGCAGAATGTCACCTAAGAGAGTAGGCACTGGATTGCGGGACATGAAGATCTTCACTATGTTCACGTCGATGAAAGAATCTGAATTAGGGAACAAAACCAGACCATATATGAGAAGAGCCAGGGTGTCTTCAAATGCTTGAAAATCCAAACTGTCCCAAAACTGATTAGCCTGATCAAACAAAAACTTAGCCAAGAAGCCTCTTGTCCCACTCCGAGTCTCCCAGTTAGACATTACTTCAGCCTTTGTCAGATGTAGGGTTGTAGCAACATCCTCTGGCCTAAGAGCTATCTCCCAACCTGTAAACAGTGTCTGCTCTAGAATAGAAATACCAAGCAAATCAGAGAACTCCTCCAAAGTAGGGACCAACTGATAGTCTGGGAAGGTGAAGCAGTGGTGCAATGGGTCAAAGAACTGGCACAAGACACTCAGCATTTGCTCATCCATCTTAGAAGTGACCAAACCAAGGAGATGACCATGTATTCTGACAAAGGAAGAAGTATCTGGAACTTTAGAAACCAACTCTCTAAGTTGAGTAGGAATCTGTACAAAGCTGATCCGAATAGTGTTTCTACGCATAGAGGCCATGACCTACAAAACAGAACAAAGATGAATCCCCTCTGTCTTTGAAATGGGTTAGTCTGATGCAAGATGCATGCAATGTCATGATGCATGATGTTATAATAGAAACACACCACAAGTATTCATAGATAACAAACATGGTAAGGGCAAACAAGTCACACAGTAGCCCTTAGATTTCAGGTTGGCATGGAGTTTAGATATTACCCTCTTTCAGTTTAGTTGGTTCAACCTGTCCTAGTAATAGTAACCGGGTTCTAGAGGATCTCAATATCACTGACCACCCTCGATCGGTCATAATTCCAGTTTAGCAACCTTTTCTTGCGGCCGGAATCATCGCGAGAGTTTGGTCTCAATAAGTGTAGCATACTGCTACTTTTCTATGGCCAAGTTGGTCAATTATAGGTTCTAAGGTCAGTTGGTGCTTAATGACCCCTTAGCTGACCCATATTCTCCTTGTTCCACCACAAGGGATATCAGTACAAACTAAAGTGCCACACCAACGTAGCTACTGCTTCAACTGTATCGGTCTACGCCGTACAATTCCCTCACAGTCTAATGATACTTACCTAAAAGGTATCCCCATATCCGGGTTAGGATCTATAGTAACTCCGATTCAAACCCATAAAGATAAAGCATACAAATCAAGCAATTAAAAACATTATGATGAATTAGTCCTAAGGTACAACCCACTTATTATTTATCCCCAGCAGAGTCGCCAGTTCTGTGATACGGTGGGAAAAACTGACTGTTTTTGGAATGCTGGTTCGCGTTTTGCGTTTGTATTTGCAAAATGTCGCGGTAAGCAAGAGTCGCCACCGACTTTTATTTTATCCAACAAGGAAAGGAAAAAAAGCATAGAAAAAATTCCTTTTTTTGAGATGTTTGAGTACGGGGGTAGATTATAGAAAGGGAAGGTATTAGCACCCTTTCTATCCGTAGTTATCTACGGGTTCTTAGGTACTTGCTCATCATTTTCAAAATTTGTTTTCTTTGTGCTTGTGGGTTTTGAAAAGTTTTTGTTTTAACTTCGATTTAACTCTTGATTCTGTCTTCAAGAGTGTAATGAAGTGTTTTTTGAAAACTTTCTTTGTAAAGGAGTGTAAGTGTGAAAAATTTGTTTTGTTTTGGATGAGAAAGTATCTAATAACTAATCTACCTACTCGAAAAAGGAATCGTTCTATGCCAATTTCCTTTATACAATGCTATCCCACTATTAGTGAGTAGGTAGCACCGTCGTTGGAGTTTTGAGGGTCAATTCGAAAGAGGGACATACGGTCACTAAAGCAATGTTAGAACGTCTTAGCGGTAACCCTAATGTCTTAGATCATTTATTCGAGGCAACAATATCCGAGGCAACCTTCCGAGGTAACTTATGATCTTTTAGACAAGAGGGCGACCTCTAAAACAACCTATACTTAATGACCGTTTACGAAGGCAACCAAGTGGGGTGTACCCTAGAAGTGCGCATGTGCGGGTGTGTTGATTTCAGTTATTTTATCTTTGCACATGTTTAGGGTGATCTAATTGATTTTAGATTAAACATTCATTCTTGTCATGCAAACCCTACTATCAAACATCTAGCAGTTGAATATTTGCGAAAATTTAAAAGTGCGGAATTTAAACTAAATTATTACAAGGCGTCGGGTATTTACATTGCCAAAAGCAACCCTTTGAAATTTAAAAGCGGAAAAATAAATAAATGTCCTAATTAATTATTACAAACCGGGAGCAGATACAATAATTGGATAAATAAAAAATAAATTGCGCGAGAAAATTGGATCGAATGCGAAACTAGGGTTTTGACCCTTTTAATTAAAGAAAATGTTTTTGTTGTTTTTATTTTTAAGAAGAGAAATTAAATCCTAAAATTAATTATTAAATAAATTAATGAATGAAAAATATTAAATGACATATTTTTGGAGTTTTTGTTAATTTAGGAAAGAAAATGAAATGATTAAACTAATGTTAAAACCTAATTATTCTAATTGATTTTTCATTATTTGCAAAATAAATTAAAGTTACTTAATTAATTAACCTAATTAATTAATTAATATTTATTAATGAAAAAAAATAAAATTCTGAAATTTAAGTGGGTAAAAAATATTTTTGTGATTTTTTGATAAAAAAAAAGAAAATGAATTATGGTTAATAAAATAAATAAAATAACTAGATGAAAATAAAATATAATGCAAAGAGATAGAGAGTGGGCCTGAGAAAGTGAGGTGTGTATAGCAATTTTTGGCCCAATGATGCTGGTCCAGGTTGACTTTTTGTAATCCAGTGCATGTGCGTTTGACTGGGTTCATGGTACACCTTCAATGCTGGCCACCAGATCTGGCCATCTGGCGTGCTGGATGGTGAGTGACCATGGTGGGCGCTTGACTTGAGTGCGCATATGATTTCCTGTAAGAATAATGCAAAATAACAAATGTTGGAGGCAGGGATCGAACCCCTGACCTCTAGCCTCTAACGCCTTGAATGTACACCTGGTGACCACTGGGCTACGTTGTTTTGTTGTATGTCAATCAAACACTGAAGATAATATATGAAACAAAAGAAATATTGGAAAAACAATAAAAAATGCGCACAAATATTTGAATGGTCCTATGGGGGAGTGCCAACGCATCATCCTTGTCCTTGGAAAACTGGAGCTTTTACCTGCGGATTTTATCCGCATCTAATATCGTAGCCTCACTCCAAATTCTTCCACAGGCAACATAAACGGAATCTAACACCATGGTTAGACTCGTCTCATCCCTCTGATCACAGCCATAGCCATTATGAGGGCTAATTATTCCTGAAACAAAAAACCCCAAAACCAAATACAAAACCCTAGCAATGGTGATTCACGATATAGGACATACAAATGAAATTGGCTATTGGCAAAAGCTTACAAACATCATGGTGATAAAAAATATGCAATTATTTTTCATTATAGATGCAAGAATGAAGTTAATCGAAATCAAGAAAATGGTGGTTCCGTGAATGACTTACGGTGCACCGGAGGGCTCAAAAACGCCTGCTTTTGGTTGCTTTCTCTTATGGAGATTGCCAGGAGACGATTGGGACAATTGCCAAGCCTTGAGGATGTCTCTAAGTGGGATTTTGATCTCACACTTTCCTTTGATTTTTTCAGATTTTGTTTGCTCTCTATGCTTGATCTCCAACCCACTTTTTGATATGCCTCGCCTCCTTATGTATTGTACAATGCATTAGGGTTGGAAACTCAGTCCAAATCTCTCTCTTTCAATGCCTTGGATTTGATTTGATTTGCTTCCTTAAAGCTTTCCAAAATTGGTTCCTTTGCAATCTTTTTGTACATAATTGCCTTGATGCGAATTTGGAATAGTGCTAGCTGTCCAATGAAGCCTGAAATCATCAAAAGATCTTTGGTTTTCAATATTTTTTATTTAATTTGATTTGTTTTGATTTAATTCAAATTAATTCAAATAAAAATCAAAATAATTAATAAAAATATGATATGGACACATGGCCAACGCTAGAGCACGTGGGTTATAATTCCAACTCAAAACAAGTGAAAAAGAATGGGCCCATTTGGCAAAATTTGAAGTTTTGGGGATAATTGACTTTTGGCAATTTTACAAAAAAGGTCAACTTCAATAATGCATAACTTCCTCAATTTTGAATCTTTGGAGGTGTTCTTGGACTTTTTAGAAAGCTTGAGATATCATCTAAGCAGCCCTTTTGGTATCATCTTAATTTGATATTCCATGCTCAAGTATGAAGCTTTGACAAAAAAGGTGTTTTTGTTGACTTTCAAAAATGACCTATAATGTCCAAATTCATAACTTCTTGTGAGTGCATATTTTGAACTTGGGAGGTGAAGATGGATTGTAGGGAATTGCATCCTATTCAAAATGAGCTTTGGATGGGTCATTTCTCATAAAGTATGGGAAAGTTATGCTTGGTCAAAGTTGAGTTGACTTTTCCTACAAAACCCTAATTTAGCAACTTTTGAATCTTGATAAATTGTGAGCAATCCTTGATGAATCATGATCAACCCTTGATCAAATGATGAAATATACTTCAAAATGAGAATTTTGACCAAAAATATTGAAGTTTGACTCTATGTAGGTCACAGTTGACTTTTGCCCTAGCATAGTCGACTTTTGGACTTTTGAGCAATTGACTGAGCACAATTCCTCTGCAAGGCTTGAAACTTGACATGGATGATCTTGAGAACATATTAGGACATTGGTGAGCACTTGGGGTCCCTTGTAATCAAGGATCTTGATGTAACATGAAACCCTAATTTGGGGTAGACTGCCTTAGGAGAGAGCTTATTTGGCCAACCCTTGGACTTCCTTGAGCAACTTGAGGATCTTTCTTGAAATGTTTTGAGAAATATGGGAGGGAAAATTTTGGGGTACAACACCTGGAATTTTTTAGGAGAGCATCGAAAGATTGGGGGCTCAATACCGACATCCTTTCTGAATTTAGTGCCCGGAAGGAGTCCTCTCTCGAGCAAGTACCTTTTCATGTGATCAGTGCATGAGACCTGAATGGCCTCACCGTTGAACCGATCAATGTATTCCCTAAGGGTCTCGTCGGTTCTCTAGACGATTGCTTCAAGGGAGACCTCCGTCTTCGGATATCGACGAGATGCGGTGAAGGAGCTGATGAACTGGTTCTTAAGGCTCCTCTAGGAGCTGATCAACCTGGGGGAGAGGTTCTTGTACCAGTCCATGGCTATTTTTCTCAAGGTCGTGGGGAAAAATCGGCATTTAATTGGCCCCCAACGTTATGGTAATGGAGCATTGCTTCAAACTCGTTGATATGGTCGATCAGATCTGCAATGTCTTCGTACTCCTTTAGTATGAGAGGCTTCTACATTCCCCTAGGAATGGGGGCCTCCATGATTTCTTGGGACAATGGACCACGGGGTCATCCTCGTCACTTTTGTTTGGGGAGCGTGAGGGGGACCGATTGTAGTGGCAGTCGTTGTGACGGCCTTGGCCTCGGGGAGGATCCCTTGGCCAAGGTTGTCTATCTCTGTTTCCCATGTTTCTGTTGTTTCCAGGGGATCGTCGCTCCTTGCACAGAGGGGTGCGACCGCGCCTCCCCGTGGCTTTGGGTTGGTTCGTCTCTAACGCAAGGCCTCGCTCTGTTCGTCAGGGAGAAAGACTTCGCGAGTCATCCCATTTGCATCTCTGCGGGGAGAGTGTGGAATGTCTTTGTTCTGTCAGGGAGAAGGAGTGTCAGGTCTCTTGTGTCTTATGGGGGCCCGACGAGTCTGTTCGAGCATCCTCAGCCGACCCCCCTATGAGAAGATCATGTAGTTTGTTTGGTTGATGGTCACGAACAGAGCTTTGGTCGTGGCGTCAGCGCCCGCAGGGACGGGGACCTCCTGGAATGCATTTTGTTCATAGTTCTGGGGAGGATGATTGTCGTCTTCATGTGGTCGAAAGCGGGACGATGAAGAGGAGGTCAGTCCGTCTTTATAGTTCTGCTCAGGACCGACCATGTCGACGTTGTTTCCAGTGTTGTTGCCAGTGTTGTTGTCGCCAATGTTGTTGGGTCAGCGAGATGGGCATTTTGGTTGTTGTCGACAGCTTGGTCGGGCATGAGAATCACACAGTTTGATGAAGATTTGCTTTGGTCTTGAGATGGAGACAGGGAAGTTGGTTTCTCCCAGACGACGCCATTGGTCATACCTGATCAGAAGGGATTGTCAAAGCCCACAAGCTTCAAGTCGAGAGGCTGTTGGACATGAAGTGAAGGGGTATCTGCAAGACACTCTGATGTCAAAATGAGATTCAGAGCTAATGCAAATGAGTATGAGAATACAAATGAGTGAATGAATACATGGCACTCTAAAGTGAGAGGGTATTTATAGCCTCCAGCGCTGACCCAAGATCTCCATTATTGGGCTGGGCAAGCAGGCTCAAGAATCGAGACTGTCAGATCTTATGTGCATAATGGGGGCCAGCACGTGGTCCCCAACCTGGATGGATTCCTCATAACTATCAGGAGAATATGGATGCGGTGTTTTCGGAGTCAAGAGGACTCTGTGGTATTCGGAGGTGTTGAGTGTCATCCATACGAAGAGACTGCTCGGAGGACATGTCTTGGTAGACGAGAAGTGTGGACGGTGTCCGTGAGGAACTTTCGAACATTGTTGGTTCTGCTCGCCGTTCATGGGTTATCCCCGTAGGAGACAACCATTTCGACCAGAAGAGTGTAGTTGATGCCCGACATGATCGAGGACAGACTCTTTCTATTGGCCTTCTTATGTAACGCAATTGGATTGGACCTTGTATGACGTTTGGGCCAAATGCAGGCCAGTCTAAAACAGTTATATTTTTTAAATGTGCACATGTCTTGTTTTTAATTATTATTATTTAGATTTATTGGTTGGTTATGGTTGATTCTTTGAACATAAGCATAAATTAGCATCCCTAATTACTTAATATATTTTTTTTACTATAACTTATAGTATTTTTTTACTCTACTGATTCTTGCATCTTCATTATTATTATTATTTAGGTTTAGATATGGACTATGATAGATTATTTGAATATGAACCTAAGTTAAAAAAAAAATTATTACTAATACAATGTTATGTAATTATACAGTGATTTAAACAAAACTATTATTTAGTAGAAAATATGGTACATTATATTAATGTATTCAAAATGTCATCTTCAATAGTGCTATAAAATACATTTAAAGTTAAAAAGAATGCTTTTGAAGATAATTTTTAACATAATGTTTGTAAGAAAAAGAAGAAAAATAGAATAAGACAAGTGAGAAGTAAAAAAAAAATCATTATTATTAAAGATCTAAGAATAAGTTCAAAATATTAATTAATGTTATAATATAATATAATGTTCTATTATTTTATGCAATTCTTAAACTAAAATGGTTAAATGATAGATAACAGGAAAAAAATAAAGAATATAAGGAGACAAATAAGATGTAGAAAAATAATTATTATTGAAGATGTTATTTGTGTAAGTTCAAAATGCTCATTGATGTTCATAATTTTATTTAAAAAATGTAATGTTACGTAGTTTAATATAATTTTTAAACAATATATTAATGTGATAGAGTGAGAATTTACAATAACATTGTGTTTCTAATGCATATAATGCTTATTTTCAGAGGACATGAATGACTCCGAGAGTCTAGTATAAGATATGAAAGGTAAAAGAGTATTATTTTTTATGGTTTCTTACCTCTATTATTTTTGATGGCTTCTTACCTCTATTCTACGTCGGAAAATTAAACCCTATCTAATTTCTATAATTTTTCTCTAAAATCAGAAGTATATTTTCGGTGTGCGTTTTTTTTTTTGAAAATTTTGACTTAAAATCAGAAGTATATTTTAAGTTTTAAATCGGCAATATATTTTCGATTCTAATACTGTCAATAGTAGAAAAACTAGGCGTGCAAGAAAACATATTTCTCTTTTTTTCACATCACAAATTAAAACGTGTACAAACATACACATCACAAATGGAACAAAATATATATATATATATATATATATATATACTGTGATAGAGTCGTACATAGCCCCAAAATGTAATTCGAGTACAAATACGATACAATACAATACCAAAAAACTATAACCAAAATACAAATGCATCAGCATAAACTACTGAGTATGGCGGAGATGAGTCGGCCTGTCACCCTCGAGGCGTCCCTCCACTGCCTCCTGTAATACATAACCTCCTGAGCCTCCGCCATGATGGCATCTAAAACACCTATAACATCGGATCCATCAGGAACCAACCATTTGTCAATACCATTCCGCGCAAGCTCCGTGATACGACGGCACCTAGGCAACATGTAATGAGCATTATCCCTCATAGTCATCTCCTACTCTAGGATCTTCTGATGAAATGGCCTCGGTGGGTTCCCTGGAGAATCCTCTACCATGTATGGATGGGACACCTTGAAGAACCATATCATGTATCCGTATTTGTAACTCCATTCGTATGGTGCTACGGTACTCCTGGCCTCATCGGGAACAAGATGATTCTCAAAATAATCAAACATAGCATCTATATCCCTCCATTTCACAGTCAGAGGAGCACATACAATAGAATTCTGGGGAATCGTCTGGGTAAACCCAAACTAACACATCATCCGCTCAGGCATATAAGCAACAGTCTTGTGAATCCCACAAGCCAACCAACCTGTAAATAGTGTAACCTCGTCAAACAGTATTGTGACATGGTGGTCGACGTATGAACTGAAGTGAATGTCCTCATGCACCAGTCGGTCAATATAAACCTGGAACGGCTCTATCGCCTGATTTTCTTGAAGCGGGTCGTATGCACAGGCATGCGGCTTATCTTCAGTATAACTCGTAACATATGATCAACCCGAGATGCGGGGAAAGTGATGTAGGATCCATCCCTGAAATAACAAAATTAAATAGTTAGTTCTGGAATCAAAATAATTAACAAAGGCCACAAAGACAAAGAATTTATACCGTCATGAGTGACATATGGTCAATCATCTGCTTCGTATTCCAATTAATGGCGTCATCCAACTTGCACTGGTTGATCGTCTCAAAATCATCAAAGTACCGCAGGTACATGATATTGGTGTAAGTGGCACTGGTGTCCACAAAATTTTATGTGCCAACAAGATACAAAAGATATGCTCTCATGGAAAACCCCCTGTGAATGGTAACCTACTCAGGATCGCCATGAGCCTCTCGTGCACGCCTAATCTCATCCGCAAACACCCTATACAAATAGGTATACCTGACATGGGTAACCCACTCTCAGGGGTAACTCCCAGCTTCTGATCCAACCGATCTAACGCCTCCTTTTTGTTGATCCTATCATGATTCAAGAAAGTCCCTCTGATCGGCAGATGAAACAGACATGCGGCATCGTTGAGTGTGATCTCCATCTCACCATGTGGTAGATAAAACGACGCGTCTCATGGTGCCACCTCTCAATAAAAGCGTTGATCATACCCCATTTGACCATGTTGTATCCACACAAGGCCAAATCTTTCAACCCAGTCAGCCGTAAAAGCTCTTCAAACCATGACACAACAAGCGGCACAAGTATATTGATCTTCCACCCATGACTAATGACCTTGAGCATATCATGTTCCTTCATAATAAAATTCAAGTCAAAATTCATAATAAAATTCACAATAAAATTTATAATAGAAATAAAAATGCAAAATTCATACCTATCTATCCCAGATATGTCTAGCAACATGGTTAGGATAAAGAGGAAGAAGTGATAAATCAGACGGCCCCCTTCCAAAAGCCTCGGGGACCACATGTGTAGGCTGAGCTAGTGCGGCCTCGTGTGTCGGTGGTGTGGCCTCGGGTGCCGTTGGTGTAGCCTCAGGTGCCGCTAGTGTAGCCTCCGGTGTCTGAGATGAATGAGAAACTGCCTCAGGTGGCGTCTGGAACTGAGGTTGTGGTGATTCCTGGGCCTCAGGTGTCGCCTAGGTACCGGATGTGGAACCTGTCTCAAATACGCTAGGTGAGGAAGTGCGTATGTGGGAGGACGGGGGTGGCGAAGGATGAATTGGAGAATCTCGCCTACTGCGAGAGGATGATGTAGAAGGAGTAGAAGCAGGCGCAACGGAGGCTGAAGCAGTAGGAGGTACACTCGGTATGGCATGTCTAGAGCCAGGAGGAGGCTGAGTTGCCTAACTCCTTTCTCTCCACCTAGAAGCATGTTGTGCAACCCTGCCGAGCCTCAATCAAGATGGTATCTCACTCATTACTCCTTTAGAAGTAATAAAGAAATGTTAACATAAGGTCCAGTGTGCAAAACAAGGCTTAAAATAGACACAAGCAGAAACTAGAACTATACTTGCGGCTTTGTTCTTACCAAAACCGGAAATTTAATTTCGGTTCCTTCTACAATAACATAATAACGCTCATTTGGCGTCCCAGTCCCTCAAATGAGCTCAAATAAGGGTATTGATCATCAAATAAACTTTAGAAACACTTTTCTAATGACTCCTAATGATGATAACTAGCTACAATATCACAGTTTGAACCCTAATTCACTAATTGGAGTAGAAATAACATAAACTCAAAAATTTTCAAAAACAACATACCTGATTGATAAGTGTTTATTTTTCTTGATTGATTGTGTTAGAATGCCTTATTTAAACACTGTTTGATGATTTCTTATGATTTTTGACAAAATATTTGATTTATGAAATAAGGGTTTGAGAGAGTTTTGTGTTTTGTTTTGAATGAGTTAATGTAATGGGAGGGGAAGAGGCAGTGTGCCATATAGTTCCTCCAGAAACTGGAATTATATTTCCAGTTGTAAACCGTAAGTATACTTCCAGTTTGCACCCAACCCTTCCAATGTAATTAGTGTATAACATGGTGCGAATCGGAAATATACTTCCAATTTTTAAGAATATTTATGAAATTTTACATAGTGCGTAAGAAAGTCATGAGATGAGTTTAGAAATTTCCTTTTTTTTAACAACACTGTTGTACCCTAATTTTTTGTCCCTAAGATTCCTCTATTATTTCATACCATCACAATGCAACAAGATCACACACTAGAGTTTGGTTCCTCTCGTTATCTTTGGCTTTGCTCATGGGGAAACACCAAGGACCTTGACTTGTATTTTTATGATCATCTATGTTTGGTTTTGATTAACTTCTAGCTAATAAATACAATGAATGTTTGCCCTAATTTATGATGTTATAGGTGAGAGCACAACACTTTCCATCAAGTTAATCTATAGGTTCATGAGTCTATTTCCATGCCTTCTTCAACAAAAGCTTTATTGAGATTCAAGCCTCATCATTGAAGATGTTTTTAATTAATATCATGACAAAGTCTATCATGAGTCATCATGACTTAAGTTGTCAAAGATAGTCAAAAGATACAAGGTTTGATTGAAGAAGTTTGACCTGGTTAGATAAAATCTTGATTTCTTGATCACAAGTACATATTTTCCTCAATTCCCAATATTTCGAAGTGGTTATGGTTATTATGTTTCCTCATTATCATCCTCAATAACTTCTATTTACATGTAAAAAATATTTGTGCAAGAAGGTTGGTCAAAATTGAAAAGGGTTCTCAAGAAATTTTGTTGCTCTAGGAGTTAGGGTTTTGAACTTCAAAGGGGTATATCTTTCTCATATTTTGGTATTTTTGAGTGATTCCAAATACATGCTTCTATTCAAAGGGTTACCAACAAATCATTTCAAAAATTTCAAGTAAATTTTATGTGAAAGGTACTTGATGATGAAGAAAGATTACAAGTCCTCTAGATGAACCATCAATTTCCCTTATGTGACTTTAAAGGACCATAACTTGGTCAAAAAATTTATCTCCTTGAGCCCATTATTTTTCCACATTGATTTTAATAATGTGAACTCCATCCCTTCTTTTAAGTGCAAAGTGTGAAAATGGATAGAAGATGCCCTAAGGATACAAAAGATTATAGGTCATCTTATGAATTTTTGTCAACTTCAACGAGTCATAACTTTCTCGGTTTTTGTAGATTTCGAATGGTTCAAGTCTCAAAATTCCATTCAAGAGATCTATTTCATGCCATCTTTTTTGGTCAAGAGTAAATTTCAAATGGAAGACCGTGTTTGGATGCAAGACATTATAGGTCATTTTTGAAGAAAAACATAGAAATTTTCTAAGTATAGAAAGTCAACCTCTTTTCCTCAACTTTGACTCATTGCAACTTTCAGCTCATGCATCCATTTGATTCCATTCTTTGCACATTATAAAGCTTGTGATCTCATATTTCTAAAGCTTCAAGAATCATGTCTTAAGACTCCTTGAGCTGAGAATGCCATTGGTTCAAAAGTGGCACCTTGAAATTGAAGTTTCAACTCAAGTCAGAATTTGAAATCCTTAATTTGGCTTCTAAACACAAGTTTTTTGCTCTTTTGCTTCTAATCATGTTTAATGAACTTCCAGAAGTGATTAGCACATTGAAACACAAGGTTTGGATGAGTTTCGATCAAAATAGAAGTCACACTTTTCTTGTTTGCAACTTCACACGATTTCCCTCCAAATCCCATCATTCCACACGCTTGAGCATTCAATCAGCTTCCCTATAAATAGAGGACCATACATCATTCATTTTCTGAAGCTTATAGAGCCAGAATCACCCTGCCAAACTCCCTCTTGAACTCAATTTTCTGCAATTTCAAATTTGCTCTTACAACCTTTCTCAATCCATTTTCTTTATCAATTTACCTTTGTTGAACCTCACTGAAGCTAACAGAAGAAGAATTAAGCTCTAAGCCTCCCTAAATCATGCTAGCCAAGTCATGTTTCAGAGCTCTGTAACTTAACTTCAATAGGTAGATTCCTTCACCAATTCTCTCAAACTTTGATACTGTTATGAAGCTCTCATCATCCTGATTCTAGTTGCAACACTTGATTTGAACTGGAAGTACTTTTTGGCCATGAAATTTCAAATCCCTTTTCAAAACTTCTCTTCCAAAACGACTGAGTTACAACTTATATAAATTTTTCGCGAGGGTACCATTGGAACCGTCTTGAAGAGACAAAGCAAATGGTACTGGTCTCATCTTCTAATTTTACAGTTTCATGGACCTGCAAATCTCGTGGCTGGATGTTGAAGACGACCAACGTGTCATCTATCAACCAATGTAAGCTTGCCACGCTTTTTTTTCAAAATCTGATTTAATTAATGATTCCATGCTTTATTCACTAAAGACCATGATATGCACAGCGCGTTTGATCCATTGAATTAGCTTACTAACGCGTTTTGACTCTCATCCATTGGTCCATATTTTTTTGAATTTATTTTTTATTTTTTATTTTTATAATTTAATTATATTAAACTTCCAAAATTCATAGAAAATTCATTTCTGATTCAAAAATTATGAAAAAATTCACAAAAATATTTCAAAATATTCTCTTTCTGAATTTTTTTCTTCATAATTTTATTTTTAGATTTGGTATTTTTTATAATTTTTCTTTGTTTTGGTTTGTTTTTAATTATTTAAAAAAATATACTTTTGAGCATTTTTAAATTCTGAAAAAATTCATCAACATCATTTCCATTATTTCTGACCTTTTGAAATTTTTTTAGAATTTTATTTTAGCTTCTACTATTTTTGATCTTTTTCCCCTTATTTGAGGAATTTTAATTAGTTCAAAAATAGTTTCTGACTTTAAAAAAATCACTAAAATTTTATATAAATATTTGAACTCATTTCTGATTTTTCTATGGTCTTATTTGATTTTTCTTGGATGTTTTGAATATAGTTGCTATTTTCTCCTCTTTTTTATATTTTAAAACCATTTTAAAAAAAATTTCTTTTTATTATTAAATACAATTTTATTGTGCATATATTCTGGCTGATCTTGGACTATGAAATTTTGATCATGAGCTTTATTAACATCATTGGATCTATGGTGTTGAGTTTACTCCACAAAAAATGGATGAATGATTTTAATAATAGTTTGATTAAATTTTTAGTTCAAATGTGGTTTAATTCTTACCTCATCCCTCTTCATATTATCCCTTTCTTTATTGTACTAAATGTTATTGGAGAATAATTTACATATCATTTCTCAAAACATATGGTACATAGAATGATATTGATCGGCCTCAAAATAGGTGTGACTTCTATATAAGTCCACTTACGATTGCTTAACATAGCACTAAATTTTGTCCCGATTCGAGAAATGATCAGTCATGGCCCAAACCCATGTTTGTAAGCCCAAGTATGTTAATTTGAATCCTTTGGTCCAATAATTTTGAGATTTGTTGTTAGGAGGTTTTGGTCTTATCAATCCTCTAATGAATCTTCATAAACTTTGGTCAAAGTGAACCACTTAAACATCATTGATAATTTAATGTTGCCTTGAGGATTTTAAATGGATGATGTACTTGACAAAAAGAAAATGAAACTTGTTGTTGAGAGGTTTTAGTTTTATCAGTCTTCTAATGAGTTTAAAATGCAAGTTTCAAGATGGTCATTCAACTAACCTCTAATTTCCAACACTTGAATTTATTTTGTGCCTTTACTTCATGCTTTTATTTTATGCACCATTTACTTTAGTATTTTACATTTCATGCTATTTTCATCTTTGCTCATTTGAGCATTTACTTTTATTCCATTATCATTTTGCTCAACTTGAACCATAAAAAACTTTAATTTTACCTGGACTACTTAGTTACTATCCTTGGCATTTGTGGAGATTGTGGACTTCTTGGACTTAAGATTAGAAATCTTGACATATCTTTGAGACCTTGTGACCTCAACTGTTATTTTTGTATGGAGGTCTTAGGGCTTGCCCCAAGACATTGGGTTGTTTGTTTGTTTTCAGCCTATTGTGATTACATGTTTTGTCTGTGATCTGGAATTCATCTTTATACAACTATTACTCTGTCCAATTTTTGTGAAGACTTAATGCAAATGAAACTTGGTTTTCTTAAGTGGTTTATTACTTTTTTTTTGTTTGGTTTCAATCCAAAGAATGAGAATTCTACATTGACTCATTGTGTCAAGTGTTGGTTTCTTGTTGGTTAGATGGTTCTTTTCCCTAACTTTTACCTTATGCTTTAGGATAGTCCCTTCATCTCCCCCCATTTCTTTAATTTCAAAAATATTCTCTGTCCTTTTGAAAACTCTTCTTATTTCTAAACTTGAACTACTTTCATAATAAACTTGGACTTAGGTCCATGCATTTTCAAAACATTTTCTTAATCAAACTTTAATCAACTTAATAATACCTAACATTTTTGTGAAAAGACTAAAAGTCAATCAATCTCATTCAAACCATTTTTCCATTTTGGCCTTTTTTATTTTAAAACTTTTCTCAAAAGATTAGACTCTTGTCAATCCTTGTAGTGATGCGAGCTACTATACTTCTATAATATATAGTGAAGTGAGACATTTTCCACTTGGGTGTTGAGCGGAGCTTTGTTGATTTTAAAATCCAAGACGTGCCCTCCACTTTGAGATGATGCAAATTCTCCTTTCTCATAATTATGGGTAGTAAGTATGTTTTTCCACTCGGATAAGACGATGATGTTTCGTCTGTTAAAATTAACCAACACATTTATCGTTTTAAAATTTTTAAAGGTGAACTACGAGTACCCTGATCCCCTATTGCACAGAAGATGGTATGTAGGCACTAAAGGTTCGCAACCACGGCGGGTGAAAAAATTGTAAAAAAAATATTTCTTTTCTCATCCCCACAGTCTACTTTTGTATACAACTTTTATAGCCAAAATACACAGATTTTCAAAGAGGTTCATACGGAGTACCATAGATGTTTAGGTTGATAATACCTTACCTTTGCATAACCAACCCCAGAACTTAGATTCTCTCCCCCTCTTTTGGGTTATTCGCTCTTTTCCCATTACTTTGAAAACAATAAAGCGCGGTGGATGTTTTTATTTTGATCTGTGCGAGTCAATTCAATCCAATGGCTTGGTCTCAACATTTCTACCGCTAAAGAAAAATGGCGACTTCACTGGGGAAATATTAACCTATTGCCGGTCCATCCTTAAGTGGGTTGAGCCTATCTTTGCTTATCTGTATATGTGCTATAGTCTGTTGTATATTATGTGTTGTATATATGTTTGTCTAGATTTTCCTGGTTTTCAGGGTGCTTGGTGATTTCTCTTAAGTCTTATACCCGGGCTTGAGCAAACTTAAGATAGGACGGGCGGTATAGTCATGTTAACTTTGAGGGAGTAATCCCAAAAAAGGAGGCATGAGATCCCTGACTTAGTGGAGGCCCCTTTGACTGTAGTGTCGTTTACTGAGTAATTAGGAAGACGTGCTGCTTTCGACCTGGGAGCCTGCTGAAACTGAGAACCGTAGAACCTTTAACCCATCTTGGACTTTTAGGTGTAGTGTGGAAGCTATGAAACAGTAATCTGGAAATGGTTGTCACACGATACTATGTTGGGATGAGTTTTTCTTGATAATATTGCTAATTGTCGAGTCAATCGGGAAGTTGGTAATATCCGAAGGAAGGATGTAGACTCTGGGAACCTCTTAGAACATTGTTCGGCAGGTGATAACATTTAGATCATACCTTATGGGTAGTACCTTCGACCTTATGCTCGTGACGTTGAACCTATGAACCCTATGTTTGTGATCTTGTGTGTGATTGTTTCATCATACATTCATGCACTCATGAGAATCTTCTAAAGACATTTTGTTTCAAGGGACTTAAAAGTTGTCTCTTTATGAATATATCAGGTACTTTTTAACTATGGATTCTGGAAAAACAAAGACTGGGAAGTACAGTTTCAAAGATCCCAAGATAGATGAGCTGATGAGTCTGATTCCTGAGATCGAGAGTTCTACAGATTTTCGGAGGAAGTATGGGTCCATCATTTCTCTTATGCAGCTCAGGATGAAGGAGTGTATTCTCTTGACTTTAGTCTAGTTCTATGATCCGATGTATCGATGTTTTACTTTCCCTGATTACCATTTGATGCCTACATTAGAGGAGTATTCTTATCTGCTGGGTTTACCTATTACCGATCGTGTTCCTTTTACTGGTTTGGAGGGGGAGACAAAATCCCATGAGATGGATACTTTTATCCACTTAGGGAAGTATGAGGTTGGAGGCCATATAACTTTCAAAGGAGGGATTAGAGGACTACCAGCTCAGTTCTTATTGGAGAAATCTCGCTACTTTTCCAGGATGAAGAGTACGGTTGCTTTTGAGTCTATCTTTGCTCTATTTGCTTATGGATTGTTCTTATTCCCTAATGTCGACAACTTTGTGGATATCAACGCCATCAGAACATTTATGATTGGAAACCCAGTTCCTACATTACTTGGTGATGCTTATTAATCTATTCATCTTCGAGATTATTATCATGGAGGGATGATCATTTGCTGCACACCTTTATCGTATCAATGGTTTATTTCTCACTTGCCTCGATCTGATGCTTTCTGGGATGTTAGGAAGGAACCTCGTTGGGCTCCAAAGATTATGGCCCTCACTCATTGAGATATTGTTTGGTATCATCAGGCTTACCATGATGTAGAGATTGTCGATAGTTGTGGTGGTTTCCCCAATGTACCTCTTCTTGGTACAAAGGGAGGAATTAACTACAACCCTGTTCTTGCACGACAACAGCTTGGATATCCGATGAGGGATAAGCCAAACAGTATTCATTTGAGTGGTTTATTCCTTAAAGAGAGAGAATTTAATAAGGAAGCTAAGGAGAAGATTGCAAAGGCTTGGCGTCATATTCACATGAAGGGTAGGAAGGACTTAGGACCTAGAGGGGTTGTTTCTTTGGAGCCTTATCTTCAGTGGGTACAAGCAAGAGACATCCAGTTGAAGATGTCGTATTCACGTGAAGCACCCATGCTGAATATGTTTGTGAAGACTACTCCTCCACTATTAGATGGTGTGGAAGATCTTTAGCTTGCTTTAGTCAAGATACAACATGAAAAGGAGGTTTGGAAGAATAAGTGTCAGACTTTAGAGGTTTCTTACTAAGAAGACCTAAAGGAGAAAGATGATCTGATCGAGATTCTTGAGAGTCGTGCTATAGAGGCGATGGAGAGGCAAGAGGATTTATTTTCCTCTAGGGTCCAGACCTAGTTGCTCAATTCCAAACTCTGGTGATTGGAAAGAGGTCGCCAATAGGTTTGCAGAAGAGAACGAACAGCTGAAGGCTCAGATTTCAAGACTCACAGGGAAACGTCAGCGTGTAGAGTGATCTCTGTCAGCTTTTATTTTATAGGATTTTAGACTTTATCTTCATCTTGTACTTGGGATTAATGAAACTTGTACTAAAAAGTTATAATATGTTTTGAAGTTATTATAATGAGATTTTTCAGTATTTCAAATGTGTTAGTACCTTGATATTTGCAAATTATCTATAAATCTTTGAGTTCCTTGAAACAATAGTAAAATAAATCATGTGCATTACATATTATGCATCATATTGTACATACTTCTTGCATTTCTGTTCATATCCAGGTGTCTTACTGAGCTTCTTTACTTCATTTAGCAATATGTCTCATCAGTACAATACTCGGGCCGATTTCAGAAGGAAGATGGCCAATCTGACTGCTCTAATGGAATCTTTGGTGGCTGCTTAGAATCAGCCACCACTTGCTCAACCTCAACAGACAATGGTTACTTCTGAAGCTCCAATAGTTCCTATTCCTGCTACTCCAGCTGCTGTTGTTCAAAATCGCATGCCTCAGGGATATCCGTGGGGAATGCCAGAGAACTTCATGCCAGAAGGTTATAATAAAGATGCTCAACTTTCTCCACTTGCTCAGGTTGCTTCTACTCCTGCACCTTCTGTGGTGCATATTACCCCTGCTGCTAGAAATGAGATTCACTATGTTGCACCTTCCTCAATGAATGTTGTACCATTTGTTAATGATGAAGTGTATCACCCTATTCCTCCACCAAGTGAAAGCTTGGATGTCTACGATCGAATGGACGATTTTCAGGACCAGTTTTATAAGATGCAGAAAGAGTTAAAGGCCCTCAGAGGAAGCGAACTATTTGGGAAGAATGTGAGAAATATGTGTTTGGTTCCAAATGTAAAAATACCTGCAAAGTTCAAAGTACCAGAATTCGATAAGTACAAGGGAAACACTTGCCCTCGTGCTCACTTAGTGATGTATGTGAGAAGAATGTCTACTCATACCGATGATCAATGCCTGTTGATTCATTTCTTTCAAGGCAGTTTGATTGGTGCAGCGTTGAAATGGTACATGAGCCTGAATAGTGCCAACATTCACTCTTTTAATGACTTGGGTGAATCTTTTATTAGACAGTACAAATACAATGTGGACTTGGCGCCTGGACGTGATCAACTCAGGGCCATGGTCCAGAAGGACAAGGAGTCATTTAAAGAATATGCACAAAGATGGCGTGAAGTAGCCGCCCAGGTGATTCCTCCAATGGAAGAAAAATAAATAATGAAGATTTTTATGAAGACTCTAGGTGAATTCTATTATGAGAGAATGGTGGCGAGTGCACCCAGTGATTTTACCAAGATGGTAGGAATGGGCGTCCGTTTGGAAGAAGTTGTAAGAGAAGGTCGTTTAACAAAAAGTGAAAATTCTGGAAATGTGAAGAAACCACCATACGGGTTTTCTAAAAATAAAGAAGGAGAGACAAATGTTGTTATTAAAGAGAGAATGGTTAATCATCCTAGAATAAATCATCAACACCATCAACAGATTGCCTCAGTAAATCCAGTTGTTAGTACAGCTCCGACTACAGTCACTTATCAAAGACCAGGCCCTCAAGGAAATCAAGGGCATAATCATAGGAGAGAGCCTTTTGACTCTATCCACATGAGTTATGCAGAGTTACTCCCAGCATTGATCCAGGAAAAGTTGGTCCAGACTAGGCCACCCCCTGCTTACTGTAATACGGTGGCAGAATCGACTGTTTAATACTTGTTTGTGTTTTGCATTTTTTGCTTGCAAAATGTCGCGGTAAGCAAGAGTCGCCACCGAATTTTATTTCATCCAATCATGGAAAAGGAAAAAGAACAGAAAAAACCTTTTTTTCGAGATATTTCTGAGTACGGGGGGTAGATTATAGAAAGGGAAGGTATTAGCACCATTTCTATCTGTAGTTATCTACGGGCTCTTAGGTACTTGCTCATCTTTTAAATATTGCTTGTGTGTATGCTTACTTTGAAAATATTTTACTTCGTGATAACCCTTGTATCAGTCCTCAAAGGTGTGACGAAGTTGTTTTGAAACTGTTTTGAAAGGTGTTTGTGTGAAAAGTTTTTATTGAGCAAGTACTTAAGATTCTACCTACTCAAAAAAAGATCGTTTTTGTTCTATATCCTTTAGAAAGCGCTATCCCACTATTAAGGAGTAGGTAGCGCCGTCGTTGGAGTTTGTGAGGGACGTTCGAAAGGGACAAATACAATCACTAAAGTAATAGTTAGAAAACTTTAGTAGTAACCTTGGAGTCTTGAGATCTTTTCGAGGCAACATTTCTGAGGCAACATTTCTGAGGAAACATTTCCGAGGCAACATTCGAATGGGACAATTTGATCTCTTTAGACTGGAGGGCAACCACTAAAATCCCCCATGCTTAATGATTGTGTACCGAAGGCAACCGAAGTGAGGTAAACCCTAGGAGTGAACATGTGCGAGTGATTTGTTTCAATTATTTTAATCTTTGCACATTAGGGTTTTCTAACTGTTTTAATTTTCATGCATTCTTGCCATACAATCCTATTAGCCATACATCTAGATAGTTAATAATTTGCTTAAAGTAAAAGCAGAAATAAACCTAGCTATTACATGGCTTTGACAGTTACACAATTGCCTTGACGTAAAATAAAAAAATGCAGAATTAAAAATCTTAATTAAACTATTACAACCTTGAAACAATTACAATAATTTGAATTAAAAGAAAGTCAAGGCGCGTGCGACGAATTACGTACGAGAATAAAGTTTGAGTCCTAAAAAATCTAATCAATTAAAGAGGAAATATTTATTTGTATTTTATTGTTGCGAAAAATATTTGAAATTTTAACCTAATTTGTCTAATTAATTTTAATTATAAAAAAGAATTTGAATTAATCTAATTAAGCTAATTAATTAATTGCAATTAAATATTTTTATGAAAAAAAACTAAAATCTAATTTTTTAGTGATTTTCTGATTTAATGATTAAAAAAAATGATTTTTGTTGTGAAAATAATTAAAAATAACCAATAAAAAAGAATTAAAAAAAAAAGGGAAAGATTTGGGCCTGGAGTGATGAAGCAAACTGGGGGTGCATGTTGAACTTCTGAAACCCATAAGGATGGCCCAGAGTCTAGCGCCTGATCCAATGAGACCATCTTCTGGGGACTCATGGTGGACTTGCATATGCTGGCGTTGGATCTGGTTGGAGATGGATCCAGAGGATGAGATCAGAAGGCGTGTGATGATCCTCAGAAGGTGAGGTGTGCTTGATCTGGTGAATCCAAAGGATGAGATCAGAGGGCGCGTGATGATCCTCAGAAGGTGACGTGTGCTGGATCTGGCTGGAGATGGATCCAGAGGATGAGATCAGAGGGCGTGTGATGATCCTCAGAAGGTGAGGTTTGCTGGATCTGGCTGGAGATGGATCCAGAGGATGAGATCAGAGGGGGCGTGATGATCCTCAGAAGGTGAGGTGTGCTGGATTTGGCTTGAGATAATGGAGAAAATGCCAAAAGCTCACGCATGGGATCGAACCCAGGACATGAGCTTCATACTTCCTTCCTCTGACCAACTGCGCTGGATGTCTCAATTGTTAATATAATAATGAACATATAATATATTGGAAAACAAGTTAGTGGCCAGAAAACACGCGCCAAATTTGAATTGGCCAACCATGCTTTGACACACATCATCTTCTTCCTTGGACCGTTGATTTAGGTAAAATACTTTTACCTACGGGCGTTTTGCCATGGCTATAACCCTGTCTCATTCAAAAATCATGTACACGCATGATAAATGGCGTCTAATTATATAGATCAACTCGTCTTGATCTTGTGAACACCATGGTACCCATTTTGCTGGACAATTTAACCTGTGGACAAAACCCCTAAACTGCACATACAAAACCTAACAATGGTAAAGGCATGTACAGGCTCCAAAAACGCAATTAAATCATCTAGTTAACTTGCAAACACAATGAGGATCACAAATATGTAACTTAAACATGCTAAAGATGCAAGAATTACAGTAATCGAATTTGAAGTAAAGGGCAAACCGTGGGACTTCTAGAGGGAGATTCTATACGTGTAGAGGCGTGCAACCGATTGGGTTAGCTTCTGGGAAGGACCAGGAATTGTTTGGCAATGCTAGAATGGCTTGAATTGGCCTCCAAGCTTGAAATCTAGTCACAACTTTATGTCAACTTTTTGAAGTTTTTTTCTTCTTGTTCACGCCTGCTAACCCTTCTTTTCGTGATCTGGAATTGTTACGTCCTTATAGTAGACTGAATTAGGTCAACAAATTTGGACTGAATCTTTGCAAATATAAGAGATTTGATTTGATTTTCAAGCTTATGTAAACTTGCTATTTTGAGCCAAATCTTACCTTTCTTGTACCAATCATCCTTGATTCGAATTGATCATGATATCCTTGCATTATTTGATTGAAATCCTGTCCAAAAATCAGATAATGACATATCTTTTTCCATTATTCATCAATTATTTGATATAATTGAAATTTTAATTAACAAAAAATCAAAATAAATTGAAAAGTGAAGAAAATAACATGAGGTTGTATATTTGGGTCGTGGATTAAATTATAAGTGAGGTGCAAGCATAAAAAGTTAGTCCCATTTGGCAAAAAAGGCAATTTTGAACTCATTTGACTTTTGGCAATTTTGCAAAAAAGGTCAACTTTGACAAGGCATATCTCCTCCAATTGTAACCCTAGAGAGGTGTTCTTTGAATTTTTAGAAAGATTAGGGTGTCCCCTAAGCAACCTTTTTGGTATCATCTCAATTGAGTCTTCCATGTTCATGTAAGAAGCTTTGACCCAAAAGGTGTTTTTGTTGACTTTTCAAGAGGACCCATAATGTAGAAATTTATATCTTTTTGTGAGTGCATATTTTGAACTTTTAAGATGAATATGAATTGTAGGTAATTTCATGCTCTTCAAAATGAGCTTTGGATGGAAACTTTCTGATAAAGCATGTGGAAGTTATGCTTGGTCAAAGTTGGGTTGACTTTTCCTACAAAATCCTAATTTGGCAACTTTTGGGTTTGGATGAATTTGGAGCATCCCTTGAAGAATCATGATCAACCATTGATAAAATGATGAATATAACTTCCAAATGTTAATGTTGACCAAAACTCTTGAAGTTTGACTGTGTGTGGGCCTCAGTTAACTTTTGACCTAGTACAGTTGATTTTCAGGCATTTGAGCAATTGACTTAGCAAACTTCTTCTGCAAGGCATGAAACTTGACATGGATGATCTTGAGAACATATTAGGACAATGGTGAGTGTGATACGGTGGGAGAACTGACTTGGTGTTTTATGTTTGTGCTCGCAAATGTTTCGGTTTAGTAAGAGTCGCCACCGACTTTTTATTTTATCCAAAGGAAAGGTCAAAAAGCACAGGAAAGACCTTTGAGATGTTTTCTTGGGTTCGGGGAGTAGATTATGAAAAGGGAAGGTGCAAGCACCCTTTTCATCCATGGTTATACATGGGCTCTTAGTTACTTGTTTAGATCACTTGCTTTGCTTTTCCAATTGTTTGAAATGGTGCTTTGTGTGTGGTTTTGAAAGATGTTTTGAAAAGAGGCCATCGTTGTGGCAACCTTTGTAATGATTATTGTTTGAATGTATACAAAGGTGTTTTTGTATTTTGAAAATATTTCAATGTTTTTGAAAGTTTGATGTGGAAATTGTGTTGTGAAGTGTGTTTGAAAATAGCAAGGATGTTTTGCAAGCTTTTGATCAAGTAACTAAAAGCTATCTACCCTATTTTACTCAAAGATCCTTCCTAATGTTTTTAACACTTTTGACAGTGTTGCTTCACCATTACATTTGGTGAGCAACCTTGTGTTAGGATGTTAAACGGGATAGGCGCGGGTCATCGTATAGACCATGATAGCAATTGTGTCAAGTATCATTGGCAATTTTCTTGAGGGACTTGATCATTTTTGTTTATGAAACCAAGATAGCGTCATCGAGGGACTATGATATTTTGTTTTGTTTTTGTTTGGCCAAAGTACCCAACATGCATACCATGACCCATTTTTGAAGGCAACAAGTGGATTGTAACCCTAGGGGTGCAAGTGTGCATTGTGTTTGATTTTTCATGCATTTTTGTCTTTGATTAGGTCAAACTATTTGTTGATTTTGATTTTGCATACAAATCCTAATTCTCTAATCATGGCATAATTGAAAGCGTAAAGTGCGGGAATTTAAAGTTCTAAGCTATTACAACATCATTATGGGGATGGGGGTACAATTTTGAATGGGGGTATTTGACAAGAAATATAAACCCTAGATTACTATTACATCCAAATTGAATTACAAATGCATCAATATTTAAATGTACAATATTTAAATAAACAAAATAAATAAATATTAAATAAAATGTATTATGCAAAAAGAAGTTTTTATTTGTTTATGTATGTAAATTATTTTCAATGTGGAAAAAAAGTATAAAGAAATAAAATAAAAAGATTAATTTTATTTATTTTTAGGATAAACCCTAATTTCTTTAAGAGAATAAATATTATATATTATTTATATACAAAAATATATTAATATATGTAAAAATGAAATATACTTAAAAAAGGGTTTTTTTTAGTATAAATAATGATAAAAATAAAAAATGTAATATTTTTGTATTTTTATTCTAAGTACTTAATAAAATAAAAGTATATATATATATATATATATATATATATATATATATATATATATATATATATATATATATATATATATATATATATATATATATATATATATATATATATATATATATATATATATATATATATATATATATATATATATATATATATATATATATATATATATATATATATATATATATATATATATATATATATATATATATATATATATATATATATATATATATATATATATATATATGTATAAAATAAAATAAAATAAAAATAAATTATATTTTAAACAATATTTTCAGTATGAATAAAAATAAGAAATAAAAATAAAAGTATAATTTACACATTATTTTCAAAGTTTAAATAAATTATAAAAGTATTCAAATATTTTTTATGTTAGAAAAAAATAGAATAAAATGCCAAATAAATTAAAAAAATTATGAAAATATTTTTTGAGCATTTATTATATTTGGAAATAAAATAACAAAGTCAAAAAAGAAAACAAAAATTCAAAAATGCAAAAATATGAGAAATTGGGCCAGGGGGTGTGAAACTGAAAAAAAGAGGTGTTAGAAGCAAGCAGACCAGGCCCAGCCCAAGTCTTCATCTTCAACCTCCAGCAATTGTCAAACGCGCGCGCGCCTGGTTCAAACTTGGATATCCTGGAAACGTGATCTTTTGCCAAAACTCACAACATCAAACTTGTAGAGAATTTCAATACGACTCTAACCATATAAAACATTAATCATAACTCTCAAAGACCAGAGAGAATTTCTCTGGCCCTAAAATCTGACCTAACTTTTTCAGCATGTTCATGGATGAAATTCTCCTAGCACACTTAATATAAATGAAAACTGAGCATATGTACAGCTTCATGGCATTGAATACTACATTTTTCATTCACAAACCTAAGGCTAAATGTTCCTAGACAGAGAGATAGAAAGTGATGAAAAACTTGTTTCAGTTGGATTCGAGTAGGGCAATGCAGTGCTTCTCAACAAGTTTTGAGGTGTCTGGTAGCTTGCCTGAACTTCACTTGATCTTTTCCAATAGCTAGCTTGCCTTGAATGTCCCTGAATCAGCCTCTAGAACTCAACCTGCATAAGCTTGAAATGAAAATGGTGAACACTGTAAATGGAGTTACAATTGGCAATGGAGGTTTGGGATAGCTTGAGTGAGTTGAATGGAAGGTGTTTGAAGCAAAAAGGAGCAAAACGCACGAGCCAAATGAGTTGTGGCACTCAAGTTGCAGCACCTGCCCTGTTTTGCCAAAGGAATGTGATTTTTGGTTATGGGAGGTTTTGGGGATCAAGCATTCATTTTTATGGCTCAAAGGGTTGTGTGAAAGTTGTTTGTGATGTTTGTTTAAGCCAACAATGGCTGGTTCTCAAGTTGGCAAGTGTTTGGACAATTTCTTGTTTTTGAAGCAAGAATGTGTAACTTATTAATACAGGTCTGTACAAGCCCTCAAGTATGTTGCACACAATCCTCTTGGTTGCTGGAATTTGTGGATTTGATTTGGCTTCTGAGATCTTGGCCCTATGCTTCAAAGATCATGTTTTGACATAAAGCATACCTTTTTTCCAAAATAGAAATGTACCTTTTTCTAATTAAGGCTTAGTTTTGTGTACAATGCCCAAATGGCCAAAACAAATGCTTAGATTGGTGGATTTGCATTTAATTAAGGAGTGTGAATTGGTTTAGAGGCCTGAAAACTAGTACAAAGCATGCTGGTTTGAAAATGCCACTTGAGTGAACATGAATTTGCCATGGATACAAAGTGAGTTTTTACCAACTTTAAGCATTAGATTCTCCCTAACCACAAATGTGTTTGAGGAGTTCTTGGACAATTTGGAAAGCTTGCAACATGCTATATAATGCATCTTTGAAATGCAACTTGAGAATCCAAGTGGAACTATGTGAAAAATGGCCAAGAAGATGGGTCAAAATCCTGCCTAAACTAGGGCAAAATTTCTCTAAGTTAAAAGTTTTAGGGACCCTTGTTCTAAAAATCATAACTTGAGATCCAAGCTTCTTTTGAGAAAACTTTGTGGATAAAAGTTGTATACTTTGTGGAGGAATACAACTTTCATGTTGTAAGTTTTGTTTGAATCCATTTTCATCTTGGTGAAAATGTGGGACAAAGTTAGGAAAAATTAAAAAAATTTCATAACTTAGAAAAATTCTAAGTTATGAAAATTTTCAATTTCAAACCCTAATTTGCAATTTTTGGTTTCTTGGTTAACAAGTTTCATAATTTGACACATCTTGATGAAAAATGACCCTTGGCACTTGATTTTGACCAAAAAGTCAAAGTTTGACTTTTCAGTATACAGTCAAATTTTTATCAGTTGACTGAAAAATTCATCTGTCAATCTCATGCATTTGAGATCTTTTGAACTTGTTGAATAAGTCAAGATGATGTAATTGATTCCTTGAGTCCATGGTTGAGCTTGATTTGCCATTGGCTAGGTCAAACAGTCAAAAATTGCCTTTGCACAGTCAAAACCCTAAAAATGACCATTTTGCCCTTTTGGTGATCTGATCAAATTTCTTATGGAATTGTGCTCCAAACTTGATCAAATGGTTCATATGAGTTCATAATGTTGATGTGGGTCAAAATTCATGAGGTTTGACTATAAATTTGCCATAGTTGACTTTTTCCCCAATACAACTGATTTATAGGTCAACTGTCCAATTGACTGGGCAAAAATTTGATTCAAGGCTTGAAACTTGGTATGGATAAACTTATGAGTCCAACATGAAGTATGAAAGTCACTTTGGGCATTGAAGGTCAAAAAAATCCCTGTGCAAACTCAAACCCTAATTTAGGTCAATAGTGCAAGGAGATGTCTTGAGCAGAGCAAATCCTAATTTGATCTTGAGTTCCAAGAGCCTCGTGATGAGAAATGTTGATAAAATGAGAGGGAAAATTTTGGGGTACAACATTTACCCCTGTTCAATCTTCTTGAACCTGAAGAGTTAGATTGGCAAGTTTTCCTTTCGTGACTCGAAGGTAAAAGAGGATTGGACATTAGAGTGCCCGTAAATTTGCACTCGTCAAAATGTATCTGAGGGAATGGGCTTAAAGATGCCATTTGGTGATGGTAGAATATTTCTGGAGATGGGCTTAAAGATTCCGTCCAAGACTTGTTTGTTGAAAATTAGTAGAATGCATCATCAGAATGGTATCCATATTTGGAACGTATCTGAGTTGTATCTAGAGATTGGGTTTGTATGAGCAAGGGAATGGCGTCTGTTTCTAGAGCGTATCCGAGATGTAACTGTATTTGATTCTTGAATGAATATCAGAATGACTGCCGTGTCTGGATTGTATCTGTATTCTGAATGGGTAACAGAGAAACATCTGTGTATGGAGCAACTATGTGCTGGGGATAAATTCCGAATGAGTGGCAGAATGGCAACCGTATCTGGAGCGTATCTGGACTGTATCTGAAGTTGAGATCTGTATGAGTAGCAGAATGACTTCCGTGTCTGGAGTGTATCTGAACTTGAAGTTGATAGTTGAATATGAATGAGAAATAGAATGGCCACCATATCTGGAGCGTATCTAGTCTGTATCTGATTGCTGGAGTCTGAATGAGTAGTAGAATGACCGCCGCGTCTGGGGTGTATCCATACTGTATCTTGACTTGAAATTCTGAATGAGTAATAGAATGACCGCCGTGTCTGGGGGTGTATCCATATTGTATCTGAAATCTCTGCATAGTTGTTAATGATAGCTTTTTAATCTTATCCTAAAAAGGGTAGAATGTTAGCTAAAGCACAAAGTTATGTTGCATGATATGTATGATGCAATGAAACGTGTTCCATCAATGTTTATGATATATGAATGTAATGTATGCGCATGTAAGTTGATTAGTTGTCTTGCTGAGGAAAATAAATCCTTGATAGCTGGAGATAATGAAATTTTGACTGCTGCCGGGGAAGTAAATCCTTGACCGATGTTAGGGATTCCAAAAATCTTTGATTGTTGAAGATGAGAAATCCTGGGACCACTGCTGGGGATTGAAAATCCTTGGTGACTCGTGGGGATTAACAAGAGCTTTGACAACTTCTATGGGGATGTGAGAATTCTTCATGACTTTCCTGGGGAAATAAGGAAAAATCCGACAATCTCTACTGGGGAATTAAAACCTGGGAGGCTTCAAATGGAGAAACAGGAACCGGAATCTTCGTTCTGTTGGGAAATAACTCTGTGGGGAGAGTGTTTATTCTACTTGGGAAATCATGAGCTTGGGTTGTATGCCAATCCACTGGAGAATTGTCCTAGCTGGGGATAAGACAAAAAGTTAACTGTTATCTGGTTGATTCTCAGACTTTTAAGATAACCTGCTCGGGAAATTGGGGGAAAACTGAATGGTTTTCGCTGGGGATTGATAGTTGGAAATTTGACTCCGCTGGGGAAGAAGGTTTAGAGTATTCTAGCTCCGTCGGGGATATGTATTTCAGGGTTTTCGGGCTCCACTGGGGATCGGGAGTTTGGAGACTTAACTCTGATGGGAATTTTGAAGCTTAACTCCGTTGGGGATATATACTCCAAGGTTTTAGCTTTGTTGAGGATCTGAATGACATACTGCATGGGATTTCTTCTGGAATAGCGCAAAGACGTCTTCCTATACCTTCGACCTACCAGTAATTATCCTTTCTCATTTCGTTTTATTTGTAAGCAGTGATTATATTCAAATGCATATGCCTATTTAACAAAACATTGGACGTTTTCAAATAAAACATAAGTGTAAAAAGAAAAGAAAGGCAAGCAAATTTCTGCACTTTGAAGTATTTTTGTATTAACTTTTGTAAGTATCTTTGTACAAAGGAGACAAACATCCTAGTAAGAGAATGTTGTCGAAAAATTGAGAAAAATTTATACAAAAGAAAGATGGCTATGTGTAACAATTCCATGGGGTTCCCATTCTGCTATAGCTTTCACAACTTTGAGTATCTTGTCCATTCGTTGCTTCATCCGCTGATGATGGGATAGATCAGAAGCTTGGAGCTTGTTGGTGAAGAGATTGTCCTTAAAGTGATCCGACGAGACATAGTCATACGCTTTAATTCCCTAACTTTTTCCTGGACCTCCCTTTCGGGTTTTCGATCCACCGGGAAACCCTTTTTTGCCCAAGTCGCCCTTTCGGGTTTTCAACTTGCCGGGTGTACAAATTTTTTGTTTATCCCTAATTTTTGCCTGAACCGCCCTTTCGGGTTTTCGATTCACCGGGATGCCCATATTTGCCCAAGTCACCCTTTCGGGTTTTCAACTTGTCGGGTCGTTTTATGCGTAGTATCTTTTGACTATGTCTGCGTTCGCAGGGTGCGGCAAGTCGTCGCCGTCCATGGTGGTCAGAATCATTGCCCCACCGGAAAATATGTTCTTGATCACAAATGGTCCTTCGTAAGTAGGAGTCCACTTGCCCCTGGGATCACTTTGCGGCAAGATGATCCGCTTGATTACAAGATCTCCGACTTGATATACCTGACGTCTGACTTTCTTGTTGAAAGCCTTGATCATCCGTTTCTGATACGTCTGACCATGACAAACAGCAGTAAGTCTCTTCTCGTCGATCAAGTTAAGTTGGTCAAGCCGGGTCTGAATCTAATCGTCTTCACTCAAACCAGTATCCTTCATGATCCTCAAGGAAGGAATCTGAACTTCCATAGGTAAAACAGCTTCCATGCCATATACCAAAGAAAAAAGGGTTGCCCCTGTTGAAGTACGCGTCATGGTACGATATTCGTGCAGAGCAAATGGTAACATCTCATGCCATTCTTTGTAGGTGACTGTCATCTTTTGAATGATCTTCTTGATATTTTTGTTCGCGGCTTCAATAGCACCGTTCATCTTTGGTCGATAGGGAGATGAATTGTGATGTTAGATCTTGAACTGCTTGCACAGAGCGGTGATCACAGTATTGTTTAAATTCGTACCGTTGTCCATGATGATCCTGTCGGGGATACCATACCGGCATATGAGGTTCTGCTTGATGAAGCGGGCAACCACATTCTTTGTAACGGAGGCATAGGAAGCTGCTTCGACCCATTTGGTGAAGTAATCAATAGCCACCAGGATGAAGCGATGTCCATTGGATGTCGTGGGCTTGATCTCTCCAATCATGTCGATTCCCCATATCGCGAATGGCCAAGGAGCTGTCAGAACGTTGAGAGGAACTGGAGGAATATGTATCTTGTCAGCATAGACTTGACATTTGTGACAAGTACGGGAATATTGATGACAATCAGATTCCATGGTAGACCAATAGTAGCCTGCCCTTAGAATCTTCTTAGCCATCGTATGTCCGCTCAGGTGGGTGCCAAATGTGCCGCTATGTATTTCGGTCATGATCAACTCAGCTTCAACCTTGTCCATACAACGAAGTAGAACACAATCATGGTTGCGCTTATATAGGATACCATTGCTCAGGAAGAACTTGGCAGCAAATCTCCTTAAGAACTTTTTGTCATTGACTGAAGCTCCTTCAGGGTATTCTCGATTCTGGAGATACCTTTTGATTTCATGAAACCAGGGTTGTTCCACTACTTCTTCGGTATTAATCTCATGACAGTGCGCATGTTCGTCCATTCGTTCGATGGTGATTTGGGGAGCCTCATTATCCCAATTGAGTTTAAACATAGAAGACATTGTAGCTAGAGCATCCGCTAGCTGATTTTCTTCTCGCGGGAAGTGCTCAAAGGTAATCTGCTTGAAATGAGGCAACAATGTCAGGACATGTTCTTTGTATGGGATAAGATTAGGATGTTTAGTATCCCACTCTCCTTTGATTTGACTGATAATCAAAGCCGAGTCCCCAAATACAACCAAAGATTTGATTCCCAAGTCAATAGCAGCCTTGAGACCAAAGATACAAGCTTCATATTCAGCCATGTTGTTGGTACAGCTGAAGCAAAGTCGGGCAGTGAAGGGTGTATGGCAACCTTCCGGAGAAATAAGTACCGCACTGATACCGTTGCCAAGTGCATTTGAAGCACCATCAAAGTACAGGGTCCATCGGGATCCTTGTTCAGGTCCGTCATATGGTCCGTTACCTTCAATGTTGTCCAATGTCATGATGTCCTCGTCAGGGAAGTCGAATGTCATAGATTGGTAATCTTCGACGGCTTGATGAGCTAGATGGTCAACTAGTACACTCCCCTTTATAGCTTTTTGGGTTGTGTACTGGATATCATACTCTGTCAGGATCATTTGCCATCTAGCGATTCTTCCAGATAAAGCAGGCTTCTCGAAGATATACTTGATCGGATCCATTTTAGAAATCAACAACGTGGTATGAGTCAACATATACTGCCTTAGCCGGCGAGCAGCCCATACCAAAGCGCAACAAGTTTTCTCGAGCAGTGAGTAGCGAGTCTCACAGTCGGTAAACTTTTTGCTAAGGTAATAAATGGCATGCTCTTTTCGGCCAGACTCGTCATGTTGGCCCAGTACGCACCCCATTGAGTTATCCAAAACAGTCAGATACATGATTAACAGCCTTCCTTCGACGGGTGGCATCAAGATAGGAGGTTCTAGCAAATACTCCTTGATCTTATCAAAAGCAACTTGACAATCATTGTTCTACTTAACCACCTGATCTTTCTTCAACAACTTTAAGATTGGCTCACAGGTAGATGTTAGGTGGGAGATGAACCTCACAATATAGTTTAAGCGTCCCAAGAAACCTCTAACCTCCTTTTCAGTACGGGGGGCAGACATTTCTTGTATAGCTTTAACTTTAGCAGGATCGACCTCAATGCCTTTGTTGCTGACGATAAATCCCAAAAGTTTACCAGACCTGACTCCAAAAGTGCACTTGCTAGGGTTCAGTCTGAGCTTATACTCCTTCAATCTGACAAACAGCTTTTGCAGATGGTCGAGGTGTTCTTCTTCTGTTTGTGAATGGGCTATCACGTCGTCTACGTAGACTTCAATCTCATGATGTATCATGTCATGAAACAAAGCTACCATGGCGCGTTAATAGGTTGCCCCGACATTCTTCAGTCAGAATGGCATCACTTTGTAGCAGAAGGTACCCCACTGCGTAACAAAAGTAGTCTTCTCCATGTCTTTGGGGGCCATTTTGATCTGGTTGTATCCCGAGAATCCATCCATGAAGGAAAATACCTTGTGTTGAGCTGTGTTGTCAACCAGAATGTCAATGTGTGGTAGTGAAAAATCATCTTTAGGGCTAGCCCTGTTTAAGTCCCAATAGTCCACACACATTCTGACTTTGTCGTCCTTCTTAGGAACGGGCACAATGTTAGAAACCCATTGTGGATAGGAAGTAACATCCAGAAAGCCAGCATTGAACTGCTTCATCACCTCAGCTTTGATCTTTTCAGACATGCCGGGCCTCATTTGGCGGACCTTTTGTTTGATTGGTGGACAGTCTTCTCTTGTAGGGAGACGGTGAACCACGATATTTGTATCTAATCCCGGCATGTCTTCATAGGACCAGGCGAAGATTTCAACATATTCATTTAACAACTGCACTAAGCGCTCTTTGACACTTGGCTCCAGGTTGGCACCCACTTTTACCTCTTTCTTGTCTTCCTCTGTTCCCAGGTTGATGGTCTCTAGCAACTCTTCATGGGGCAGAATAGCCCTCTCTTCTTGTTGCAAAAGTCTGGCTAACTCTCCAAGCACTTCACAGTCTTCATCACCTTCGTACTCGGCATGATTGACCAAATCTTCAGAGTCACTGAAGGCTAAAGAAGAATAGTCACCCAGGGAATCCGGAGTGGATGAGTACCTGCATTTTGTGAGTGTGGGTGTGTATAAGGGATAGCCATCCTTAAACAAAACAAAATGTAGAAGGAAAGAAAATGAACACAACAGTTTATAGATGAAAACGTCCAATGATTCATTAAACATGGCATATGATAATGAAGAAATCAAGCCCTTACAAATGGACCTATATGCCCCGGGTAAGGCATAAGGGGAAAATAGTGTACGAATTTTTTAATTATTACAGACCAAAATAGGAAATTGTTCAAAGATAAATTACTGGTTGATGAAAGTGATGGGAACAAAGTCTTTCGCTTCCCAGTTGCTTAATCCTCCTTCGATGGTTGGAAAGATCCAATCTTCAAAGTTGTCTTCTTCATCATCATCTTCTAAGGCATTAATTCCATGGTGAGTGATTTTTACGGGTGGTCCTCCAGCCCTGGAGCGACGCACAGCTTTCTGGCCAGCAGCAGTAAAACCTAGTCCGAACTTGTCCGTCTTGTGAGGAAAATCAGGCAGTTTCCCCCACACTGTACTCCTTCCTTCTTTGATTACAGCCTCCGCATCTTTGAGGGATGCCATCCTAGGCACAGGCTTGGAAATGATAGGCACCTCAGTCATTGTCTTTGTAACTGCGACCTCAAGAGAAACCTCTTCAAAATGTTGGAAAGGTGTTTCTATGAACTCGCCATCCAACTCCACATAGCAGAAGGAGTTTAGGTGACTTATTATGTACTCTTCCTCACCGTGAACATTTATGATCTTTCCCTGAACTGGATATTTTAGCATTTGGTGCAGAGAGGAGGTGACTGCCCCAGCATTGTGGATCCACGACCTTCCCAACAAGCAAGAATATGAAGGACGGATGTCCATCACATAAAAGGTAGAGTTGAAAATTTTTGTGCCCACTTTTATTGGGATGTCCACTTCTCCGTGAACCATCCTCTTAGAACCGTCGAAGGCTCTAACAACGATGTTACTGGGCTTTAGAGTCAAACCTTCGCAGTCCAATCTGTCCAACGCCTTTTTCGGTAGCACATTCAAAGATGAACCGGTATCCACCAGGACATGGGCAAGTGTGGTTCCCCTGCACTCTACTGAGACATGCAGCACGTTATTGTGTTTTCTTCCCTTAGGAGTCAAATCAGCATCGGAAAAACCAAGACCATTATCAGCAGTAAGGCTAGCCACGCACTCTTGAAACTGGTCAGCCGAAGTTTCTTGAGGCACGTGTGCCGTCTTTAGAAATTTGATTAAGGCCTTGGCATGAGCCTCAGAGCAGAGTAGGAGAGCCAGCATGGAGATCTTTGAAGGGGTCTGCCCTAGCTGCTCCACGACGTCGTAGTCGCTCCTCTTGATTATTCTTAAGATTTCTTCCATCTCTTTCTGGGTGGTCTCTGGGATTACCACAGTCTGAGCCTTCATCCTGACAGGCGCTTCTAGTATCCCCTTACCCTTATCGGTAGTATCAACAGAGGGTCTAGCTTCGGGAGCATCCAATTCTTCAATTACCGGGTTTTGCATAGATGGCTTGACAGGCACAGAAGCTTTCGAGGGTCCAAAGACTGCTCGTGGAGGAGCAATCTCCAGAGAGAAGATCCTTCTGCTGCGAGTTATCTTGCTCGTTCCTGCAATATTCCCTATATCAGAGGTTTCATCATCGGAATTCTCTCGGAATTATTCAATCTGCTTGATACCATGGTAGAAGACTTCTCCTCCGTAGTTCCATGGTATCGTCTTGTTAGATTTATACGGGACAGGCCCCGGCATGGTGATTTTCAGCGGCACAAACTTAGGATCAGGCGTAATCTTGACAGGCCTTTTGCAGGTCTTGGGAATATTGTCGGAGATGGTTATTATTGCAATGTCATTGGTTGAAGTAACAAAAGTAGCAGGAGTAACAAGAGTGATAGTATCAACAGGAGTCTTTTGGAATAGGATCTCTTGGGTATCCATCAGGCGTTGGATGCCTGATTTCAACAGTGGGCAGTCAGCTTGTAAGTTTGAACAAAATTAACAGTCTTTTCCACAGCCTGGGAATATCCCGGCTTTCATCTGTGATCAGTGGATCTGGAACTGACTGTTTAACGCTGGTTCGCGAAATGTCGCGGAAGCAAGAGTCGCCACCGTCTTTTATTTTCTCCAAATGGAAAGGACAAAAGCACAGAAAAATTCCTCATAGAGATTGCTCTCGGTTCGGGAGGTAGATTATAGAAAGGGAAGGTGTTAGCACCCTTTCTATCCATGGTTATCCATGGGCTCTTAGATACTTGCTCAATGTGTTTTCAAAAATGGTTTGTTTGCTTTTCAATTGTGGGTTTTAAAAAAGTTTCTTTGAAAATTCTAGTTCGACTCTTGTATCGGTCCTCAAGAGTGTTTGAAAAGTTGCTTTCGAAAGCTTTTGAAAAGGTGTCGGTGTGAAAAGTATTTTTTGAGTTTGTTTTGAAATTAGAGCAAGTATCTAGAGTCGTCTACCTACCCTAAGGAATTCGTCTGTGTAGATGTCCTTTAAAGTAGTGCCATCCCACCATTGAGAGGTAGGTAGCACCACCGTTGGAGGTGTTCGGGTCAATTCGAGGTTCGGGACATGGTGAGCACCGGAGCAATAGGAAGACACCTTAGAAGCTACCCTCATGCCAGGTTCCCGGATCATGAGGACTTACTAAGACATCCTCTACTCGACGATCACCTTTCGAGGGGCAAGGCAACAGTGAAGCGTACCCTAGGGGTGGTGTGTGATTTGTGTGTCGTTTTCAGATATTCTGTCTTGTTCATGTCATGGGTGATCTACGCTTTTGTTTTTATTTAATCATTCGTTCTTGCATGCAATTTATTAGCAGTTAAAAAGTTGCGAGAAATATAAAGTTCCTAAACTATTACAAAGGCGCGGGTCCACATCGCCAAATTAAATCCAGGACCCGATTTGACATAAAATAAAGTAAAGTGCGAGAAATAAAACGTCCAATTTACACGGCTTTGGGAGAATTACATAAATATTATAAGAAAGGAAATAAAAAAATGCAAAGAGAATTAAAATCGAAAGCGAGGGCGTTGGACCCTTTTTAATGAAATTAAATTAACGATTTAACAAATTAATTAAATTAAAAATAAAAAAAGAAAAGATTTTTGAGTTTTTGGTATTTATGATTTTTTATGAGAGAATTAAATGAAATTTAAACCTAATTCTAGCTATTTTTAATTTATTAAGAAAATATGAAAATTAAACCTAAAATTAACCTAATTAATTAATATAATTTGATTTATAAAAATAAATAATTAATTATTAGGGATGATAAAAGAAAAGATAAAAAGATAAAAATAATTAAAACCCTAATTCTACAATTTTTAAGTTTATTAAGAAAATGTTTAAAATTATGCCTAGAATTTAAAACTAAATCAATTAATAAAGGTTTTATTTACAAAAAAAAGTTTAAATGAAATATATTTTAATTTTTGTGACTTTCTGATTTTTTTATTATTTTTTATGTTATGAAAATAAATTAACTTAAAGAATTAAGTAAGAATTAATGAAGACAAATAAAAGTGGAAAAAATACAAAAAAATAATGAAAGAGCAAACCTATGGGGGTTCTGTCCCCAAACTGGAGGTGTTGTCTAGCATTTTTGGCCCATCATGGGAGGCCTTTTTTGACTTCTCAGTGTCCACGTGTGTAGGCGTTGACTAGGACTTTCCATAGACCTTGATTCTGGACCATTGGATTGAGATCAGTAGGCGTGTGGCACGTTTGGATGATGAGTGTATGGTGATCATTAGGGGAGAGCGTTGCATGCAAGTATGGTTAGAAAAATAATATGAAGAGGGAGGGGGACCTGGAATCGAACCCAGGTCCCAGAGATTACCAACCCAACGCCTTGCCACTGGAGCTATTAACGCGCTTTGAATATAGAATGACCAACAAATATTATAAGAGAAACTTGGTTAGTGGCCTAGAAATAACAAAAACGCGCGCTCAATTCAAATTGCCCAGTCATATGGAGACAAGTCACCATCTTCTCCAATGGTGCGTTTTTCCTGAAACAAAAACAAACAAGATTGTGGGGGTTTTAAACCCCCACTATATGATATATGCAAAAATAGCGAGTAGGAATCCCTGCATCATAAATTAGGCGCGATAGGGTAGTTGGATTCGTCCAAGCTTCCTGAGTTTAATGGTCTAAGTCTCGTGTTCCAATTTTTCTATAACAGAGAAGCCCCAATTTTGAATCCCTGCAACCCTAAAACACTCCAATGGTGGATTCGCGTATGGATGAGGAAAACTCAATTGAACAATATAGTTAGCTTCAGAATGACAAGATTAACACAAAACAAGCATTAGAATTCAAAATCATGGCATGAATGATGAAATACGATTATGCAAAAACGATGACACAGTATGACTTCTAGTTACCAATTCTGGGCGTTAGAGTTGATGATTTTGATTCAGACACGTTCCTTGAAGCCTCAGGAACGCAATAGAATGGTTTTCTTGTCTTGAAAAGCCTTGGAATCACGTTTTCAGTTTTAGAATTTTTGACAAAAACACAAACTTTGTTCTTGTTTTCTGGCGCAGCTTTGTCGTGTTTAGCACTAGGGTTTGCTTCTGGCTTATGTATGGAATGATTAGGGTAAAGATTTTGATCCAAAGAATCCTTGCATTGATGGAATGGATATTGGATTTTCATGCATAATTCTTCAAATCTTTTCCATGCATATTTGATACCAATCATGTCCAATTACCTTGATTCTTTCCAAATCAGATAATGCACGAAATCTTGAGGATATTTCATGCATAAAAAGATTTGAAAAACTTGCTTTGGTATTTTTTCCATATTTTAATTAATTAAATGAATTATTAGCAATTAAAAATTCAAATAAATAAATAAAAATGATGAATAAATTCCCTTTGGGCAAAATGGTCGTGCACATGCTTTGGATGATGAATCTTGGAAGAAAATGTGGCCCATTAGCAATTTTAAGGCTTTTGAAGCAAAGTTGATTTTTCAAAATACCCAAAAATTTCCCAACTTCCACAAGGCATATCTTGCTCAATTTTTAAGCTTTGATCATGTTCTTGGACATTTTGGAAAGGTCTTGAAGTCCTCTAATCAATGCCTTTGGTCCCATGTCATTTTGATTTACCAATCTCAAGTTATGGCCTTTGACTTAAAGTCTCTTTTTGTTGACTTTTGAAAATGACCTATAATGTTGAAATTGATAACTTTTTGTGAGAGCATTTCTTGGACTTGAAGTGTGAAGAGGAGTTGTAGGAAATGTATTTCTCTTCAAAATGAGCTTTGGATGGAATTTTTCTGATAATCCATGTGGAAGTTATGCTTTGGTCAAGTTACAGTTGACTTTTTCAACTGTCCAAATATGGAAACTTTTGTATCTTGAGACTTTTTGAGCCAAGCTTTGAGAATCATGATCAAGCATTGATCAAATGATGTTTGTGGCTTCAAAATGAGATGTTGACCAAAAATTTGAACTTTTGACTGTCAAATGACCATTTTGCCCCTGCAGTTGACTGTAGGGCAATTAGGGTTTTTGACTGTGCAATTTTGTGTTGTAAGTCTTGAAACTTGGTATGAGGATGCTTGACCATGTTTGTAGGCATGTGGGACTTGATTGGACCCTTGAAAACTTCAATTTCTTTGCCAGAACCAAAACCCTAGTTTTTGACTGTTAGGAGGCCCTTGAACTGTGCAACCCTTGGGGGGATTTGAAGCATGCTCTTTGCAATTCTTGAAGAATATGGGAGGGCAAATTTTGGGGTACAACATCATCAAATTCACTTTAATCATTGGTAACGAAGTCAAAAGGTCATCAACAATGGTAACATGAAGGTCTTCCACAACGGCATGAACATTATGACCGTGCTTGGGCATTGGAGCGGATATCACGTTGGGTTTTTCAGGAGCATCAAACTCTACCTCCTTGGCGTATATCAGGTCTTTGATCTTGTTTTTAAGAGCCCAACAGTTATTGGTATCATGCCCTACACTGTCAGAGTGGTACGCACATTTTGCATTGGAATGATAATAAGGAGAAGAGGTATTGGGGTTTTTCGACGCTTCTTCCAAATTGGTGAGATTCAACTTTAACAGATGGGGGAGGATTTGAGCCGGTGTCATATTGATTCGGGTGAATTGTCGTTGTGGCCTTTCTACCCTTTGCTGATTAGCTCTTGGTTGACTGCTTCGAGGTTGATCGGTTGAAGAGTTTTGAATCATCACAACCCCTACCATTGGTCGGCGCTCCGTTATTCCTTGATTTTTCTGGGAATACACAGCAGAAGCTTCTTTCTTGGTTGGGAAGGTCTTCTTAATAGCAGTGGAAGCGGAGGCATCCTTCTGAATTTTACCACTTTTAATTCCAGCCTCGACCCTTTCACCGGTCAGAATTAGTTCGGTGAATCCTACAGATGAACTCCCGATTAAATGATTGAAGAATGGGCCAGACAGGGTCCCCAGAAACATATCAACCAACTCTCTATCCGACAATGATGGATGCACCCTTCCATACAGATCCTGCCACTTCTGGGCATACTCTTTAAATCCCTCATTAGAAGCCATACCCATATTTTATAGTTGAGTACGAGTAGGCGCTAAATCAGCGTTGTATTGGTATTGTCGGTAGAAAGCAGCAGCTAAGTCTTCCCTGTTATGAACATAAGATCTCTCAAGTTGATAGAACCAGTCCAATTGCGTGCCTGACAAACTATCTTGGAAAAAATGGACCCAAAGATCCTTATCAGATGAATGAGGTTGGATCTTTCTGACGTAGGATCTCAGATGCATCTTTGGACAGGAAAAACCGTCATACTTAGAAAATGTAGGTACTTTGAACTTGGGAGGAATGACGATCCCAGCGACCAACCCTAGTTCTTCGAAATCTAAACCAGGTACCCTTTGCAACTCCATGGCTGCCAATCGATCCTCAAGATTTTTATACTTATCATCCGCCGGGGGATATTGCTGTTCGGAGTAATCTTCATCCTCTTCCTCTTCTTCTTCTTCTTCAACTTCAGATTCAGAAGGCATCGCAGTTCCTTTTCCTTTACCAATCCCTTCTTCAGACGTCGAGGGGAACTCGAGAACTTTTCTAGCCTGGTTTTCAAACCTTCTTCCCATAGTGGCCATACCAGTCTTTTTCTTCTTTTTCTCTTTATATTTCTCCAACAGTGCTTTAAGGACCTCTTGACCCTTTGTTAAGGTCATGAGGAGTTGCTGGAATTGCGAATTCTGTGCTTGCAGATCCTTAACCGTTTGCTCCAAATCCATCTTGCTGAAATAAACAGCAGAAAGATAAGGAAACCTGATGTGAAGATTTGTTTATGCATATGATGAATGATATGTTATTCATGTAATGCATTCAAGGATTTAGAAATTCAAATTTGTTGCAGACAAAAAGAACATACGTCATATTAATAAGAAGAAATTTGTTAGTACATAAATGCCCCATGGGCAAAATATTACAAAATTCTTAATGTAAAAAGACATTGTGCATCCTCTTTGTCGCGATGTAAGTGTTGAGAGTCTCCTCTTCGTGAAGTCAGCGGGTAAGTTCAAAAAACCTTCTTCTCACTGGCATAGAAGCTGGCTTCAAAAGTGTTCCGCTCTGCCTTGAGTTGTATCCAACTCTTTTGCAATTCTTCCAATGATGTTGGCATGTCTGGATGTAGGAAGGTGTATGGAACCTCTCCTTCCACAACAGGCTCTTTGATCACGGGAAGAATGTGAGGGTATGGCATCATAAGATTATGGGCGCGGATTCGTACCCACTTGAGATAAGGCTCAAGAGGGATGGAATTCTTGTGCCCCAGTGTCTTACTATCCACTTTATTGGGCATTCTCCATGCTCGGATAAACCTTTGTCGAAGTCCTTGAGCGTCGTTGTCGAAGTCAAAAACCAAGTCAGGAATTAGCATATCATGAGGGCCATCCCTTCGAGCATACCCAAATTGTCTCAGAGCTAAACAGGGGTTGTAGGTAATGCCTCCCCTAATGCCAAGTAATGGGACATTAGGGAATTCCCCACAACGATCAATGATGATGACATTTTCTCTGGACCGAGAACACCAATGAACATCAGAATGTGTGAGAGTCATCAACCGTTGTGACCACCTCAAACCTTGTTCATTTTTCAAGACTGACTGGGGAAGGTGCGAAATAAACCACCTTGCTATAAGAGGAGTACAGCACATGAGAACACCTATTTTCCTCATTGTTCGTGTGTAAAATGAGTGTAGGATGTCCCCAAGCAATGTAGGCACAAGATTCTGATATATGAAAATCTTGACAGCATTCACATCTATAAGTTGATCAGGTTTTGGGAACAAGACCAACCCATAGATGAGAAGTGCTACAATCTCTTCAAAAGCTTGTAGATCTAGAGAATTCCAGCAGTCTTGTTCCTTCTCAAACAGAAACTTTGCCAAGAAACCCTTGACACCACTTCTGGTTTCCCAATGACCTTTGATATCAGATGGTTGCAAGTGTAAGGCTTGAGCAACATCTGCAGGCTTTGGTTCTTTTTCCGTACCGTTGTAGGGTAGTTGATGAAGAATAGGAATCCTCAAGAGTTGAGAAAATTCCTCCAAAGTAGGTACTAGTTGGTAATCAGGGAATGTGAAACATTGGTGTAGGGGGTCAAAGAACTGGAAGAGAACTTTCACCATGTCTTCTTCAATGTTGGAGTTGACCAAGTTGAGAAGTCTACCATGTCTTTCACTGAAAGGAGAATTCTATGGAATTTGGAAGCAAGCTCTTTGAGTTGAGGAGTGATTCTCACAAGGTTGACTTGGATTGTTTTCCTACGAAGAGATTCCATGACCTACAAAACAAGAACAAAGATGAAGATCCAAACCCTTGAAATGGTTAGTGGATGCATATGATGCTTTATGATGTTCATGATGTATGCACAAGCACATGTACAAGCAAATCACACAAGATCCTAGTTTCAGGCTTGCATGAGGTTTCGTAGGTAAGTACCCTCTTGAAGTTAGTTGGCTCAACCTGTCCTATAAATAGTAACTGGGTTCTAAGGAGCTCAATATCACTGGGTTATTTTCTGTGTTCATTGTTTTGGTTTAGCCACTTAACTGGCGACCAAAATATTCCAAGAAAACAAAGTGTAGTATCGAGTATCTACCAACTTCGGACTGCACCAAAGCCGGTCATCTCACTACCCCTAAAAAAGGCCAAGATGGTCAAGTAAGGTTCTAAGAGTTTATTAATGCTTCATGGCATCACTCAGCGGCCCCGTATTCTCTTTGATTGACTCAAAGGCTACCGGTACTCACAAATATGTCGCACTAATATAGTTATTGCTTCAACCATGTCGGTATACCCCGCACAGTTTCCACAATGTATTGCTATTTACCTATGAATGTTTCCCAAATCCGGGTAGAGGATTTCAAGCCCAAACAATAGATCCAAATGTAAAGCAATCAAAGCAAACAAGATAAGCATGCCAAGGTGATCTAAACCCTAAGGTTACTCCACTTTTAAAGTTTTCCCCAGCAGAGTCGCCAGTTCTGTGATACGGTGGGAGAACTGACTTGGTGTTTTGCGTTTGTGTTCGCAAATGTTTCGGTTTAGCAAGAGTCGCCACCGACTTTTTATTTTATCCAAAGGAAATGTCAAAAAGCACAGGAAAGACCTTTGAGATGTTTTCTTGGGTTCGGGGAGTAGATTATGAAAAGGTAAGGTGCAAGCACCCTTTTCATCCATGGTTATTCATGGGCTCTTAGTTACTTGTTTAGATCACTTGCTTTGCTTTTCCAATTGTTTGAAATGGTGCTTTGTGTGTGGTTTTGAAAGTTGTTTTGAAAAGAGGCCATCATTGTGGCAACCTTTGTAATGATTCTTGTTTGAATGTATACAAAGGTGTTTTTCTCTTTTGAAAAGATTTCAATGTTTTTGAAAGTTTGATGTGGAAATTGTGTTGTGAAGTGTGTTTGAAAATAGCAAGGATGTTTTGCAAGCTTTTGATCAAGTAACTAAAATCTATCTACCCTATTTTACTCAAAGATCCTTCCTAATGTTTTTAACCCTTTTGACAATGTCGCTTCACCATTACATTTGGTGAGCAACCTTGTGTTAGGATGTTAAACGGGACAGGCGCGGGTCATCGTATAAACCATGATAGCAATTGTGTCAAGTATCTTTGGCAATTTTCTTGAGGGACTTGATCATTTTTGTTTAGGCAACCAAGATAGCGCCATCGAGGGACTATGATCTTTTGTTTTGTTTTTGTTTGGCCAAAGTACCCAACATGCATACCATGGCCCATTTTTGAAGGCAACAAGTGGATTGTAACCCTAGGGGTGCAAGTGTGCATTGTGTTTGATTTTTCATGCATTTTTGTCTTTGATTAGGTCAAACTATTTGTTGATTTTGATTTTGCATACAAACCCTAATTTTCTAATCATGGCATAATTGAAAGCGTAAAGTGCGAGAATTTAAAGTTCTAAGCTATTACAACATGATTATGGGGATGGGGGTACAATTTTGAATGGGGGTATTTGACAAGAAATATAAACCCTAGATTACTATTACATCCAAATTGAATTACAAATGCATCAATATTTAAATGTACAATATTTAAATAAACAAAATAAATAAATATTAAATAAAATGTATTAGGCAAAAAGAAGTTTTTATTTGTTTATGTATGTAAAGTATTTTCAATGTGAAAAAAAAATATAAAGAAATAAAATAAAAAGATTAATTTTATTTATTTTTAGGGTAAACCCTAATTTCTTTAAGAGAATAAATATTATATATTATTTATATACAAAAATATATTAATATATGTAAAAATGAAATATACTTAAAAAGGGTATTTTTTTAGTATAAATAATGTTAAAAATAAAAAATGTAATATTTTTGTATTTTTATTCTAAGTACTTAATAAAATTAAAATATATATATATATATATATATATATATATATATATATATATATATATATATATATATATATATATATATATATATATATATATATATATATATATATATATATATATATATATATATATATATATATATATATATATATATATATATATATATATATATATATATATATATATATATATATATATATATATATATATATATATATATATATATATATATATATACATATATTAAATATGTATAAAATAAAATAAAAATAAATCATATTTTAAACAATATTTTCAGTATGAATAAAAATAAGAAATAAAAATAAAATTATAATTTACACATTATTTTCAAAGTTTAAATAAATTATAAAAGTATTCAAATATTTTTTATGCTAGAAAAAATAGAATAAAATGCCAAATAAATTAAAAAAATTATGAAAATATTTTTTGAGCGTTTATTATATTTGGAAATAAAATAACAAAGTCAAAAAAGAAAACAAAAATTCAAAAATGCAAAAATATGAGAAATTGGGCCAGGGGGTGTGAAACTAAAAAAAGGAGGTGTTAGAAGCAAGCAGACCAGGCCCAGCCCAAGTCTTCATCTTCAACCTCCAGCAATTGTCAAACGTGCGCGTGCCTGGTTTAAACTTGGATATCCTGGAAACGTGATCTTTTGCCAAAACTCACAACATCAAACTTGTAGAGAATTTCAATACGATTCTAACACCATATAAAGCATTAATCCTAACTCTCAAAGACCAGAGAGAATTTCTCTGGCCCTAAAATCTGACCTAACTTTTTCAGCATGTTCATGGATGAAATTCTCCTAGCACACTTAATATAAATGAAAACTGAGCATATGTACAGCTTCATGGCATTGAATACTACATTTTTCATTCACAAACCTAAGGCTAAATGTTCCTAAATAGAGAGATAGAAAGTGATGAAAAACCTGTTTCAGTTGGATTCGAGTAGGGCAATGCAGTGCTTCTTAACAAGTTTTGAGGTGTCTGGTAGCTTGCCTGAACTTCACTTGATCTTTTCCAATAGCTAGCTTGCCTTGAATGTCCCTGAATCAGCCTCTAGAACTCAACATGCATAAGCTTGAAATGAAAATGGTGAACATTGTAAATGGAGTTACAGTTGGCAATGGAGGTTTGGAATAGCTTGAGTGAGTTGAATGGAAGGTGTTTGAAGCAAAAAGGAGCAAAACGCACGAGCCAAATGAGCTGTGGCACTCAAGTTGCAGCACTTGCCCTGTTTTGCCAAAAGAATGTGATTTCTGGTTATGCGAGATTTTGGGGCTCAAGCATTCGTGTTTATGGCTCAAAGGGTTGTGTGAAAGTTGTTTGTGATGTTTGTTTAAGCTAACAATGGCTGGTTCTCAAGTTGGCAAGTGTTTGGACAATTTCTTGTTTTTGAAGCAAGAATGTGTAACTTCTTAATACAGGCCTGTACAAGCCCTCAAGTATGCTGCACACAATCCTCTTGGTTGCTGGAATTTATGGATTTGATTTGGCTTCTGAGATCTTGGCCTTATGCTTCAAAGATCATGTTTTGACATAAAGCATACCTTTTCCAAAATAGAAATGTACCTTTTTCTAATTAAGGCTTAGTTTTGTGTACAATGCCCAAATGGCCAAAACAAATGCTTAGATTGGTGGATTTGCATTTAATTAAGGAGTGTGAATTGGTTTAGAGGCCTGCAAACTAGTACAAAGCATGCTGGTTTGAAAATGCCACATGAGTGAACATGAATTTGCCATCGATACAAAGTGAGTTTTTGCCAACTTTAAGCATTCGATTCTCCCTAACCACAAATGTGTTTGAAGAGTTCTTGGACAATTTGGAAATCTTGCAACATGCTATATAATGCATATTTGAAATGCAACTTGAGACTCCAAGTGGAACTATGTGAAAAATGGCCAAGAAGATGGGTCAAAATCCTGCCTAAACTAGGGCAAAATTTCTCTAAGTTAAAAGTTTTAGGGACCCTTGTTCCAAAAATCATAACTTGAGATCCAAGCTTCTTTTAAGAAAACTTTGTGGATCAAAGTTGTATACTTTGTGGAGGACTACAACTTTCATGTTGTAAGTTTTGTTTGAATCCATTTTCATCTTGGTGAAAATGTGGGACAAAGTTAGGAAAAATTAAAAAAAATTCATGAAAAATTCTAAGTTATGAAAATTTTCAATTTCAAACCCTAATTTGCAATTTTGGGTTTCTTGGTTAACAAGTTTCATAATTTGACACATCTTGATGAAAAATGACCCTTGGCACTTGATTTTGACCAAAAAGTCAAAGTTTGACTTTTCAGTGTACAGTCAAATTTTGATCAATTGACTGAAAAATTCATCTGTCAATCCCATGCATTTGAGATCTTTTGAACTTGTTGAATAAGTCAAGATGATGTAATTGATTCCTTGAGTCCATGGTTGAGCTTGATTTGCCATTGGCTAGGTCAAACAGTCAAAAATTGCCTTTGCACAGTCAAAACCCTAAAAATGACCATTTTGCCCTTTTGGTGATCTGATCAAATTTCTTATGGAATTGTGGTCCAAACTTGATCAAATGGTTCATATGAGTTCATAATGTTGATGTGGGTCAAAATTCATGAGGTTTGACTGTAAATTGGCCACAATTGACTTTTTCCCCAATACAGCTGATTTCTAGGTCAACTGTCCAATTGAATGGGCAAAAATTTGATTCAAGGCTTGAAACTTGGTATGGACAAACTTATGAGTCCAACGTGAAGTATGAAAGTCACTTTGGGCATTGAAGGTCAAAAAATCCCTGTGCAAACTCAAACCCTAATTTAGGTCAACAGTGCAAGGAGATGTCTTGAGCAGAGCAAATCCTAATTTGATCTTGAGTTCCAAGAGCCTTGTGATGAGAAATGTTGATAAAATGAGAGGAAAATTTTTGGGGTACAACAGTGAGCATTTGGAATCCTTTGGACTCAAGCATCTTGATGAAAAAATGAAACCCTAATTTCAGGTATATTGCCTTAGGAGAGAGTTGGTCTAGTCAACTCTTGGACTTCCTTGAGCAACTTGGGGACCTCAATTGACATGTATTGAGTAAAATGAGAGGGCAAATTTTGGGGTACAACAGCTGCCCATGTTCAATCTTCTTAAACCTGAGGATGTAGATTGGCTGCTCTGCCTTTCGTGATCTGAAGGTGGAAGATGATTGAACACTAGAGTGTCCAGAAATTTGCACTCGCATGAAGTGATACTTGTCTTATGATATCGGGAATGGGCTTATAGATGCCATTTGGAGGTTTAGGATTGAAGATTGTCGGAGATGGGCTTAAAGATGCCATCCTGGATGCTACAGAGAATTGCAGGAGATGGGCTTAAAGATGCCATCTAGGGGATGTTGATTTCCTGTCTTGGGAGAAGTAGAGTTTTAGGAGCTTCCGTTGTCCGTTACTCTATTGGGGAATAACTCCTACTTGAGGAAGCGGAAGTGAACCGCATATCTGGTCAGGGTATATGTTGCACCGCGACTTGCTAGGGAACTGCGAAACCACTCGTGTTTGATCGGGTCTCGGCCTTACAGTGTTGTGGACTACCGTCTAGAGATAAGAGAGGAGGAACCTAGATAGTAAGGTTATGAGAAGGAATCTGGATAGGAGGGTTTCTTCTATATGAAATCCTGGATAGTAGAGCTGTGAGAAGGAACCTGGATAGTAGGGTTACTTCGATATGAAAGCCTGGATAGTAGGGTTGTGAGAAGGAACCTGGATAGTAGGGTTACTTAGATATGAAAGCCTGGATAGTAGGGTTGTGAGAAGAAACCTGGATAATAGGGTTACTTCGATATGAAAGCCTGGATAATAAGGTTGTGAGAAGGAACCTGGATAGTAGGGTTACTTCGATATGAAAGCCTGGATAGTAGGGCTGTGAGAAGGAACCTGGATAGTAGGGTTACTTCGATATGAAAGCATGGATAGTAGGGTTGTGAGAAGGAACCTGGATAGTAGGGTTACTTTGACATGAAATCCTGGATAGTAGGGTTGTGAGAAGGAACCTGGATTGTAGGGTTACTTCGATATGAAAGCCTGAATAGTAGGGCTATGAGAAGGAACCTGGATAGTAGGGTTACTTCGATATGAAAGCCTGGATAGTAGGGCTGTGAGAAGGAACCTGGATAGTAGGGTTACTTCGATATGATAGCCTGGATAGTAGATCTGTGAGAAGGAACCTGGATAGTAAGGTTACTTCGACATGAAAGCATGGATAGTAGGGCTTTGAGAAGGAACCTGGATAGTAGGGTTACTTCTATATGAAAGCCTGGATAGTAAGGCTGTGAGAAGGAACCTGGATAGTAGGGTTACTTCGATATGAAAGCCTGGATAGTAGGGCTGTGATAAGGAACCTGGATAGTAGGGTTACTTCAATATGAAATCCTGGATAGTAGGGCTGTGAGAAGGAACCTGGATAGTAGGGTTACTTTGATATTAAAGTCTGGATAGTAGGGCTGTGAGAAGGAACCTGGATAGTGGGGTTACTTCGATCTGAAAGCCTGGAATAGTAGGGTTGTGAGAAGGAACCTGGATAGTAGGGTTACTTCAAAGCGATAAGGTAGATTAGTTGACCCGTTCGATTTCGGGAACTGAGCTTTCATTAGTTGTCTGTAAATATGATATGTATAACTGTTGGATTCGTTGAAGTTAATCGTCTTTTTCCTAAAAAGATATCAGGGTTAGTTATATGCGATGCATGAAATGCATGGTGAGATGATGTTCTCAAAATAAATGAGATTATGCTATATATGTCATGTATGCGTATGTCATGTTGTATGTTCATGAAATGCTATTGGGGTATGCTCGCGTCTGGGAAAATAAATCCCTGGTTATTGCTGGAGAGTTGTGAATATTCTGTCGGGAAGAAGATGCTGGAGAATAAACTCGGTGGGGAACAAACTTTGAGGGAAGAGATACTTTGTTGGTAGACCTGCTGACTTGGAGGAATAAACTTAGCTGAGGATGAAATTCCGTTGCTGGAATTGATGAGCTCTGTTGGAGATTGAGCTTCTACATCTGTAGAAATAGACTCCGCCTGGGGAATGAAATTTTTAACTCGCCTGCGATTACGAACCTCGGCTGTGGATAGTTATGTCCTATTTCAGGGGAACTGAAATCAACGCCTTTGGATACTTTTACTCTGTGGGGAGTGTAGATGTTATTGGGACGCATGTTGAGGATATGACAATGGCTTTGTATCAAGACTTTTCTGCCCCTGTACCTGCTGGAGAAAGTGCCTGCGGAGGCCTTATGGATTGAGTGTTATCCCAACTTATGAGGTGCTTAGTAACTGCCGATCGGAATGATAAGTCTTCTACTGATAGACAAGTGACAAGATGACGGGACATAGTCATACGCTTTAATCCCTAACTTTTGCCTGGACTGTCTTTTCAGATTTTCAGTCCACCGGGATACACTTTTTTGCCCAAGCCGCCTTTCTAGGTTTTCGACTTGTCAGGTGTATAGATCTTTTTTATTTTTATCCCTAATTTTTGCTTGAACCCTTTTGGTTCGCCGGGATGCCCTTATTTTTGCCTAGGTATGTCAACCTAGCGGGTCTTTGTTCATGCGTAGTATTTTCCGACTATGTCCACGTTCACTGGGTATGGAGAATTGTCACTGTCCATAGTAGTAAGTGTTGCCACACTACCAGAAGATGTTTGTTTGATTATACTGGATTCGTTGTTGGAATTCATGCTTAATTTCCCAAGTGATTCAGATGGAGATATTCCCCTGGCTATTTGGCATCTTTGAGATATTCCTTGAATCTTGACTTGACTGCCCTAGATGATGGACAATGGTCATGCCGTGCCCCTTGGTTGGTAGTGTTTTTCTACTTGAGGTGATCCTTTTCATTGAGAAGGTTTTTTTGTTCACTAGATATTCTCATGCGAATCTCTATGTTGTTGAATAAATAGTCATATGCAAACACTAATATTTTAAGAATGCAAAGCTTATGTCTGTCTTGAAATTTTTGAAAATGCGTTTTTCAGTAAAACAAGCAAATGTAAAATGTGATGTCAACTCAGGATTTATAGCTAACCTTATAGGAGTCAGGATACCTTTTGTAACAATATGCTTTCGAACTAACCCATGCTTCAGCTAGGACTTTTAAGGGTTATAACGTGGCCTGGTTCACGGTTTAAGAAACAAAGGATAAAGGCTCAAATTTTATTTGTACCCACTCGTTTTTCGTGATGTTCTTCGATCCTAAACTCAGCTAATTATGCATTTAGAATCCCAGTTGAGTTCTGGAATATTGTCCTTGATGTTCCGGTGATGGTTCGGATACTGAAAGTTTACTTGAAAAAGGCAGTCATTTTGTAATCTTTTTTTTTTGCCGAGGATTTGTAGTAACCTCTTTTTTGGTTTTACTATCCATGTCTTTTGCCTGAACTGTTTCTTTTGTGATTACAGTCAGCGGGATGCCCTAGTTTTTTCTTAAGTCTCCTTCATAGGTTTTGACTTAGCGGGCTTTTATTTTGAGAGATAATGACTGCCTGTCTTGACGATTATGCGGAACCATCACCGTCTTTTGATTTTGAAGGACGTCTTCGATGCCATTCATTGTGTACGAAGCGAAAGATTGCGACTGAATGCGCGTCTAAATTGACTGAGAAAACTACCATGCCCCAGGTTATGATTAAGGGTTTTAATTAGTGTGAAAAGAAAAACTCCTACTTCTTTGGCTTAAAGGGGTTGACTAGGGATTATATTCCTTATAACACCACTGTTTAGGATTTGAAACAAACGCCTGTACATTGTCAGCGGGGTCTGTTCAAAAGCATACTGTAGATATTGTGGTATCATTTTCGTTATCCTCCCTCTAAAGGCTTACAACTTTTAATCAAGAGTCGAATATCACAAAAAGGAAGTAAGAACGCAGTTTTGAAATAGTGAATACAAATGAATTATTTCAAGACAAACACACGCGATGCATTGATGAAATAACAAGGTTTGATATGAATAAATGTTCAAACAAATCAAAAGAAAATTACAAATTGAAAATTCTAGTGATATGCAACAATTATCATAAGAACTCAGCCTGACCATCTTGTGTAAACTCCAACAGTCCTTCATCAATCAAGTTTTGAATTTTATATTTCAACATCCAACAATTATCAGTATCATGCCCCGGACTGTTGGAGTGATATGCACACCTTGCATCAGGATTGTAGTTTGGCGAAGAAATCTTGGGATTTGGATGAGGTCCTATCAATGTAATCAGATTCATCCTCAATAGGTGTTGCAAAGCTTGAGACAGTGACACGTTGAGTTTGGTAAACTACCTTTTAGGCATATCTGACTTACTCTGATTAACCCATTGTTTTTGGCGAGGTTGTTGTTGGACCCGTGAGGTAGTAGCTATTTGGAAAGGTCCACTCTTCACCAAACCAAACTCTTGTCTTCTTGGAGGTTGATCAATAACTTGGTCCCCAGCCTCGACTGCTTGCTTCATACGGTTGTATCCATCTTGATGAAGTTTGTTGATAATGGTTCTCAGCTCTTCTTGTCCCCGGGATAGGCCTTGGATAAGAGTCATCTGCCCCAGCATATGGGTTCTCATTGCATCAACCTTAGCTTGTAGTTGTTCCAACCGTTCGTCCTTGTTGTCTTCAGGACTTTTTTTGACCAAGTTCCCGACGAGGAGTGTTTTCAACTCTTCCTGCCCCTTGGATAGGTTTGGGAATATTTCCCTGAACTGAGCTTCTTGAGTTTGAAGATCTCTGTTGTCTTGTTTGAGAGCCATTGCTGAAATAAACAGCGAGAACATGAGAGACCTGTACTGGAAGACCTGTTATGCAATGATATGTATGATATATGTATGCAATGTTTTCAAGGATCTCGCAGGGGTAAACAAGAACCTGTTAGAATTTGATTACAGCTTAATTGAAGAAACTTCGTTTCGTTGAGAGTCTTTCTTCAAGAGTCAAGCTCATCATATCGAGTGGGTCATAGCCACTGACCCAAGTTATCGTGTTTTGGTCTCTAGATGAAATTGGCTAGAGGAAAATAAATCCCTTTGCCCCTTGCTAGACGTCTGATTTACCATAACCTGCATCACAAAGCCTTGAGATCCTTGAAATGGTTAAGGAAATATTAAGGCATGATGTTATGATGTGTATGCTATGCGTTTAAGCAAAAGTGTGAGGTGATGTAAGCAAGTAAACCCGGCAAGAAATCCAAGTTATTGGATAAGGACTGTAAATAAAACCTGCAAGGAACTCATGTTGTCAGATGATAAAACTATGCAAGTAGTTCAAGTTGAAAGGACACAAGTCACGCAAACAACCTTAGGTTTAGGCTTGCATGGGTTTTAAGGTCATACCCTCTTGAAGTTGGAATTGTTCAACCTGTCTTAAAAAGTAACCGGGTTCTAGAGGATCTCAATATCACTGACCATCCTTTATCGGCATTGTCTCAGCTCACGCAATCTTTTCTTGCGGCCGAAATATCTCGAAAGTCCGATCTCAATGAGTGTAGCATCGAGTATCAACCAGATCTCAGCTCTACACCGAGGCCGGCTATCTCACTACTTTCTAATGGCCAAGTTGTGTAATTAAAGGTTCTAAGGTCAGTTGATGCTTCACGACACCACGCGGCGGCCCCGTACTCTCCCTGATTGACTCAAGGGTTACTGGTACCAACCAAAGTGCCACATCAACGTAGCTACTACTTCAACCATGCCAGTATACCCCAACATAGTTCCCTCACAGTTTATTGCTACTTACCTAAAAGGTGTTCCCCAGATCCGGGTGTAGGATCAAATAACCCAAACAGTTCCCTTAAATATAAAACAAGCAAGACAATTAAGAGAAAGCAATTAAATATGACCTAGATCCTAAGGTTTACCCCACTTTATATTTCCCCAGCAGAGTCGCCAGTTCTGTGATACGGTGGCAGAACCGACTGTTTAATATTGGTTTATGTTTTGCGTTTTTTGTTCACAAAATGTCGCGGTAAGCAAGAGTCGCCACCGACTTTATTTAATCCAATCATGGAAAAGGAAAAAGAACAGAAAAAAACCTTTTTTCGAGATATTTCTGAGTACGGGGGGTAGATTATAGAAAGGTAAGGTGTTAACACCCTTTCTATCCGTAGTTATTTACGGGCTCTTAGGTACTTGCTCATCTTTTAAATATTGCTTGTGTGTGTGCTTACTTTGAAAATACTTTACTTCGTGATAACCCTTGTATCAGTCCTCAAAGGTGTGACGAAGTTGTTTTGAAACTGTTTTGAAAGGTGTTTGTGTGAAAAGTTTTTATTGAGCAAGTAATTAAGATTCTACCTACTCGAAAAAAGATCGGTTTTGTTCTATATCCTTTAGACAGCGTTATCCCACTATTAAGGAGTAGGTAGCGCCGTTGTTGGAGTTTGTAAGGGACGTTCGAAAGGAACAAATATAATCACTAAAGTAATAGTTAGAAAACTTTAGTAGTAACCCTAGAGTCTTGAGATCTTTTCAAGGCAACATTTCCGAGGCGACATTTCTGAGGCAACATTCGAATGGGACAATTTGATCTCTTTAGACTGGAGGGCAACCACTAAAATCCCCTATGCTTAATGATTGTGTACCGAAGGCAACCGAAGTGAGGTAAACCCTAGGAGTGAACATGTGCGAGTGATTTGTTTCAGCTATTTTAATCTTTGCACATTAGGGTTTTCTAACTGTTTTATTTTTCATGCATTCTTGCCATACAATCCTATTAGCCATACATCTAGATAGTTAATAATTTGGTGAAAGTAAAAGCGGAAATAAACCTAGCTATTACATGGCTTTGACAGTTACACAATTTCCTTGACGTAAAATAAAAAAAATGCGGAATTAAAAATCCTAATTAAACTATTACAACCTTGAAACAATTACAATAATTTGAATTAAAAGAAAGTCAAGGCGCGCGCGACGAATTACGTACGAGAATAAAGTCTGAGTCCTAAAAAATCTAATCAATTAAAGAGGAAATATTTATTTGTATTTTATTGTTGCGAAAAATATTTGAAATTTTAACCTAATTTGTCTAATTAATTTTAATTATAAAAAAGAATTTGAATTAATCTAATTAAGCTAATTATTAATTTCAATTAAATATTTTTATGAAAAAAAACTAAAATCTAATTTTTTAGTGATTTTCTGATTTTATGATTAAAAAAAAGATTTTTGTTGTGAAAATAATTAAAAATAACCAATAAAAAAGAATTAAAAAAAAAGAGAGAAAGAATTGGGCCTGGAGTGATGAAGCTAACTAGGGGTGCATGTTGAACTTCTGAAACCCAGAAGGATGGCCCAGAGTCTGGCGCCTGATCCAATGAGACCATCTTTTGGGGACTCATGGTGGACCTGTGTATGCTGGCGTTGGATCTGGATGGAGATGGATCCAGAGGATGAGATCAGAGGGCGCGTAATGATCTTCAAAAGGCGAGGTGTGCTGGATCTGGTGAATCCAGCGGATGAGATCAGAGGGCGCGTGATGATCCTCAGAAGGTGTGGTGTGCTGGATCTGGCTGGAGATGGATCCAGAGGATGAGAGCAGAGGGCGCGTGATGATCCTCAGAAGGTGAGGTGTGCTGGATCTGGCTGGAGATGGATCCAAAGGATGAGATCAGAGGGGGTGTGTTCATCCTCAGAAGGTGAGGTGTGCTGGATCTGGCTGGAGATAATGGAGAAAATGCCAAAAGCTCACGCTTGGGATCGAAACCAGGACATGAGCTTCATACTTCCTTCCTCTGACCAACTACGCTGGATGTATCAATTGTTAATATAATAATGAACATATAATATATTGGAAAACAAGTTAGTGGCCAGAAAACGCGCGCCAAATTTGAATTGGCCAACCATGCTTTGACACACATCATCTTCTTCCTTGGACCGTTGTTTTAGGTAAAATACTTTTACCTACGAATGTTTTGCCATGGCTATAACCCTGTCTTATTTAAAAATCATGTACACGCATGATAAATGGCGTCTAATTATATAGATCAACTCGTCTTGATCTTGTAAACACCATGGTACCCCTTTTGCTGGCCAATTTAACCTGTGGACAAAACCCCTAAACTGCGCATACAAACCCTAACAATGGTAAAGGCATGTATATGCTCCAAAAATGCAATTAAATCATCCAGTTAGCTTGCAAACACAATTAGGGTCACAAATATGTAACTTAATCATGCTAAAGATGCAAGAATTACAGTAATCGAATTTGAATTAAAGGGAAAACCGTGGGACTTCTAGAGGGCGATTTTGGACATGTAGAGGCGTGCAACCGATTGGGTTAGCTTCTGGGAAGGTCCATGAATCGTTTGGCAATGCTAGAATGGCTTGAATTGGCCTCCAAGCTTGAAACTGAGTCACAACTTTTTAAATTTTTTTTCTTCTTATTCACGCCTACTAACCCTTCTTTTCTTGATCTGGAATTGTTATGTCCTTATAGTAGACTGAATTAGGTCAACAAATTTGGACTGAATCTTTGCAATTATAAGAGCTTTGATTTAATTTTCAAGCTTATGTAAACTTGATATTTTGAGCCAAGTCTTTCCTTTCTTGTACCAATCAGCCTTGATTCGAATTGATCATGATATCCTTGCATTATTTGATTGAAATCCTATCCAAAAATCAGATCATAACATATCGTTTCCATTATTCATCAATTATTTTATTTAATTGAAATTTTAATTAACAAAAAATCAAAATAAATTGAAAAGTGAAGAAAATAACATGAGGTTGTATATTTGGGTCTTGGATTAAATTATAAGTGAGGTGCAAGCATAAAAAGTTAGGCCCATTTGGCAAAAAATGAAATTTTGAACTCATTTGACTTTTGGCAATTTTGCCAAAAAGGTCAACTTTGACAAGGCATATCTCCTCAAATTTAAACCCTAGAGATGTGTTCTTGGACTTTTTAGAAATATTAGGTTGTCCCCTAAGCAACCCTTTTGGTCTCATCTCAATTGAGTCTTCCATGTTCATGTAAGAAGCTTTGACCCAAAAGGTGTTTTTGTTGACGTTTCAAGAGGATCCATAATGTAGAAATTCATATCTTTTTGTAAGTACATATTTTGAACTTGTAAGATGAAGATGAATTGTAGGTAATTGTATCCTCTTCAAAATGAGCTTTGAATGGAAAATTTCTGATAAAGCATGTGGAAGTTATGCTTGGTCAAAGTTGGGTTGACTTTTCCTGCAAAACCCTAATTTGGCAACTTTTGGGTTTTGATGAATTTGGAGCATCCCTTAAAGAATCATGATCAACCCTTGATCAAATGATGAATATAACTTAAAAATGTTGATGTTGACCAAAAATCTTGAAGTTTGACTATATGTGGGCCACAGTTGACTTTTGACCTAGTAAAGTTGATTTTCAGGCATTTGAGCAATTGACTGAGCAAACTTCTTCTGCAAGGCATGAAACTTGACATGGATGATCTTGAGAACATATTAGGACAACGGTGAGCATTTGGGATCCTTTGGACTCAAGCACCTTGATGAAAAAATGAAACCCTAATTTGAGGTATACTGTCTTAGGAGAGAGTTTGTCTAGTCAACTCTTGGACTTCCTTGAGCAACTTGGGGACCTCAATTGACATGTATTGAGTAAAATGAGAGGGATAATTTTTGGGTACAACATATACCATCACATTTTCCTTGGTACTATAAGGCAGATAAGACGTGCGCTTTCCATCAGAGTGCACCAGGACACAATATGGAAAACTGTTATCCCCTGAAATCGGAGGTACAGAAAATGGTGAGATCTGGCCTTTTGTCCTTCAAAGATGTCAGCCCGAATGTAAAAGATAATCCTCTTCAAAAGCATGGAGGAACAAATACTGTCAATATGGTTGCTGGTGTGATCGGTGGAAATAGAACTGGCGGTTTTGAAATGCTGGTTCGAGTTTGCGTTTCGCAAAATGTCGCGGTAAGCAAGAGTCGCCACCGTCTTTTATTTTCTCCAACAAGGAAAGGACAAAAGCATAGCAAAATTCCTTTTCGAGATGTTTCTCGGGTTCGGGAGGTAGATTATAGAAAGGGAAGGTGTTAGCACCCTTTCTATCGGTGGTTATCCACGGGCTCTTAGGTACTTGCTCACTTATTTCTTCAAAATGTTTTGCTTTTCTTGTGTTTGTGGGTTTTGAAAAGTTTTGTTTTGAAAACTTCGATTTAACTCGTGTATCTGTCCTCAAGAGTGTATGAAGTATTTGTTTGAAAACTTTTGTTTGAAAAGTGTAAGTGCGAAAAGTTGTTTTTGTTTTGAAAGAGCAAGTACCTGAGAACCTCTACCTACTCAAAAGAAATTAAGCTGTGTAAATGTCCTTAGACAGTACTATCCCACTATTGAGAAGTAGGTAGCACCGTCGTTGGAGTTTTTTCAGGTCAATTCGATTATAGGGACATGTGGTCACCAAAGCAATAGTAGGACACCTTAGCGGTAACCCTAATGTCTTAGATCGTTCTTTATCGAGGCAACCGTTCCGAGGCAACTTTGATCTTTAGACAGGAGGGCGACCTCTAAAACACCTTATACTCAATGACCACGTCGAGGCAACCAAGTGAGGCGTACCCTAGGAGTGGCATGTGCGAGTGTGTCAGGTTTCATGTTAAGTTATCTTTGTACATGTTATGGTGAGCTACGGGTTGATTTTAATTTAAAAGAGAAGTCTTGTCATGCATAACCTAATTAACATACATCTAGCAGTTAATAGTTGCGGAAAGTAAAGCTAAACTATTACAAGGCGTCGGGTATTTACATCGCCAAAAACAAACCCTTGAAAAATAAATTGCGGAAAATAAATAAAAGCGATAAAAAGTCCTAATTAAAGCTATTACATCCTCGGAGCAATTACATAATAATGGATCAAAAATTAATAAAACAAACATATGCGCGAGAGAAAATTGAATCGGAATGTTTTTAGGGTTTTGACCCTTTTTTGAGAAAGAAAGAATTTTTTGTTATTTTGCATTTAATTAAATTAATCCTAAAACTAATTAATTAATAAAAAGAAATATTTTTGGTTTTTTAATGTCTCAAGGAAAAAAATAAAAAAATAAAATGATTAAAAGTTGTCAAGAACCCTAATTCTACATTAATTTTATTTATTGTGAAAATATTGAAATTAACCTAATTAAAACAACTAAATTAATTATATTAGTATTTATTTACAAAAATAATAAATTAAGGGTGAAATTAATAAATAATAATAAAAAATATTATATTTTATGTTTTCTGATTTTATTATGAAAAATTAATTTGGGTTAATTAAGCAATAATAATAATAATAATATAATTAAGTGAAAAATATAAAAGAGGAAAATAAAAGAAAATAACCCAGGGGGTGTTGGCCCAAGTTAGGAGGTGTGTTTTGAAATCTGAAGCCCAATTGTTTCCAACCTGCTTGACTTTCTGGATTAGCTATGCGTTTGTTGACTGAGGACTAGGATAGTCCTTCCATCCAGGCCATTGGAGTTGAGTTTGAAGACACATGGCGTGCTGGGATTAGAGGTGCGGAGTATGTTATGCCTGCTGCGACACATACAATCACCTAAAGAAAAATTATAACAAATATTTAGGGGACATGGGGTTCGAACCCAGGTCCCAAATGCTTCCAGATCAACACGTTTACCACTCCACCACCTGCGTCCTTTTATTATTATAATGATAAGCAATTATTATATTGGCAATCAACTCAATATGCTGTAAAAAGAAAAATAACGCGCGCTTTTTAAACACGCCAATGAGATGCTAACACGTCCTCGTCTTCTTTGTTTGTACCTGTACAAATAATATTAGATAGCGGGGGTTTTTAACCCCCACTAATTCCTGTAATCAAAAATAGCGAATAGAAGCATGATGAATATAAATATTTCGCGAGGTATGATTCTTGATCGTCTTATTCTCACGATTTCACTCATATATCTCACAGGTCCCAATTTTTATGGCTTTAGAAAGCCCTAATTGGAAACTCAAGAATCCTAAAAATTCATTCATGGCATTCTTCGATCCAGGGCATTATAACTCAATTAAACCATTCCATCAGCTTGGTATGACCTCTAGCAATGCAAAACAATCAAGAGAACATGTTAAATATGCATGAATTAAGCAATACGATTTTGGATAAAAGCTGCAAACCGTGAATCTGTATATGGTGATTCTTTAAGCTTTGATGCGTGAATTCAATTGCAAAATGTTCCTGACACTTCCTGCAATGTATTAGAATGGTCAAAACAACTTGAATTAGCCTAGAATGCAAAAATCAGTTTTCACTTTTTTTGGAAATTCTTGAAATTGTATGGGGTGTTTCTGCAGCTTTTTTCACGTCCTTTAGGTCAGGGTTAGCTTGCATATGTATAAGGCAACTGAATTAGGTCAAAAACTTGGGCAAAAATCCATTGCATTGATGTTTGAATCCTTGATTGAAAATCAAATCTTTTGATTTTTCATGATTGAACAAAGTTGCCAATTTTGGATTTTTTGATATCTTTGACTTGTGCACGAAATTGCCAGCATGTTTTGATCAGATTTGCTTCACAAGTTGATTGAAAAAATCAAATCTTCTATTTTCCTACAATTTAAATTAATTAAATGAATTAATATTAATTAAAAATCCAATTAATCAATAAAAATAAGAAAATAAATTCAATTAAGCTTGATGGGTCGTGCATAGGTCATGGATGAAGTTTCAACAAGAGATATGAGGCCCATTAGCAAAAATAAGGTGTTTTGAGCAAAGTTGACTTTTGCAAATTCATGAAAATTTCCCAACTTCTCCAATGCACAACTTGCTCAATTTTGATCATATGACCATGTTCTTGGACATTTTGGAAAGATCTTGAAGTCCTCTAACCAATGCATTTGGTCCCATGTCATTTGGATTTATCAATCTCAAATTATGGCCTTTGACTCAAAGTGTACTTTTGTTGACTTTTGAATTTGACCTATAATGTAAAAATTGATAACTTTTTGTGAGAGCATTTCTCGAACTTGGAGTGTGAAGATGGATTGTAGTAAATTGCATCCCATTCAAAATGAGCATTGGATGGAATTTTTCTGACAAACCATGAAAAAGTTATGCCCTGGTCAAGATACAGTTGACTTTTTTGCTGTCCAAAAATAGTAACTTTTGCACCTTGATGATTTTTGAGCTATTCTTGTGGAATCATGATCAAGACTTGATCAAATGATGATTGTGAACTAAAAATAAGATGTTGACCAAAAATTATGACTTTTGACTGCAAAATGACCATTTTGCCCTTGCATTTGACTGTGGGTCAAATGAGGCTTTTGACTGTGCAAATTGGCACTGTGAGTCTTGAAACTTGGCATGTAGGTACTTGAGAATGTATATAGGCATATGAGACTTGATTGAACCATTGAAAACCCCAAATTCCTTGAAAGAACCAAAACCCTAGTTTTGAACTGGCTTAGGAGATGGTTTGACTGTACAACCTTTGAGCCATTTTGAATCATTTGAGGATCATACTTGACAAATCTTGAGGAATATGGGAGGGCAAATTTTGGGGTACAACAGTTGCCCCTGTTCAATCTTCTTAGACCTGAGGATGTAGATTGGCTTGCGTGCCTTTCGTGATCCGAAGGTGGAAGATGATTGAACACTAAAGTGCCCAGAAATTTGCACTCGCATGGTGTAGTATCAGCAATGTGATGTCGGGAATGGGCTTACAGATGCCATTTGAAGAGATGATGGATAGGAGGATGGGCTTATAGATTCCATCTGGAGATTGTTTGTTGAATTGTAACTTGGTAGGTTGAAAGAAGGAACCTGTGTAGGGTTGCATGATGATGAGTCCGTGTGAAACTGCATCTTGGGAGAGAAGGAACCGGCGTAGGGTTGCCGGATGATGAGTCCGTGTAAAACTGCATCTTTGAAGAGAAGGAACCGGTGTAGGGTTGCTTCATGATGGTCAAGTAGATAGTTGTCCTATCTGGTTTCAGGTATTAATCTACAATCCGTCGTCCACAGATTTTTCCTAGCTTGTTACAGGTATTGATCCGGAACTTGAAAAAGGCTGGCCGATGAGATAGTTGTCTTGGCTGGTTTCAGGTATTAATCTCTGACCTGAGAAAGAAAGATAGTATTCCTGGCTTGTTACGGGTATTGATCTTCAGTCTCTTCATATAGATAACTTTCCTGGCTTGTTATAGGTATATATCTACAATCAGTCGTCCACAGATATTTCCTGGCTAGTTACAGGTGTTGATCTGGAACTCAAGAAAGGTTGGTCGAGGAGATAGTTGTCCTGGCTGGTTTCAGGTATTAATCTCTGACCTGAGAAAGAAAGATAGTCTTCCTGGCTTGTTACAGGTATTGATCTTCAATCTCTTCATGTAGATAACTTTCCTGGCTAGTTACAGGTATAGATCTACAATCAGTCGTCCACGGATATTTCCTGGCTAGTTACAGGTGTTGATCTGGAACTCAAGAAAGGTTGGTCGAGGAGATAGTTGTCCTGGCTGGTTTCAGGTATTAATCTATGACCTGAGAAAGAAAGATAGTCTTCCTGGCTTGTTACAGGTATTGATCTTCAATCTCTTCATGTAGATAACTTTCCTGGCTAGTTACAGGTATAGATCTACAATCAGTCGTCCACAGATATTTCCTGGCTAGTTACAGGTGTTGATCTTGAACTCAAGAAAGGTTGGTCGAGGAGATAGTTGTCCTGGCTGGTTTCAGGTATTAATCTATGACCTGAGAAAGAAGGATAGTCTTCCTGGCTTGTTACAGGTATTGATCTTCAATCTCATCATGTAGATAACTTTCCTGGCTAGTTACAGGTATAGATCTACAATCAGTCGTCCACAGATATTTCCTGGCTAGTTACAGGTGTTGATCTGGAACTCAAGAAAGGTTGGTCGAGGAGATAGTTGTCCTGGCTGGTTTCAGGTATTAATCTCTGACCTGAGAAAGAAAGATAGTCTTCCTGGCTTGTTACAGGTATTGATCTTCAATCGCTTCATGTAGATAACTTTCCTGGCTAGTTACAGGTATAGATCTACAATCAGTCGTCCACAGATATTTCCTGGCTAGTTACAGGTGTTGATATGGAACTTAAGAAAGGTTGATGGTAATCATCTTTTGATTAACCTTTTCCTGAAAAGGAAAAACATTAGTTGTATGCAATGTCATGATGTATGAAATGCATGATATTCTCAAAATAAATGAGATCGTGTCGTGTGCACTTTATCATGTATGTAAATAGGAGATGTGAAATGTGATATGTTTATGAATGTATTTTCGTCTGGGAAAATAAATCCTTGACGAATGCCGGGGAGTTTGTTAAATCCTGGGCTGATATTGAAGAGCTGGGTTCTTCGTTTCCGCTGGGGATGATGAACGAAGATGATTGCAAGAATAAACCGGTAGGAGAAGATGACTCCGTTGGGGGATAAACCTGGTGAAGAGATTACTCTGCGGGGAATTACTCTGTGGGGAAGAAATGCTTCGCTGAGATTTTAACGATAACCCCGTTGGGGACTCCGTTGATAAGCTCTGTTGGGGATTTTGATGATGAATTCCGCTGGGGGGATAGAAAGAACTCTGCTAGGGATGATCTTTCAGTTGCAACTTGCTAAGGATAACTCAGTTAGACTCTTGTGGGGGATAACCTTTGTACTTTGCAGGGGACAAGCTTCCAGAATCTACTGGGGAGATGATTCAACTCTGGCGGGGAAGCTTTTTTTACTGCGCTGGGAAATGGCTCCACTGGGGGTATCTTGTATGCCGTCGGGGAACATTCTTATACTCTATCAAGGAATATTAAGACTGTCGGGGATGCTTGCTGAGGAATATCTGTATACTCCGCTGGGGAATATTAAGATCTACTGGGGATACCCAACCTTTTTAGGGATGATGGTAGACCAACTCTGCTTGGGGAGAGTATTGCTGATTCGTCCGTAGTTGCAAGCCTCAGTGGGGAGATCTACCATTACTGTCTTACTCTTGGGGAGTGAAGGTATCTTGGTCATATTCTTCAGCCGAACCTACCTTGGTACCTTGGTGGACAGAGCAACTAGATTGCTTAGACAATTCTTATTGCCCCTACTTCCGATGTTACCTGTAATTAGTCCTTTGTTTCGTATTCACATATTTATGAACAGAAATTAATGTCAAATGCATATATCAAAAATGAACATTGGACGTTCTTTGCAAAACAAAACAGATAAAGGAAAAACAATTTGCAATTCGTCTGAAAAATGAGCTTGTATTGATTTTGAAGTTTGCCTGTAAATAGGCGTTTTATGTACAAGAGGCTGACGTCCTAGTAAGAGAACGCCGCCGAACAAAATAGAGTTTATACAATTTGTGAAAAGGAAACAAAACAGCTATGTGAAAAATCCCACTGGGTTCCGACTCTGCTATCGCCTTTATGTCTTCAAGCGTCTCATCACTTTGCTGCTTGGTTGAAGAGGAATCTGATTGATTGGTGTCGTCCGAGCCTGATGGTCGATACCGAAGTCTGGATGCAGGGTGATCCAATGAGACATAGTATTACGCTTATCCCTAACTTTTTCCTGGACCGCCCTTTCGGGTTTTCAGTCCACCGGGATACCCATTTTTGCCCAAGCCGCCTTTTCAGGTTTTCGACTTGCCGGGTGTACAGATTTTTTTTATTTTCATCCCTTATTTTTGCCCGAACCCTTTTGGTTCGCCGGGAAGCCCTTATTTTTGCCTAGGCCAGTCAACCTAGCGGGTCTTTTTAATCATGCGTAGTATCTTTTTACTATGTCTGCATTGGCGGGGTGAGGAAGGTCGTCACCATCCATGGTGGTTAGAATCATCGCTCCTCCTGAGAAGATGTTCTTAACCAAAAATGGCCCTTCGTACGTAGGGGTCCATTTGCCCCTGGGATCACCTTGAGGTAGAATGATGCGCTTGATTACCAGGTCCCCAACTTGATACTCTTGTCGTCTGACTTTCTTGTTAAATGCCTTGATCATCCGTTTTTGGTACGTCCGACCATGACAAATAGCAGTGAGTCTCTTTTCGTCGATTAGGTTCAGTTGATCAAGTCGAGTCTGGATCCAGTCGTCTTCGTTCAAACCTGCATCCTTCATTATCCGGAGAGAGGGTATCTGAACTTCAATGGGTAGGACTGCCTCCATGCCATAAACCAAGGAATATGGTGTTGCCCCTGTTGACGTTCGTGCTGAGGTACGGTACCCATAAAGAGCGAATGGTAACATCTCGTGCCAATCTTTGTAGGTCACTGTCATCTTCTGCACAATCTTCTTAATGTTCTTATTAGCCGTTTCTACAGCCCCATTCATCTTCGGCCGGTAGGGAGAAGAGTTGTGATGCTGTATCTTGAATTGCTCGCAGAGCTCAGTGATCATCTTGTTGTTAAGATTGGTACCATTATCCGTAATGATCCTCTCTGGTACACCGTATCGACAGATCAGGTTGTGCCGAATGAACCGTGCCACGACGTTCTTGGTTACGGTAGCAAAGGAAGCTGCTTCAACCCATTTCGTAAAGTAATCAATTGCTACCAGGATGAAACGATGCCCGTTGGATGATGTAGGTCTGATCTCGCCGATCATATCAATGCCCCACATTGCAAAAGGCCAAGTTGTTGTCAAGACGTTCAAAGGAACTGGAGGAACGTGCACCTTATGAGCATAGATCTGGCACTTGTGACATGTCCGAGAATGCTGATAACAGTCGGCTTCCATTGTGGACCAGTAATATCCTGCCCGAAGGATTTTCTTTGCCATGGTATGTCCACTGGAATGAGTTCCGAAGGTACCTTCATGCAGCTCTGCCATGATCCTTTCTGCTTCAGTCTTATCCACACAACGCAGTAAGGTTGAATCATGGTTTCGTTTGTAAATAATGTCATTGCTGAGGAAGAACTTTGTCGCAGACCTTCTCAGAAACTTTTTGTCATTAACACACGCGCCCTCGAGATATTCTTGAGCTTCAAGGTACCTCTTTACTTCATGATACCAAGGCTTTTATGTTACCTCTTCAGTCTCAAGATCACAGCAATGTGCAGGTTCATCCAATTTCCAAATAATGATCCGGGGAGCCTCGTTGTCCCATTTGACTTTGAACATAGCAGACATCGTAGCTAGCGCGTCCGCCAACTAATTCTCCTCTCTTGGGAAATGTTCAAAGGTTATCTCCTCAAAATGGGGAAGCAACGTCAATACATACTCCTTGTAAGGAATAAGATTTGGGTGTTTCGCATCCCACTCTCCTTTGATCTGACTGATCACGAGAGCGGAATCTCCGAAGACACTCAGAAACTTGATCCTTAGGTCAATTGCAGCTCGAAGACCCATGATGCATGCTTCATACTCCGCCATGTTGTTGGTGCATTTGAAACATAGTCGAGCGGTAAGTGGAGTATGAGAGCCTTTTGGAGATATGATCACAGCGCCAATACCGTTACCCAAAGCGTTTGAGGCTCCGTCAAAGTGCATAGACCATCGGGATCCTTCTTCAGGTCCTTCATTCGGTCCAGGTATCTCGCAATCAGTCACTACCATGATATTCTCATCTGGAAATTCAAAGTTCATAGACTGGTAATCATCCACTGCCTGGTGTGCTAAATGGTCTGCCAATACACTTCCCTTGATTGCTTTTTGAGTCGTGTACTGGATGTCATATTCAGTCAAGATCATCTACCATCTTGCTATTCTTCCGGACAAGGCAGGCTTTTCGAAGATATACTTGATTGGATCCATTTTTGAAATCAACAGAGTAGTGTGAGTCAACATATACTATCTTAGCCGGCGAGCAGCCCATACCAAAGTGCATCAAGTTTTCTCGAGCAGTGAGTATCGGGTCTCACAGTAGGTAAACTTTTTGCTAAGGTAATAAATAGCATGCTCTTTTCGGCCAGACTCGTCATGCTGACCTAGCACATACCCCATTGAGTTGTCCAGTACTGTCAAGTATAAGATTAGAGGTCTCCCTTCAACCGGTGGCATTAGAATGGGTGGCTCTTGGAGATACTCTTTGATTCTTTCGAAAGCGGCCTGACATTCATCGTTCCAACATACTACTTGATCTTTCTTCACTAGCTTGAAGATTGGTTCACAAGTAGCAGTTAGGTGCGAGATGAATCGGGCAATGTAGCTCAGCCGTCCTAGAAAGCCTCGGACTTCCTTCTCTGTCTTGGGAACTGGCATCTCTTGTATGGCTTTCACTTTGGCAGGGTCCACTTGAATACCTTTGTCGCTTACGACGAAACCTAATAGCTTTCCAGATCTCACCCCGAAGGTGCACTTGTTCGGGTTTAACCTCAATTTGTACAACTTCAATCGGTCAAACAACTTCTGTAGATGGTCAAGGTGTTCCTCCTCAGTTTGGGACCTCGCAATCATATCGTCGACGTATACTTCAATCTCGTAATGGATCATATCATGAAACAGAGCAACCATGGCACGCTGATAGGTTGCACCAGCATTCTTCAACCCAAAAGGCATGACCTTGTAACAGAAGGTTCCCCACTGAGTAACAAAAGTGGTCTTCTCCATGTCTTCAGGAGCCATCTTGATTTGATTATAACCGGAGAACCCGTCCATGAAGGAGAATACCTTATACTGAGCAGTATTGTCAACTAGAACGTCGATGTGAGGCAGAGGGAAATCATCCTTAGGGCTCGCCCTATTCAAATCCATGTAATCAACACACATTCTGACCTTACCATCCTTCTTCGGCACTGGAACCACATTGGCAACCCACTGAGGGTAAGAAGTCACTGCTAGAAAACCGGCGTCAAATTGTTTCATAACCTCAACTTTGATTTTCTCGGACATCTCTGGACGCATACGGCAGACCTTCTGTTTTACCGGAGGGAATTCTTCCTTGGTAGGCAGGTGATGAACCACAATGTCGGTATCCAACCCAGGCATATCTTCGTAAGACCAGGCAAAGATTTCCACGTAGTCATGCAGCATCTGAATCAACCGTTGTTTCACACTAGACTCCAGATTGGCACCAATCTTGACTTCCTTTTTGTCTGTCTCAGTACCCAGATTCATTGTTTCCACTGGCTCTTCATGTGGCTGAATGGCCCTCTCTTCCTGGAGTAACAGTCTTGCAAGCTCACCAGGCACTTCGCAATCATCTTCACCTTCGTCTTCGGCTAAGTTGATCGGATTTTCGAAGTCATAACTGGCAGTAGCAGAGTCGTTACCAGTGAGATCCAGAGTGGATTAGGGCCTGTGTGTGTAAATAGCTATTTTGCAATATATATAATAAAGAAAGACAAGGGGCGCAAGATTTGAAATGCAAAAACGTCCAATGCTTTTATTAATGATATATGAAAATGACGCACAAAAGCCCTCACAAATGAAGCCACGGTGCCCCGGGTAAGACACCGGGCCATAAAGTTTCACAATATTGTCTGTTACAAATTCAAAACAAAGGAGTTCATTACTGAGTAATAAAAGTAATAGGGACGAAGTCTTTCGCTGTCCAGTTGTTTGGTCCACCGTTGGTCATAGGGTAGATCCAGCTGTCGAATTCAGATTCCTCCCCGTCATCTTCAATGGCATTTACTCCCGAGTTGCTGATGAACACAGGAGGTCTTCCAATCCTTGCCCTACGAACAACCTTCTGAGCTTCTGCAGTGAAACCCAAACCAAACTTGTCAGTCTTCTGAGTGAAATCAGGAAGTCGGCCCCAGTTTGCGCACTCACCCTTCTCAATAACAGCCCGGGCATCCTTTAAGGAAGCCATCTTCAAAGGAGAATCTTCAATCACAGTTTCAGCTGATGCCAGTGTCTGAGGAACCTCTTCAAAGTGTTGAAATGGGGTTTCAATGAACTCCCCATCCATTTCTATGTACCGGAACGAGTTGAGATGGCTGACCATATACTCTTCTTCCCCCTGAACTGTCACAATCTTCCCTTTGACCGGGTATTTCAGCTTCTGATGTAGTGTGGAGGTCACAACTCCAGCCTTATGGATCCAGGGACGACCCAACAAACAAGAATAGGATGGTCGGATGTCCATCACGTAGAATGTAGAATCGAATACCTGAGAACCAACTCTGATTGGAATATCAACCTCGTCGTGCACCATTCTTTTAGACCCGTCAAAGGCCCGGACAACAATGTTACTTGGCTTTAGTTCCAACCCCTCGCAATCCAACCTGTCTAGAGCTTTCTTGGGCAAGACGTTCAATGAGGACCCAGTGTCAACCAACACATGTGCAAGAGTAGTGCCCCTGCATTCAATGGAGACATGCAGGGCATCGTTATGGTTCTTCCCTTTGGCAGTCAGATGAGCGTCGGAGAAACCCAAACCATTATCAGCAGTTAAGTTGGCCACACAATCGGTAAACTGATCAGCTGATGTCTCTTGTGGCACGTGGGCCGTCTTCAGGAAGGTAATCAGAGCTTTGGCATGGGCCTCTGAACACAACAACAGTGATAACATAGAAATCTTGGAGGGGGTTTGCCCCAGCTGCTCAACTACATTATAATCACTCTTCTTGATGATCTTAATAATCTCTTCCATCTCCTGCTTGGAAGCTTCAACATTGATTGTCTTCGGTGCCTCCGTCTGGGTAGGCATATCAGTGGCGATCCCTTTGCCCCGAACATCAGATGACTCGGCAGCAGGGGTAGAAATAGGAACTTGATCAGGAAGGGAAGCAGGCACACTTGCAGGTGTGATGACAATAGGTCTCTGGATAGTTGGTGGCGCAATATCTGGTGAGAAAAGTCTACCGCTGCGTGTGACTTTGGCAGGCCCGGTGATGTTGCTGACGCTGGTACTAGTATCAAACTCTTGCTTAACTCCCAGAACATAAACATCTGCCCCATAGTGCCAAGGGACAGCTTTGTCGGATGTATAGGGGATGGGCCCCGGAACAGTGATGATTATAGGTGCAATCTTCTGAATAGGCATAATTTTGACAGGCTTCCTCGGGGGAGCCTTGGGAGAGTTGTTGAAAATGGTGACAATGGAAACTTCTTCAGTAGGGGTGGCAGGAACATCAATCTTTTCAAATAGGATTTCTTTATTATCCATCAGGTTTTGGATACCTGACTTCAAAGATGGGCAACCAGTAGGTGAAATGGAACACAGATGGCAACCTTTACTACATCCCGGAAATAAACCGGCTAGCAACAGGTTCCTCTTGACAGTCAACAGCAGAGTAGCAATGTCATCCACATAGGCTACAAACAGGTTTTCCTCTACAACATTCACTCCATGCTTGGGCATGGGAGCAGTCACAACATTGGGCCTTTCGGGTGCCTCGAACTCTATCTCTTTAGCATCGATTAGGTCCTGAACCTTATTCTTCAGAGCCCAACAATCATCTGTAGTATGCCCCGGGCTGTCAGAGTGATAAGCGCAGCGGGCGTTAGGATTGTACTTTGGGGACGTTGTGTTTACAACCTTCGGAGCTTCTTTTATAGTCACCAGATTGGTTGTCAGTAACTGCGGCAACATCTGGGACAAGGTCATGCTGAGGCGAGTGAACTGCCTTCGGGGTCTCTCACTCCTTTGTTGGTTATGATGCTGAGGAGCAGCAGCAGGTTTTGAAATAACCACCGCGTTGACAGCTTGGCGGTGTTCCGGTCTATTCTGTCTCCTTGAATCGTAGACAGCACTAGATTCCTTCTTGAACGGCTTCTTTTCAGTGCTCGAGGAGGCACCTTTCTGTATCTTCCCATACTTGATACCAGCTTCAATTCTCTCACCAGTCAAGATAAGGTCTGTAAACCCGGCTGAAGAATTTCCAATCAAATAGTTGAAGAACAGACCAGACAGGGTCCCCAGAAACATATCAACCAGCTCACGATCAGTCAAAGGTGGCTGCACCCTTCGGGCCAGGTCCCTCCATTTTGGGTGTACTCTTTAAATCCTTTACCCGTCCCTAGTGACATACCCTGGAGTTGGGTACGCGTAGGAGCAAGGTCAGAATTATACTGATACTACTTATAGAACGCAGTAGCCAAATCCTCCCAGTTACGAATACTGGCTCCATCCAGCTGATAGAACCATTCGAGTTGAGTCCCTGAAAGACTATCCTGGAAGAAATGGATCCACAAATTCTTGTCAGCAGTGTAAGGTTGGATCTTCCTTACATACGACCGGAGGTGCAGCTTTGGGAAGGAGGCTCCGTCATATTTGGCAAAGGCAGGTGCCTTGAACTTATGGGGAATCACCACCCCAGAGGATAAGCCTAGGTCTCCAAAGTCCAACTTGGGAACATTCTGTATCTCCATAGCACTTAAGCGGTCCTCCAACTGTGTGTACCTATCCTCAGCAGGAGGGTACTGTTCTTCATCATAATCCATCTCGTTGTCGGAGACCACGGGACTAGGAACCCTTCTCTCTTGTGGGTTGTCTTTCCCTACAAATGAGGTAGTCAGCTCAACCTCATTCTGCAATCCATTCCCAAATCTGCGTCCAGTGTTGAACAAGACGGTCCTCTTCTTCTTCTTCTTCTTCTTCAGAATCAGAGTCTTTAACTCCTGTTGACCCTTGGCTAGGCTCATAACCAACTCTTGGAACTGGGCGTTCTGGGCCTGGAGGGCCTTGATAGCTTGTTCAGTAGACATGATGATTGCTGAAATAAACAGCGAAGAAGATAAGTGACCTGTAAAAAGGGTACCTGTTATGCATATGATGAATGGTATGCTATTTATACAATGCATTCAAGGGTTAGAAAAGTCAAATTCGTTGCAGACAAAAAGGAACACACGTCATATTAAGAAGTAATTTGTTTAGTACATCAGTGCCTCATGGGCGAAATATTACAAAATACTTAATGTAAAAAGACATTGCGCATCCTTTTTGGAGCGATGTAAGTGTTGAGGGTCTCTTCCTCGTGAAGTCGGCGGGTGAGCTCCAAGACCTTCTTCTCACTGGCATGTAAACTGGCTTCAAAAGCATTTCGTTCTTCCTTGAGTTGGATCCAGCTCTTTTGCATTTCTTCCCATGATGTTGGCATGTCAGGATGTAGAATGGTGTATGGAACCTCTCCTTCCATAACAGGCTCCTTGATCAAGGGGAGAATGTGAGGATATGGCATCATAAGCTTCTGGGAGCGGGTTCGTACCCACTTGAGGTAAGGCTCAAGGGGGATGGAATTCTTGTGCCCCAATGTCTTACTATCTACCTTGTTAGGCATCCTCCAAGCTCTGATGAACCTTTGTCGAAGTCCTTGCGCATCATTGTCGAAGTCAAAAACTATGTCAGGAATCAGCATGTCATGAGGGCCATCCCTCCGAGCATATCCAAATTGCCTCAAAGCCAGACAGGGGTTGTAAGTAATGCCTCCTCTAATTCCAAGTAAAGGAACATTAGGAAATTCTCCGTAACGATCAATGATAGTGACATTTTCTCTGGACCGAGAACACCAATGTATATCAGAATGTGTGAGGGTCATCAATCGTTGTGACCACCTTAGACCCTGCTCGTTCTTCAAAACTGGTTGTGGAAGGTGAGAAATAAACCACCTTGCCAGGAGAGGAGTACAGCACATGAGAACACCTCTTTTTCTCATTGTTCATGTGTAAAATGGGTGGAGGATGTCCCCAAGCAATGTAGGTATGGGATTCCTGGACATAAAAATCTTGACAGCATTTATATCTATAAGTTGATCAGGATTTGGGAACAACACCAACCCATAGACAAGGAGTGCCACAATCTCTTCAAAGGCTTATAGATCAAGAGAATTCCAACATTCTTGTGCCTTCTCAAACAGGAACTTTGCCAAGAATCCCTTGATACCACTTCTGATTTCCCAATGCCCCTTGATGTCAGATGGTTGCAGACGTAATGCTTGAGCAACATCTTCAAGTTTTGGTTCCTTTTCCGTACCGTTGTAGGGTAGTTGACTAAGAATAGGAATTCTCAGAAGTTGAGAAAATTCTTCCAAAGTAGGCACCAATTGATAATCAGGGAATGTAAAACAGTGGTGTAGGGGGTCAAAGAACTGGAAGAGAACTTTTATCATATCTTCTTCAATGTTGGTGTTGACCAAGCTGAGGAGTCTACCATGTCTTTCACTGAAAAGAGAGTTCTCGGGAATCCTGGATGTAAGCTCCTTGAGCTGAGGAGGGATCCTTACAAGGTTGACCTGAATTGTTTTCCTGCGAAGAGACTCCATGTCCTACAAAACAAGAACAAAGATGAAGATCCGAACCCTTGAAATGGTTAGCAAATGCATATGATGCTTTATGATGTTATGTACATGGATGCAAAAGTAAGCAAGTGTATATACAGACAGTCATATTCACACAAAGCAAACAAGTCCTTAGGTTTAGGCTTGCATGGGGTTCGTAGGTAAGTACCCTCTTGAAGTTAGCTGGCTCAAAACCTGTCCTATAGATAGTAACCGTGTTCTAAGGAGCTCAATATCATTGGATTGTTTTCTATGTTCATTGTTTTGATTTAGCCACTTAACTGGCGACCAAAATATTCCAAGAAAACAACCCTCAATGAGTGTAGTATCGAGTATCTACCAACTTCAGACTGCACCAAAGTCGGTCATCTCACTACCCCTAAAAAGGCCAGGATGGTCAAGTAAGGTTCTAAGGTCAATTGATGCTTCGCGACACCACGCGGCGGCCCCGTACTCTCCCTGACTGGACTCAAGGGTTACTTGTACTCACTAAAGTGCCACATCAACGTAGCTACTGCTTCAACCATGTCGGTGTACCCCGCACAGTTCCCTCACAGTTTGTTTCTACTTCTAAAGGGTATCTCCAGATCCGGGTTAGGATCTATAAAACTCCGATACAAGCCCACAAAATTAAAGCATACAAGGCATACAATTGAAAACATAGTGATCTAATCCTAAGGTACACCTCACTTATTTCTTCCCCAGCAGAGTCGCCAGTTCTGTGATCGATGGAAATAGAACTGACGGTTTTAAAATGCTGGTTCGCGTTTGCGTTTCGCAAAATGTCGCGGTAAGCAAGAGTCGCCACCTTCTTTTATTTTCTCCAACAAGGAAAGGACAAAAACACAACAAAATTCCTTTTCGAGATGTTTCTCGGGTTCGGGAGGTAGATTATAGAAAGGGAAGGTGTTAGCACTCTTTCTATCCGTGGTTATCCACGGGCTCTTTGGTACTTGCTCACTTATTTCTTCAAAATTTTTTGCTTTTCTTGTGTTTGTGGGTTTTGAAAAGTTTTGTTTTGAAAACTTCAATTTAACTCTTGTATCTGTCCTCAAGAGTGTATGAAGTGTTTGTTTGAAAACTTTTGTTTGAAAAGTGTAAGTGCGAAAAGTTGTTTTTGTTTTGAAAGAGAAAGTACCTGAGAACCTCTACCTACTCAAAAGAAATTAAGCTTTGTAAATGTCCTTAGACAGTACTATCCCACTATTGAGAAGTAGGTAGCACCGCCGTTGGAGTTTTTTCGGGTCAATTCAATTATAGGGACATGTGGTCACCAAAGCAATAGTAGGACACCTTAGCGGTAACCCTAATGTCTTAGATCGTTCTTTATCGAGGCAACCGTTCCGAGGCAACTTTGATCTTTAGACAGGAGGGCGACCTCTAAAACACCCTATACTCAATGACCACGTCGAGGCAACCAAGTGAGGCGTACCCTAGGAGTGACATGTGCGAGTGTGTCAGGTTTCATGTTAAGTTATCTTTGTACATGTTATGGTGAGCTACGGGTTGATTTTAATTTAAAAGAGAAGTCTTGTCATGCATAACCTAATTAACATACATCTAGCAGTTAATAGTTGCGGAAAGTAAAGCTAAACTATTACAAGGCGTCGGGTATTTACATCGCCAAAAACAAACCCTTGAAAAATAAATTGCGGAAAATAAATAAAAGCGATAAAAAGTCCTAATTAAAGCTATTACATCCTCGGAGAAATTACATAATAATGGATCAAAAATTAATAAAACAAAGATACGCGCGAGAGAAAATTGAATCGGAATGTTTTTAGGGTTTTGACCCTTTTTTGAGAAAGAAAGAATTTTTTGTTATTTTGCATTTAATTAAATTAATCCTAAAACTAATTAATTAATAAAAAGAAATATTTTTGGTTTTTTAATGTCTCAAGGAAAAAAATAAAAAAATAAAATGATTAAAAATTGTCAAGAACCCTAATTCTACATTAATTTTATTTATTGTGAAAATATTGAAATTAACCTAATTAAAACAACTAAATTAATTATATTAGTATTTATTTACAAAAATAATAAATTAAGGGTGAAATTAATAAATAATAATAAAAAATATTATATTTTATGTTTTCTGATTTTATTATGAAAAATTAATTTGGGTTAATTAAGCAATAATAATAATAATAATAATAATAATTAAGTGAAAAATATAAAAGAGGAAAATAAAAGAAAATAACCCAGGGGGTGTTGGCCCAAGTTAGGAGGTGTGTTTTGAAATCTGAAGCCCAATTGTTTCCAACCTGCTTGACTTTCTGGATTAGCTATGCGTTTGTTGACTGAGGACTAGGATAGTCCTTCCATCCAGGCCATTGGAGTTGAGTTTGAAGACACATGGCGTGCTGGGATTAGAGGTGCGTAGTATGCTATGCCTGCTGCGTCACATACAATCACCTAAAGAAAAATTATAACAAATATTTGGGGGACCTGGGGTTCGAACCCATGTCCCAATGCTTCCAGATCAACACGTTTACCACTCCACCACCTGCGTCCTTTTATTATTATAATGATAAGCAATTATTATATTGGCAATCAACTCAATATGCTGTAAAAAGAAAAATAACGCGCACTTTTCAAACACGCCAATGAGATGCTAACACGTCCTCGTCTTCTTCGTTTGTACCTGTACAAATAATATTAGATAGCGGGGGTTTTTAACCCCCACTAATTCCTGTAATCAAAAATAGCGAATAGAAGCATGATGAATATAAATATTTCGCGAGGTATGATTCTTGATCGTCTTGTTCTCATGATTTCACTCATATATCTCACAGGTCCCAATTTTTCTGGGTTTAGAAAGCCCTAATTGGAAACTCAAGAATCCTAAAAATTCATTCATGGCATTCTTCGATCCAGGGCATTATAACTCAATTAAACCATTCCATCAGCTTGGTATGACCTCTAGCAATGCAAAACAATCAAGAGAACATGTTAAATATGCATGAATTAAGCAATACGATTTTGGATAAAAGATGCAAACTGTGAATCTGTATATGGTGACTCTTTAAGCTTTGATGCGTGAATTCAATTGCAAAACGTTCCTGACACTTCCTGCAATGTATTAGAATGGTCAAAACAACTTGAATTAGCCTAGAATGCAAAAATTAGTTTTCACTTTTTTTGGAAATTCTTGAAATTGTATGGGGTGTTTCTGCAGCTTTTTTCACATCCTTTAGGTCAGGGTTAGCTTGCATATGTATAAGGCAACTGAATTAGGTCAAAAACTTGGGAAAAAATCCATTGCATTGATGTTTGAATCCTTGATTGAAAATCAAATCTTTTGATTTTTCATGATTGAACAAAGTTGCCAATTTTGGATTTTTTGATATCTTTGACTTGTGCACGAAATTGCCAGCATGTTTTGATCAGATTTGCTTCACAAGTTGATTGAAAAAATCAAATCTTCTATTTTCCTACAATTTAAATTAATTAAATGAATTAATATTAATTAAAAATCCAATTAATCAATAAAAATAAGAAAATAAATTCAATTAAGCTTGATGGGTCGTGCATAGGTCATGGATGAAGTTTCAACAAGAGATTTGAGGCCCATTAGCAAAAATAAGGTGTTTTGAGCAAAGTTGACTTTTGCAAATTCATGAAAATTTCCCAACTTCTCCATTGCACAACTTGCTCAATTTTGATCATATGACCATGTTCTTGGACATTTCGGAAAGCTCTTGAAGTCCTCTAACCAATGACTTTGGTCCCATGTCATTTGTATTTATCAATCTCAAATTATGGCCTTTGACTCAAAGTGTACTTTTGTTGACTTTTGAATTTGACCTATAATGTAAAAATTGATAACTTTTTGTGAGAGCATTTCTTGAACTTGGAGTGTGAAGATGGATTTTAGGAAATTTCATCCCCTTCAAAATGAGCATTAGATGGAATTTTTCTGACAAACCATGAAAAAGTTATGCCCTGGTCAAGATACAGTTGAGTTTTCTGCTGTCCAAAAATAGTAACTTTTGCACCTTAATGATTTTTGAGCTATTCTTGTGGAATCATGATCAAGACTTGATAAAATGATGATTGTGAACTCAAAATAAGATGTTGACCAAAAATTATGACTTTTGAGTGCAAAATGACCATTTTGCCCTTGCAGTTGACTGTGGGTCAAATGAGGCTTTTGACTGTGCAAATTGGCACTGTGAGTCTTGAAACTTGGCATGTAGGTGCTTGGGAATGTATATAGGCATATGAGACTTGATTGAACCATTGAAAACCCCAAATTCCTTGAAAGAACCAAAACCCTAGTTTTGAACTGGCTTAGGAGATGGTTTGACTGTACAACCTTTGAGCCATTTTGAATCATTTGAGGATCATACTTGACAAATCTTGAGGAATATGGGAGGGCAAATTTTGGGGTACAACAACTGGTTTTCCAGGGGACTTCCAGATTTATGATATCAACTTGGTCAGAGGAGACTTGGTAAAGATGCATGCATACCTTTGCGAGTTTAGTTACTATACTCATGACCATGCTAGTTGTGGTATCTGTATTACTGATATACAAGGGTGCGATAAGATAAAGATTGATTTACAGGAGATGATGAATGAGGGCCCCATCCATATAATCAGGCCTAGGGCAGAATATGAGGAGGAAGTGAACATGGTCTTTAGGTGTCCGAAAGAGTTTCAGATCTTTGATGTGAACCATATGAACAATGATATGGTACAATTTCACGCTACCTTCTGCCATATGGAGGGTCATGTAGAGCACCACTATAGATCTTGCAGGGTATGCTGTAGAGATTTTCGGGGATGTTCCATTGTAAGGAAAGGTATTCAGTTGTTATTGGATAATGGCACTATCAAGGTGTCAGGCCATAAATATGATTACCATGAGGTTAACGTGATAAAAGTTTGCTTGGTTGAGACTGAGTCGGAGGATGAATATGCTTATGTGGATGAATTTTTTTCTTCAGATGAAGATATGATCTTTGGTGATAATTCTGCAATGAACAATTATTTTGAGGAGGGGTGAACGTAATTGTGCCTTGTTTCAGTGATTCTTCCCTTGTTGATATTGAATACTGTAACAAGCTGATTGTTTCCCCAGTAGTGATTTGCTTACTGGGTCATGTTCCTTACAAATCAGACAAATTTGTACCGTACAAGTACAATGCTACAATCTTATAGGAAGCTGTGGAGGTTCCCATCCAGCCTTTGTCTAATATTACTGAGACCAATAGAGTGACCCACAGTGGTCATGTTTTTGCATCGGTTGTTCGGGGAAATGATAGTACTGGTAAGAAGGTTGTTGAAAGCATTGAACCTAAGAAAGTTGTAGGGGAATCCAGTGGTGCTACTATGGAGAAATATGTGGATGATATTTTGAAAATTATCAAAATGAGCGACTACATGATTGTAGATCAGCTATTGCAGACTCCTTCAAAAATATCTATTCTAGATTTGTTGATGAACTCGTCTGCTCATAGAGAATCCTTGATGAAGGTGTTGGATCAAGCCTTCGTGGAGAGTGATATGCCGTTAGATCAATTCAGCAATGTGGTAGGTGATATTACGTCCAGTAATAACCTAAGATTTTGCGACGATGAATTTCCTGACGAAGGGAGGAATCATAATTTGGCTCTCCATATATCTATGAACTGTAAGAATGATTCACTGTCAAATGTGCTGATTGATAATTGGTCTGCCCTAAATGTCATACCGAGGAGCACACTGATGAAGTTGAAGTATCAAGGAGCTCCCATGCGCCCAAGTGGCATTACTGTAAAACCTTTCGATGGATTAAGGAAGTCTGTTATTGGGGAAGTGGATCTGCCTATTCACATAGGCCCGCACCTTTTTCAGATTACTTTCTAAGTCATGGACATTGTGCCTGCATATAGCTGCTTACTGGGGCGGCCATGGATTCATGAGGCAGGGGCCGTCACTTCAACTCTACACCAAAATTTTAAGTTCGTGCATGAAGGAAAGGTGGTTATTATAAATGGAGAGAAAGCATTGTTAACCTCTCATTTATTTTCTTTCAGTGTTGTATAAGCAGATGAAGTTGTTGTTGGAACGCATTTCCAAGCTTTATCCGTTGATAACATAAGAGAGAATGAGAATTCTATGGCTTCATTCAAAGATTCTCAATAGGTTGTACGCAATGGCCCAAGTAAAGTATGGGGGCAGATTGTTGACCCGCCGGTGAACAAGAACAGGGATGGTTTGGGATTTTAGGCAAAGAATGGTAAAGGTGAAAGCATGAAGCTGAAGACTACTTTGAGCAGCTATCAGAATATTTTCCATAGCGGAGGTTACCACTACCTAACTGTTTCTGGGATCAATGCTATTGTGGTGGATGAAGAAGAACAGGAGATGCCAAATTATGTGACGCCCGAAGTTAGAGTCCAGAACTGGGTCACTATTGATGTTCCCTCTTGTATCCATGTCTCAAAGTAATTTCTTTTTGTTAATCTTTGTAAAAAGCTTTCACCCTGCCCAAAGTGAAAGTTAATATTGTATGGGCTTATTTGTTTGCTTTGACCATTAAAATCATAAATAAAAGTTATCTTTGATTCTCAAAATTGTGTTTTTATTTTTCTTCTTTTTCTTGGAAAAACGGTAATCAGAAAAAAAATCCTTTCGGAATAAATAATAATTGTAAATAAATCTGCATGATCACTTGATATATGTGTCAGTTTCTAAAAGCAATCATAAATTACATGTGCAGATTAATTAAAAACTTGTTGAATACAACGACCCTGCACCTGTTGTACCCTAAATTTCGCCCTTAACTTTTTCAGTCGCACTTTCATATCATATTTTGTCATTTGGTCACAATCATTAATAAATAGCTTCATTTATCACATTTGCATCCTATCTTTAAGTTTTCTCTTGTTTTGTTGACTAACTTCTAATCAAAATGCAAAAAAAAAAAATTTCTTTTTTGTCTTTGTATATTTGTGTTTTGTAGGTACCGAGTCAAAGCATCTGACAAATAAGGTTTTACGATATTATTTCCCTAAAATCTCTATTTGCAAAGAAAATAATTTTAAAAAAAATTCATTTTTCACATTGTACAATCGATTGCTTTTAGGGTGCAATCGATTGCACAAAGTGCATTTTGCGTAATTTTTGAAAAAATACACTGATGCAATCGATTGCTCCCAGAATGCAATCGATTTACAGAGTGAAAATTTGAAGAAAAAAAAAACAGCAATTTTAAGCTTGCCAAATTTTTGCTCCAATTTTTCTTCATTTTTTAAAAGATATATCATTAATTCAAATTTTGGTGCCAATCTTGCTTTTTTTAAAAATATTCATTAATTCAAATTTTGGCTCTAATTTTTGAAAGAATTATCATTAATTCAAATTTTGACTCCAAGAATCAATTACCAAATTACCACTAATCCCAATCCTAAACTCTATAAATAGAGCCCTCGTTTCATTTAAATTTCATGTTTTTGATAGCCAAAATCACTTTGCTAAAAAATCTCTCAATTCTCTCCATCTACCAAATACACTTAAAGCTCCATTTTCAAGAAAAGTTAGTAAGATTTGCATTGAAGCTTACTAATATTTGAGATAAACCTTCATCCAAACACTTTTTCTTCATCAATTCTCTACATCCATGCTTGGGCAATTAATTCTTGTGGTTGAATTGAAGCAAATTCTTGAAGTTGTGTTGATAATTCTTTAGATCTACCTTTGGTATGTTGGATAATTCATCTTTCACAATGTGATCTCTTATTGATCTTTGGGTTTGATTCATTGAGCATTATTTTGTAATTCCAATGGTTCTATTTTCTCATAATTTGATGGAATTTTCGTGCTCAATTGGATCCATGATCATAAGGTATTTGATGGAAGGTTTAAACAAGAATTTGGCCTTTTAAAATGTTGTTTTGCTGTCTGTAACAGCGTGCAATCGATTGCTGTAACAGTGCAATCAATTTCACTAAGTGAATTTCATGCAGATTTTTGAAAAAAACACTGTGCAAATCGATTTGCACTGTAGTGCAATCGATTTACACAAAGACAGAATGCATTTTTTGCCTTGTTTTGGGGCTGTTTTGATCCACAAATGTTTTTCTACTCACTCCTTTTGATTGTTGGTTTAGATTGCAATTTTAAATGTCCAATTTCTCTTTAAATTCAATGGACTTTGTGGTATAGATGAAGTTGGATAAATGTTCATCAATTCAAATCTACCAAAGAGTGAATTATTTAATTCATTTTTTATGCTTTGGATTAATGATATGTTTAGTGCTTTAATCCATCTAGATGAGTGATTGAATTTAAAGATGAAAGAAATTTGAGGTAATGATCCAAATTAGCTTATCATTCCCCTCCCTCTTCATCTTATCCCTTTCTTTTTTTAATTGTGCTACATGTTAAGGTATGATGATCTCTATATCATTTATCCAAACATGAAGTACATAGATTGCTATTGACCGGCCTCAAAATAGGTGCGACTTCTACATAAGTCCACTTACGATTGCTTAACATAATGCTAAATTTTGTCCCGATTCGAATAAATGATCATTCATGGTCCAAACCCATGTTTACAATCCCAAGTATGTTAATTTGATCTCTTTGATCCAATAACCTTGAGATTCATTGTGTGGAGGCTTTGGTTCTACCAATCCTCTAATGGATCTTCATCAATTTTGGTCAACGCGGATCACTTAAACATCGTTGATCATTAAATGTTAATTTTTGAGGATTCCAAAATGGATGATATACTTGACAAAAAGCAAATACAACTTGTTGTTGAGAGGCTTTGGTTCTACCAATCCTCTAATGAGTTCCAAATGCAAGTTTCAAGATGGCCATCCAACTAACCACTAATTCTTAACAATTGACTTTATTTTATGCCTTTATTTTGTGCTCTTTACTTTATGTACCATTTACTTTAGCATTTATATTTCATGCTATTTTCATCTTTTCTCACTTGAGCATTTACATTTCATTCTATTTTCATCTTTGCTCACTTGAGCATTTACTTTTATGTTATTTTCATCTATGCTCACTTGAGCATTTACTTTTATGTCATTTTTATTTTGCTCACTTGAGCTTTTCTTTTCCTTTTGAAGACACTTAATAATCAACATGAACCATAAAAAACATTAATTATACTTGAACTATTTGGTTACTATCCTTGGCATTATGGAGTGATGGACTGCTTGAACTTAGGATTAGAGACCTTGGCTTATGTTGGATACCTTATGACCTTAATGGATATTTTGTCTAGAGTTCTTGGGGTTTACCTCAAGACATTGGGTTGTTTTTTGTTTTGTGTGCAGGTTATTGTGATTACATACTTTGTTTGTAATCTGGAATTCATCTGTATACAGTCGTTACTCTGCCCAATTTTTGTGAAGACTTAATACACTTGAAGTTTGGTTTTCTCATGAGGTCTAGTATCTTTGCTTGCTTGGTTTCACTCCAAATAATGAGAATTCTATCTTGAATCATAATGTCAAGTGTTGGCTTCTTGTTGGTTAGACGGTTCTTTTCCTTAGCTTTTACCTTATGCTTTAGGATAGTCCCTTCATCTCCTCCCATCTTCTTTAATTTTCAAAATCTTCTCATCTTTTTAAAAATCTTCTTTGTTTATAAAATTGAACCGCTTTCGTAATAAACCTCGAACTTATCGAGTGCCTTTTCTTTTAAAAATTATTTTCTTTAAGCAAACTTCAATTCATTTAATCATACTTCGACATCTTTCAAAATTAACAAAAACAATTCAACTCATACAAACTCTTTTGTGCGCTCGAGCACCTTTTACCCTTCAAAACTTTTTTCAAGATGAGACATGATTCATTGATAGTCGAGCAACATTCTCCTATCCCCATGATTATAAAGGTGTCAACTTTTCCACTTGAGTACTAGAGGCATTCTCAAACCCTAACTCTTGCTGACGCAGGGTCCATCTTTCTCACACCTTGTGGGCGTTAGTCAAGATTTCTCTCCTAACAATGATGACTTGTCTCTTCGTTTAAAATCAACCAACAAACAAGTCTTTTCTATCCGAACTACGGTGCTCTGACTTTCCCATTGCACGAGGGAGTACGTAGGCACTAAGTCTTACGATCCAAGGCGAGCAACAAAAATAATAAAAAAACATCTCATTTTCTTTTGTTTACAAATACTCATTCATTCTTTTCCTTTAGCAAGTAAACCTTTACATGACACTCCTTTTAAAAGAAACCAAACAAAGTGGATCCTGCGGAGTACCATAGATGCTTAGGGTGCTAACACCTTCCCTTTGCATAACCGACCCTCGTACCTTGATCTCTGATCTTTTATTTCATTATGGGTTTTGTTCGCTTTTTTCCCATTTCCCTTTGGAAACAATAAAGTGCGGTGGAGACTTCATTGTGTTGATATAAGTTAATTGATGGCTTAATCTCAAATCATTATCGCTACATTTCTTTTCTTGTCATTACTGTCGCAATTTTGTTCTCTCTTAGTTCTGATTTGCGCGTGCGACAGAAAGTGGCGACTTCACTGAAGACAGATTGACCTATTGATGGTCCATTCCTAAGTGGGTTAATCCTAGCTTTGTTTGTTTATCTTCTATGAGTGTGTGTGTATATATTGTTTTACTTGCTGTTTATTACTTCCCATTATGTTATATATATGTTTGTCTAGATTTTCCTGGTTTTTAGGGGCTTGGTGATTTCTTATAAGTCTTCTATCCAGACTTTGGGTAAATATAAGATAGGACGGGCGGTATAGTCATGTTAACTTTGAGGGAGTAATCCCAAAAAAGGAGACATGAGATCCCCCACTCAGTGGAGGCCCCTTTGACTGTAGTGTCATTTACCAAGTAATCGGGAAGACGTACTGCTTTCGACTTGGGAGCCTGCTGAAGCTGAGGACCGTAGATTACCTAACCCATCTTGGCCTTTTAGGTGTAGTGTCGAAGCTATGACGGAGTAATCCAGAAGTAGTTGTCACGCGATACTTTGCTCGGATGAGTTTTTCTTGAGAATATTACTAATTACCGAGTTAATCAGGATGTTGGTAATATCTGAAGGAAGGATGTAGACTCTGGGAACCTCTTAGAACCTTATTAGGCAGGTGATAACCATTAGTCCATACCTTATGGGTTGTACCTTTGACTCCAGGCTCGTGACTCTAAACCATGTGATCCTGTTATTGTGCAGTGCATTGCATAACATTGCATATCATTTGCATCCTCTACATCATTCTGCATACATCCAGGTTATTTAGGATCTTATTCCCAGTTGCTTCTTTCTTCCAGTTAGTCGTCTACCGTCAAGTTGATTCCTCAACACAACTACAGGACTAGAGCTACTGTCAGATTGAGAATGGAAAACTAAGAACAACACAGCATGGAAGTCAGAATGGAAATCGATGAGTTGAAGTCGGGCATGGCCAAACTTACTGAGATGATGCAAGTCCTAATTTCTAGAGGAGAGCCACCTCAAAGGACTGTAATATCTGAAATCCCAACTGCTGCTGTTGACACTCAACCTATCCAGCATACATCTACTATATGGCCAGAGTTTGGGTTACCTTATAACTACTCTCCACCTATTGCAATTACTTCAATGGTTGGCCAATCCTCACGACCAGTCTTTCAGGCTCCAATTTTCGTTGAACCTCAGCCAATCGTTCATACTGCTTGTCGTCAACCTACTGCACAAGCTGCTTTTGGGAATCCTCTCTTTGAGTAGCATGCTGTCAGTCCTCGGAGTATGAGTCAGGGAGACTTTGGTGAGTTTGAAGAGATCAAAGAACAATATCAGACTTTAGAGAAGAGACTCTGGGCTATGGAAGGTAATGATGTCTTTGGTATTGCTATTGAAAATATGTGCCTAGTTTCTGATCTGGTTATGCCTGCAAAGTTCAAGACTCTCGAGTTTGAGAAATATAAGGGACACACTTGTCCAAGAAGCCACTTGGTGATGTACTTTCGAAAGATGTATGCTTACACAAAGAATGACAAGCTGCTTCTCCATTGTTTCCAAGATAGTCTGAGTGGAGCTTCATTGAAATGGTATATGGGACTTGAGAAATGTCGTATCCAATGCTTCCAATATCTTGTTGATGCTTTCATAAATCAATACAAATACAACCTTGACATGGCACCTAATCGTCTCCAACTGCAAAATATGTTTCAGAATGAGAAAGAATCTTTCAAGGAATATGCTCAACGATGGAGAGAATTGGCATCTCAAGTTGAACCACCTCTGGCAGAGAAAGAGTTAATTGGTTTGTTCATGGATACTTTGTCCCCTTTATTTTGGGAGAAGATGATTGGTAGTGTGTCCTCCAGCTTCACAGACCTGGTAACTATCGGCCAAAGATTAGAAGAAGGAATCAAGAATGGCAAAGTGTCTAAAGCTGTTGAATCTTCTAATGGTGCAAAAAAATACCTTGGGAACTTTCAGAAGAAGAAAGAGGTAGAAGCTAATGTTGTCTCGACTAAGAGAAGAGGACCTCGCCGTAGGCCTCAATACAATGATCAACCACAAGTAGAGGTTGTTACTCATGCGATTAATGCTTAACCAGTTCAGGATCCTCAACAACAGAATATTACGCAGAATCAAAATCGGAATAAGGCTCAATTTGATCCCATCCCTATGACATACACTGAATTGTATCATGCATTGGTGCAGAAGGGCTTGATTACGACTAGGCCTCTGATTCTTCGAAATCCTCCTCCAGCCGGGTTCAGATCTGACTGTCACTCTGAATCTCATCAGGGAGCTTCCAGTCATTATTTAGAAAGATGTTATGCCTTGAAAAACAGAGTGCAAGAATTGGTGAAAGCAAATATTCTCATTTTCAAAGAGGCGGGTCCTAATGTTATCAAAAATCCTTTGTCAAAACAAAGTTGCTAAAGACTAAGTTTGGGTACCCTCAAGTCACTTCCTAAAGCCAGTGTTTCAGACTGGACAACTCATCCTTGTTACTGATTAGTCACTAGGCCATCTTTCTTTCTGTTTTCATTTTTCCCTTGTTTATGTTAAAAAAATTGCTTTCAAATACTGTTTATACTTTCATGTTAATTCTAATGAAATGAGCATTGCAATGTTTTGATTCAAATCATTTTCATTTACTGCTTTCAAATATATTTCTCTTGTTTACTTTCTTTATCAACTTTTTTTTATGCAAAGATTTGAGGGAGGATAATGAAAACGAAATACCCATAATTATTGTTGGCATGATTTCGAATAAAACTTTGTTGAGGATATACAGGAATTATTTCTACTCCCAAACATCGGAGCAATAAGGAAGTTAATCCCTCGTTCACCCCTTTGAGCCTAAAAGTTAGAGTTTCTTTCTATACGAAAAAACCCGCATTCTTAACCTGGGGATGGGTCGTTCTCAATTAATTTGGCTATGCATTCAATTACAAGAGAAATCATGCAAGACACCTTTCAATAAAGGTTGCGATCAAGCTTTCCTTTGCACACAATAAGAAGTGTCAAAGATGCTCCCAAACCAAAAATGACAAAGATGGTTTCCCGTAATTATTGAGCAAGGCAGTCATTATCTTTCCAAAAAGAAAAATGAAATGAAAATTAAATCAAAAGAAAAAATTGCTAAGTCAAAACCTCTGAAGGAGAATTAGGAGAAAAAAACTGGGGCATCCCGCTGACTGTAATTCCAAATGAAATAGTTCAGGAAAAAGTTAGGAATGATAAATTCAATCAAAAGAGGTCTTCAAATCCTCAAAATTCTCCACCAGAGTTGACAAAAGTCCTCAAAACAGCAAAAAGATGTGAGAAGAAATGACTGTCATTCTCAAGAATTCCTTAGCTTCTGAGCCATCGTCATTATTACCATCAGTGCAATTCCAAAATCTCTTGGAACCTGAATGCATAGTCTAAATTAACTGAACGTATAACTAAAGAACATCACAAAGATTGGGTTGGGTACAAATAAAATTTGAGCCTTTATCCTTTATTTCTTAAACCGTGAACCAGACCATGTTACAACCCTCAAAAGACCTAATTGAAGTCAGGTTTCTTTTGAAAGCATACTACAGCAAGGTTGCGTAAACTGACTCCTATAATCTTTTGCGAATCATTTGTTTTGGTTTCATACCTTTGTTTTCACTTTAAAAGTATAAACCACTGTGTTTTAACCAGTGATGCATTTTCTATACACCAATAACACCATTTCAAAAATGATTTTGAATTCAAAACTTTTGCATGAACTTTGCATTAAAATTACCATTTTTGAATAAATAATTTTGCTTGCAAACAAGCTTTCCTCGTCAAGGAATTTCAAACAGCTCAGAAACTTGGTCAGTGACCCTATCAGAGGCAAGTATCTTCCAGGTCTAATTGCGAATCAGTTCAATATTTGTTGCTCAGTGCGAGTTTTCTCAGAATTGGTTAGCCATAAGATCATTTTCAAGACTCATACAGGGTCATTCCTTTCCAACAATTATTTCAGAAACTGAGGTCGTAATCAGTTTATTCCAACAATCATTTCAGAGCTGCAGCCATTATCAGTTTATCTCCAACAGTCATTTCAAGAACTGAAGCCATGATCAGTTTATTTCCAATAATCATTTCAGAGCTGAAGCCATGATCAGTTTATTTCCAACAATCATTTCAGAGCTGAAGCCATGATCAGTTTATCTTCAACAGTCAGTTAATCTGGGACAAATCCCCAAGCAGTTCTCCATGTCCTTCCTCAGAAGATCATCAGTTAAATACAGCTTACGAGTGTGACAAATTTGGGCTCAAGACATTTTCTTTCCAAGAAAATTTGGTAGAGCTCTCAGTGTTAAGGAATCAAACTTCCGATCTTACCTCCACAAAAGAGTCAAACTTCGTTGTCGTAAACGCCTGCATTACATGCATAGATCATTTACATATCATGCATAACAAAATTCATACATAATGCATAACAAGAGTGTTTCATCCTCATTTGCATTTTTCGAGGTCTTGTTGCAGTTGACATGTCACATTGAGATTAAAGTCCAACTTACTTGGCACCTACCAAAGCAAACATCAGTTCAGTTGTCTCTCTTTCATCTAATGCTAATCTTGGATGAGTTGTTTCTCTCTTTCATCCAATGCTAATCTTGGATATGTTGTCTCTTTTGTTTCCATCCAAAGCCAATATTGGATGATGTTCCCTTTTGTTTCCGTCCAAAGCCAATATTGGATGCCACCACCTTTTGTTGTCGTCTAAAGCCAGTATTGGATGTTGTTACCTTTTCCTTCATTCAAATCCAGTATTGAATGTCAAGATCTCTTTTTCCATCCAAAGCCAGTATTAGATGTTGTTACCTTCTCCTTCATTCAAAGCCAGTATTGAATGTCAAGATCTCTTTTTCCATCCAAAGCCAGTATTGGATGTTGTTACCTTTTCTGCCGTCCAAAGCCAGTATTAGACGCCTTGAGTTTTCCACTCATTCAAAGCCAATATTGGATGTTTTGATCTTTTCTCTCGTCTAAAGCCATTATTAGACGTTGAGTTTTCCCTTCATTCAAAGCCAGTATTGGATGTTGTGATCTTTTCTCTCGTCTAAAGCCATTATTAGACGTTGAGCTCCCCACTCATTCAAAGTCAGTATTGGATGTTGTGATCTTTTCCCTCGTCTAAAGCCATTATTAGATGTTGAGTTTTCCATTCATCCAAAGCCAATATTGGGTGTCTTGATCTTTTGTTTTCATCCAAATCCAGTATTGGATGTTGTAACCTTTTCTCTCGTCTAAAGTCATTATTAGATGTTGAGTTTTCCATTCATCGAAAGAAAATATTGGGTGTCTTGATCTTTTGTTTTCATCCAAAGCCAGTATTGGATGTTGTGACCTTTTCTCTTGTCTAACGCCATTATTAGACGTTGAGTTTTCCATTCATCTAAAGCCAATATTAGATGTTGTGATCTTTTCTCTCGTCTAAAGCCATTATTAGACGTTGAGTTTTCCATTCATCCAAAGCCAGTATCTGATGTTGTGATCTTTTCCCTCGTCTAAAGCCAGTATTAGACGTTGAGTTTTCCCTTCATTCAAATCCAGTATTGGATGTCGTGTTTCTTTTCCGTCCAACGTCTTTCCTGGACGACTCTGATGTAGCTTCAGATTTGGTCTCATCCCACATCTATTGTTCTTCTAGATGCTTCTGATTGTCTTTTCCAGAGAGTTTCTCGCCTCATTCAATGCCATTCTTGGGTGTCACTACTTGCCTTCTCGAGTTTTACCTCTTTTTTCCAAGTATTGATGGTTACTCTTTGTCGCCCTGACAGATATCCAGAAATATCTTGTTGTTTCCCTGGTGCGTCTTTCCCCGTCATTTCACCTGAAATACCATAAGTTTCCAGTTTCAAGTCTTTCCATATTCCCAGAGTCTGTCTCATGTCATACATCATTCAAAAAAAATATGTCAAAAAAGAGTCCATGCATTCATTCATAACATATTCTATCATCTTATCGCATTAGGGACGGAATTCAGGTTTGTTTATATTTAATCACTTTCTGCCTATCTGGAAAAAAGATAATTAAATAGGGGCAGTGCACCCTCTCCCAACTTTGAATATCCTGTGTATGTGGCCGGGGAAGAAGAATATGATGATATTCCATAATAGGTTTCACGGTTGCTCGAGCGCGAGGAAAGTGCCATTCAGCCGTATAAAGAGTCGTTGGAAACAATCAATTTGGGTTCAGAGGAAGATCCGAAGGAAGTCAAGATTGGAGCATTGCTGCATTCCGACGTGAAGAGAAGGTTGACTGAATTGTTGAAAGAGTATATGGACATCTTTGCTTGGTCATACCAAGACATGCCTGGTCTAGATACAGATATTGTGGAACATCATTTTCCGTTGAAGCCAGAGTGCCCGCCAGGCAAGCAGAAATTACAAAGAACGCACCTTGATATGGCAGAAAAAATCAAAGAAGAAGTGTTAAAAAATATTAATGCCAGTTTTCTTGTGACATCAGTGTATCCTCAATGGATTGCCAATATTATCCATGTACCAAAGAAAGACGGAAAAGTTTGCATGTGCATAGATTACATAGATCTAAATAAAGCTAGTCCAAAAGATGATTTTCCATTGCCATATATTGATCTATTGGTTGATAGTACATCAAAATTCAAACTATTCTCGTTCATGGATGGATTTTCTGGATATAATCGAATTAAAATGGCTCCTGAGGACATGGAAAAAACAACGTTTATCACACCCTGGGGAATATTTTGTTACAGAGTGATGCCCTTCGGGTTGAAGAACGCTGGTGCAACGTACCAGAGGGCTATGACAACCATATTCCATGATCTGATGCACAAAGAAATTGAGGTATATGTTGATGACATGATTTCCAAATAACAAACCAAAGAAGGGCATGTAGAAGATTTATTAAAATTGCTTCAGTGTTTGAGGAAGTATCGTCTCTGCTTGAATCCAAACAAATGCACCTACGGTGTCCGATCAGGGAAATTGCTAGGTTTCATTTTCCGCCAAAAAGGAATTGAAGTTGACCCTGATAAAGTCAAAGAAATTCAAGAAATTCTTGCGCCAAGGACTGAAAAGCAAGTTAGAGGCTTCCTTGGGTGGTTTAATTACATTTCAAGATTCATTTCCCACATGACTAGAACATGTGAACCTATCTTTAAGTTGTTAAAGAAAGATCAGGGTTGTGTGTGGACAGTTGATTGTCAAAGGGCATTCAAAATTATTAAAGAATATCTACTTGAACCACCTATCTTGCTCCCTCCCATTGAAGGAAGACCATTGATCATGTATCTGACAATGCTAGATAATTCTATGGGCTGCATTTTGGGACAGCAAGATGAAACAGGAAAGAAGGAATATGCCATCTATTACCTCATCAAGAAGTTCACTGAATTTGACTCACGGTATTCTATGCTGGAAAAGACATGTTATGCTCTGTCCTGGGCGGCAAAGCGGTTGCGACAATATATGTTGAATCATACTACTTCGTTGATTTCCAAAATGGATCCAATCAAGTATATTTTTGAGAAGCCTACTCTTACTGGGAGAATTTCCCGTTGGTAGATGTTATTGTTTGAATATGATATTGAATACCACACTTAGAAGGATATAAAAAGCAGTGTGCTGGCAGATTATCTTACTCACCAACCAGTTGATGATCATCAATTTGTCAAGTATGATTTCCCCGATGAGGATGTCATGTTCTTGAAAATAAAAGATTGTGATGAACCTTTGCCTAGGGAAGGTCTTGATCCTGAATCCCGATGGGGTATGGTATTTGATGGAGCTATAAATGCTTATGGGAAAGGAATAAGTGTTGTGATCATTACTCCTCATGGATCACACATTCCTTTTACTGCAAGGCTGACATTTGATTGTACTAATAATATGGCAGAGTATGACGCTTGTATCATGGGTCTCGAGGAGGCCATTGATCTCAGAATCAAAGTTCTGTATGTATATAATGATTCAGCTTTGGTGGTAAATCAAATTAAAGGAGAATGGGATACTCGTCACCCTGGCTTGATCCCTTACAAAGATTATGCAAGAAGATTGCTACCCTTCTTTAACAAAGTCGAATTCCATCATATTCCCAGAGATGAAAATCAGATGGCGGATGATATGGAAACTCTGGCTTCTATGTATCAAGTGAATACTTGGAATGATTTGCCTCGTATCACAGTGCGACGTTTGGATAGAATGGCTCATGTGTTTACATCAGAGGGAGTAGTAAATGAAAAACCTTGGTATTATGATATCAGGAATTTTCTCCAGACTCAGGAATACCTGGATGGGGCGTTAAATAAAGATAGAAAAACATTTAGGAGGTTGGTAGGTAGCTTCTTACTCAATCAGGATGTGTTATACAAGAGAAATTATGACATGGTTTTGCTCAGATGCGTGGATAGACATGAGGCAGACATGTTGATGCATGAAGTCCATGAAGGTTCCTTTGGTACCCACGCCAATGGACATTCGATGGAAAATAAGATGCTTAGGGAAGGTTACTATTGGCTGACAATGGAATCTGACTGTTATAAATTTCCAAATAAGTGCCATAAATTCCAGATTTATGCTGACAAGATTCATGTGCCTCCAACGCTTCTCAATGTTATTTCTTCCCCATGGCCTTTCTCTATGTGGGGTATTGACATAATTGGAATGATTGAGCCCAAAGCATAGAATTAACATTGTTTCATCTTAGTGTCAATTGACTACTTCACCAAATGGGTGGAGACAGCTTCATATGCTAATGTCACTAAGAAGGTGGTAGTGCGCTTTATTAAGAACAATCACATATGTCGGTATGGTGTGGCAAGCAAAATTATCACCGACAATGGCTTAAATTTAAATAATAAGATGATGATAGAACTTTGTGAAAAATTCAAGATTGTCCATCACAGTTCATCTCCTTACATGCCAAAGATGAATGGGGTTGTTGAAGCTGCTAATAAGAACATCAAGAATATCATCCAAAAAATGGTTGTCACTTAAAAAGACTGGCATGAGATGCTCCCTTTTGCTTTGCATGGGTATCAAACATATGTCCGCACTTCAATAGGGGAAACCCCATTCCCTCTTGTGTATGTTATGGAAGCAGTGCTCCCCATTGAGGTTGAGATTCCCTCTTTACACGTGATAATAAAAACCAAGTTTTCAGAGGCTGAATGGGTCGAGAACAGGTTTGACCAGTTGAATTTGATTGAAGAGAAAAGAATGATGGCTTTGTGTCATGGTCAGTTATATCAGAAGAGAATTAAGAAAGCTTTTGATAAGAAGGTCAAGCCTTGTGAATTCAGATAAGGTGACCTCATGCTCAAGAAGATCATGTCTTTCAATGCTGATTCTAGGGGCAAGTGGACTCCCAATTTTAAAGGCCCATATGTTGTCAAGAAAGCCTTCTATGGCGATGCACTGATTCTTGAAACAATGGATGGCTAGGAGTTCCCACGTCCTTTGAATACTGATGCAATCAAGAAATACTTCGCCTAGATAGATAAAAGAACATCTCGCTAAGACGAAAACCCGAAAGGGTGACTTAGGGAAAAAGGAGCATCTCGGTAGGCCGAAAACCTGAAAGAGCGGTCTAGGAAAAAATTAGAGACATAAACAGAATAATTTTTCCCGGTAGGTTGAAAACCCGCAAGGGAAATCTAGGAAAAAATGTAGGGATTTTCTGGAAAGTAACTACGTCAGACAAGACTTGATCATTAAAGCAACAATCTTCTTGGATCTTCACTACTCTTCGACTTAAGTCACTGCTCAGGAATTCAAAGTTGTTAGGGAGAATAGCGGTCATTGTATCTCAATGTATCTTTTCCAATGTATATTACCATTTTCTAAACATTGTAATCATCTATGGAGTCTTGCCATTTGCAGACTACCATTCTATTAATAAAGTTTGAAGCTTTTATAGAATTCTTTGCAATTCTTATTTTATTCAGCTTACAAAGACTTCATTTATTATTGATAGCAATTTTCAAAGCAAACAAATTAAATGACAAAATTGTTTTTTTGAAAATAATTTATAAATTACTTCTTGCTTTAGATCGTGTGACTCAAGGAGAACAAAAATAGTGATTCCAAGGATGGATGAACTCTGAAATTTATGGAAGGATATGTTCCCCATGAAGGCTCTCCCAGGTCACTTTTGTTGGAATGAGTATGGTCTTCTTGTGATTCATAGATAGTTTGAAGATGATGTCAGTTGATGTATGGTGTGGTGTTGGGTTTGTGATCCCATCTTCCCCAGTCAAGTCTCGGTTCATTTTGAATTACGGGTTTGCATAGTATGAAGTCTCTGTCTCGGATTCCCCAGTGAGGTTTTCACTCACATAACAAGAGTCTCTTCCCTCTTGGTATAATGATATGGAGTCATTTGCAAAACATCGCCCTTTGCAGTGTTAGCATTTTTGTTGTTGTTTACTTCCCAGGAAACCAAGCAAGGGCAATATCTTTTCTAAGAAGTGTTGTAACAGTTGTTAACTTTTTAGGTTTTCTCCCTCCAAGTGTTGGTTTTGATTTAAAATCCCCATGAGTTTGATTTCTTGCTGTAATAAATCCCCAAGTGAAGCTGAGATTTTGTTTCTAACTGGAAATTGTTATCCCCGTAAAGTTTCATAATTTCTCCCTAGAGAAGTTGGTGTAATCCTCACTCTCAGTATTGAAGAATGTATTTTTGGTTTCCCCTCGACTATGTGGTGTTTCCCTCCTCAATGAAGCTAGTGCGGGATCATCAGCTGAGGTCTCGACAATGTGGTATTGTTTTCCCCAGTGAAATCAGCATTGCAATTCCTAGTAGAAGTACAAACCTTGAAACATTTGTTTTCCCCATTGAAGTTTGTGTGATATTCCCTGGTGAAGTCTGGAGGAGGGTATTATATCCTTGTATTTGTATTGATTCACTGTTTTGATTTGATTATTTTCGAATTTTGTTCTTTCCCAGGGAAGTTAAGCCGTGAAGTAGGAATTTGTTTCCTCAGTCGGTGCTTACTTTCTTATGATGTTTTCATCTCGGATGTGATTTGGCCGAGTATTGACAATACCCAATTTGGTTTTGTCTGGTTATCCTCAGTGTTATATGTCTGTTTTGTCAACATATACATGATAATACTCATACATTCATACACATGTCATGCATTGGCTGAATTTAGTAAATCATTGCTCATTTGCATGTTTTTGTTAACATATTACCCTGTTTTGCAGAGTTGTGTTATCCTTTCTCCAATAGAGTGTCAACCTTAAGCAAAAAGTGTATATTCTTTCAATTTCCCCACTGAGTTATCCCTCGTGGAGGAATTTTGTTTTAGCCTTCCTGTTCAACTTATTGTCTTGATAGAATATGGTTCCCTCTTGAGTTTATTTCTCATGAGATGTTATTTTGATTGATTGTTTCATTTCGTTTTATTTCTGGTTTGAATGGATGGTCCCTAGCAATACTATTATTTTGATTTTTGCAATCTTTGAGCCCTAGTCTGAGTAGGTGCATTTATTTTGCACGTGAAGATTTTATCTCCTCAACAGGAACATATCGGTATTTCCCCAGGAAGTCATGTTACTTTCCCCAGGAAATCACTGTTGTAATTCTTTCTCGTAACAGCAAATGGCAAGTCTCTTTATTTGAGCAACCTGTACTTCCCCAATGAGTCTGACAGTTCCTAGAGAAGGTTCAGATTTATTACTCCAATGAATGGTAGCCTTGTCATTATGGAAGTTAGTTCGGCGTTGAGATTTGTTACTCTAGTGAATGGTAGCCTTGTCATTATGGAAGGTAGTTCGTTGTTGAGATTTGTTACTCTAATGAATGGTAGCCTTGTCATTATGGAAGGTAGTTCGTTTTTGATATTTGTTACTCCAATGAATGGTAGCCTTGTCATTATGGAAGGTAGTTCGTTGTTGAGATTTGTTACTCCAATGAATGGTAGCCTTGTCATTATGGAAGATAGTTCTTTGTTGAGATTTTGTTACTCCAATGAATGGAATCCTTGTCATTATGAAAGGTAGTTTGTTGTTGAAATTTGTTACTCCAATGAATGTTAGCCTTGTCATTATGGAAGGTAGTTCATTGTTGAGATTTTGTTACTCCAATGAATGGTAGCCTTGTCATTATGGGAGGTAGTTCATTGTTGAGATCTTTTTCCGATGAATGGTAGCTTTGCCATTAAGGAAGGTAGTCGTCATTGGGATTCTATTGCTCTGAATAAGTTCATTTGTTTCTGGTCATAAGTACTGGCTGCTTACCCTAATATTGGTATTTACCAGTATTATCTTACCACTTCTTTCCCTGGTGGATTGATGTTACTTTTTAGCTATCTCCTCAGTGAGTGGATAGTTCGCAGTCATTTGTCGATCACTGTTATCCTCTACTTTGTCTCCTCAATCTTTGAGTTGATAACGTCTTATCTCCTCTTTCCGCTTTACCCCAATAGAGTCATGTCTTTTGTTCGCCAATGATTTATTTTCCTGGTCAGTTTTTTTCTTTTGATCCTGTGATCGGTGGAAATAGAACTGACTGTTTGAAATGCTGGTTCGCGAAATGTCGCGGTAAGCAAGAGTTGCCACTGTCTTTTATGTTCTCCAACAAGGAAAGGACAAAAGCACAGCAAAATTCCTTTTCGAGATGTTTCTCGGTTCGGGAGGTAGATTTATAGAAAGGGAAGGTGTTAACAACCTTTCTATCCGTGGTTATCCACGGGCTCTTAGGTACTTGCTCACTATGTTTTCAAAAATTGTTTGCTTTTCAAGTGTATGTGGGTTTTGAAAAAAGTTTGTTTTGAAAACTTCTAGGTAACTCTTGTATCAGTCCTCAAGAGTGTATGAAGTATTTGTTTGAAAACTTTTTGAAAGTGTAGGTGCGAAAAGTTTGTTTTTTTTGTTTTGAAAGAGCAAGTACCCAGGAGAAATCTACCTACTCTAAGGAATTAAGCTATGTAAGAGTCCTTTAGACAGTACTATCCCACTATTGAGAAGTAGGAAGCACCGTCGTTGGAGTTATTCGGGTCAATTCGATTATTAGGGACATGTGTGGTCACCAAAGCAATAGTAGGACGCCTTAGCGGTAACCCTAATGTCCTAGATCCTTTTTTATCCGAGGCAACCGTTTCGAGGCAACTGGATCTTTAGACAGGAGGGCGACCTCTAAAACACCCTATACTTGATGACCACGTCGAGGCAACCAAGTGAGGCGTACCCTAGGAGTGGCATGTGCATGTGTGTTGTTTCAGTTTAAATTATCTTTGAACATGCATCATTGTGAGCTACGTTTTGATTTTATTTTTCATACAAGTCTTGTCATGCATCATTAACAGTTAATAATTGTGCGGAAAATAAATTGCGGAAAGTGAATCTACGCTATTACAAGGCGTCGGGTATTTACATCGCCAAAAACATAACCCTTTGAAAATAAAGTGCGAGAAAATAAAGAAAGCGATAAAAGCCCTAATTATCTATTACATTCTCGGAGCAGATACATAAATATAAACAAAATAAATATGCGCGAAAGAATTGAATCGGGACGTCCTTAGGGTTTTGACCCTTTTTTGAGAAAAGAAAGAAATTTGTCCTTTTTCTTGCATTCAATTAAATATTAACCCTAATTTACTAATTAATTAAATAATTACAAGAAAAAGTATTTTTGTGTTTTTTATGTTTTAATGAAAATAAAAAGAAAAGGTCAAAAGTTAGTAAAAAACCCTAAGTCTAATTTATTTTATTTATTGTAAAAGAAAATTAAAATTAAACCTAATTAAACTAAATTAATTCATGTTAGTGTTTATTTACAAAATAATAATTAATAGTGAAAATAATGATAATAATAAGAAATATTGTTTTCTGAATTAATTATAAAAATAATTATTTGTTAGTTAAATAAATAGTAATAATAATTAGTAATGAAACAATTAAAAGAAAACAAAATAAATAAAAAAAAGAAAAGAAATAATTAAACCAGGGGGGCGATGGGCCCAGAATGGAGGTTTGCAGGCAATTCTCAGGCCCAATAAGTTATCAAGCCTGTTTGAATTCCCAGAATTAGTTGCGCGTGCATTGACCATGTAGCACCATAGTCTCTCATCATTGGCCTTCAGATCTGCTTTGCCAGCCACTTGGCATGATGAAGCGTGAGGTGCACGATGGAATGCTCTTGGAAGCCCTGCATGTGAACATGTTGGAAAAAATAGGAACAATTATTTGGGGGACCTGGGAATCGAACCCAGGTCCCAATGGTTGCCAGCCACCTCACTATCCACTGAGCCATGCGCCTGTATTTGTTATTATAGTGGACAATGAAAATAATATATGAAAAAGATCAATTATGCTGGAAACAAATAAAAGCGCGCGTTATATTTGAATCATCCAATAACATGTCAACAACTCATCATCGTCTTCCCTAAACCTGCAAAACAAAGGTTACATAGCGGGGGTTTTTAACCCCCACAAAATAGGATGACCAATAATAGCGAATAGCCCTACATGCTATATAAATAGGGCGCGATGGTAGCTTTGTGTTCGTCTGCATCTCCTGAGTTCAACCATAGGTCTTATGAAGCTTGATTTTTCCTATACTGAAAAGCCCCAATTTGGAAGCTTGGAAAACCTAGAATTCATCAATGGCGTTTTACGATTCTTTGCATTTTAATCTAATTAAACTATACCATCAACTTCCTACGAGTTTAAGCAACACAAAACAAACACAAAATTATGTTAATGATGCATGAAATAAGCAATTCGATTCCAGAAGAAAAAAAACGCAAACCCTTAGACTGTTCTTGGTGATTCTGATAGCTTTAAGGCTTGGTTTTGATCGTAATAAGTTTCTCACACCTCCAGCAACGTGTTTGAATAAATAAGAATCTCTGAATTAGCCTGGAACTAGGAAAACAGTTTTCAAGTTTCTTTGATTTTTTTCAATATTGGCTATGGCTTTCTGCAACAATTCTCACGTGTAAGGCATTAGGTTTAGCTTGTGCATATATAGTAGACTGAGTTTAGGTTAAATCTTGCACAAAAGATCCATGGAATTATGGTTTGTATATTTGATTGAAAATCAAATATTTTTCAATCTTTTTGATTGAAAAATCTTGCCAAACTTGGAGATTCTTGTCTCCTTGATGTGCACACGAAATCTCCAGCATATATTGGTCATATTTGCTTCATGAAAAGATTGCAAAACCATATCTTGATATTTTCCTACAATTAAATGAATTAAATGAATTAATATTGATTAATAATTCAATTAATTAATAAAAAATAAGAAAATAATTCAATTTAATCTCAATGGGTCGTGCATAAGCCTTGGATAAAGTTTCAAGAAGGAATTTGAGGCCCATTAGCAAAAATGATGTGTTTTGAGCAAAGTTGACTTTTGCAAATTCACAAAACTTTCCCAACTTCTCCAATGCATATCTTGCTCAATTTTGATCCTATGAACATTTTCTTGGACATTTTGGAAAGGTATTGAAGTCCTCTAACCAATGCCTTTGGTCCCATGTCATTTGGATTTACCAATCTCAAGTTATGGTCTTTGACTTAAAGTGCATTTTTGTTGACTTTTGAATTTGACCTATAAAGTAGAAATTGATAACTTTTTGTGAGAGCATTTCTTGGACTTGGAATGTGAAGATGAGTTGTAGGAAATGTCATCCCCTTCAAAATGAGAATTGGATGGGATTTTTCTGATGAACCATGAAAAAGTTATGCCCTGGTCAAGTTACAGTTGACTTTCCTACTGTCCAAAAATAGTAACTTTTGCATCTTAATGATTTTTGAGCCATGCTTGTGGAATCATGATCAAGACTTGATTAAATGATGATTGTGAGCTCAAAATAAGATGTTGACCAAAAATTCTGACTTTTGGCTGCAAAATGACCATTTTACCCCTGCAGTTGATTGTGAACCAAATAGGGCTTTTGACTGTGCAATTTGCCTCTGTGAGTCTTGAGACTTGACATGTAGATGCTTGAGAATATGTATAGGCCTATGGGACTTTATTGGACCATTGAAAATCCCAAATTCATTGAAGGAAGCAAAACCCTAATTTTGACTGGCTTAGGAGGCATTTGGATTGTGCAACCCTTGAGTAGTCTTGAACCATTTGAAGATGATTCTTGACAAATCTTGGAAAATATGGGAGGGCAAATTTTGGGGTACAACAGTTTCCCCTGTTCAATCTTCTTGAACCTGAGGATGTAGATTGGCTTGCGTGCCTTTCGTGATCCGAAGGTGGAAGATGATTGAACAATAGAGTGCCCAGAAATTTGCACTCGCATGGTGTAGTATCAGCAGTGTGATGTCGGGAATGGGCTTATAGATGCCATTTGGAGAGATGGTGGATAGGGGGATGGGCTTATAGATACCATCTGGAGATGTGACAGAACCTTGTCGGGAATGGGCTTATAGATGCCATTTGGAAGTGTAATGGATAGTTGTGGAGATGGACTTAAAGATGCCATCCGGGGTGTCGATCGCGTAAGAGATTCCTTAGCGAGAACTTGCGTACTTGAGAAAGAAAGATAGTTTCCTGGCCTGTTACAGGGGTTGATCTTCAAACTCTTCATGCAGATATGCCCTGGCTAGATGCAGGTATCGAATCTAGAATTGGTCGCCCACAGATATACCCTGGCTAGATATAAGTATCGAATCTGGAACTTCAAAAGGTTGATCGAGATAACTTTCCTGGCTGGATACAGGCGTAGACCTCTGACCTGAGAATGAAAGATAATTTCCTGGCCTGTTACAGGGGTTGATCTTCAAACTCTTCATTCAGATATGCCCCGGCTAGATACAGGTATCGAATCTACAATCAATCACTCACAGATATGCCCTGGCTAGATACAGGTATCGAATCTGGAACAAGTCGTCTACAGATATGCCCTGGCTAGATATAGGTATCGAATCTGGAATTAATCGACTACAGATATGCCCTGGCTAGATACAGGTGTCGAATCTGGAATTTATCGTCTACAGATATGCCCTGGCTAGATACAGGTATCGAATCTGAAATTAGTCGTCTACAGATATGCCCTGGCTAGATACAGGTATCGAATCTGGAATTGGTCGTCTACAGATATGCCCTGGCTGGATACAGGTATCGAATCTGGAGTTGGTCGTCTACATATATGCCCTGGCTAGATACAGGTATCGAATCTGAATTAGTCGTCCACAGATATGCCCTGGCTAGATACAGGTATCGAATCTGAATTAGTCGTCCACAAATATGCCCTGGCTAGATATAGGTATCGAATTTGGAACTCCAAAAGGTTGGTAGAGATAGCTTTCCTGGCTGGATACAGGCGTAGACCTCTGACCTGAGAATGAAAGATAATTTCCTGGCCTGTTACAGGGGTTGATCTTCAAACTCTTCATGCAGATATGCCCTGGCTAGATACAGGTATCGAATCTACAATCAATCGCTCACAGATATGCCCTGGCTAGATACAGGTATCGAATCTGGAATTAGTCGTCTACAGATATGCCCTGGCTAGATACAGGTATCGAATCTGGAATTAGTCGCCCACAGATATGCCCTGGCTAGATACAGGTATCGAATCTAGAACTTCAGAAGGTTGATCGAGATAGCTTTCCTGGCTGGATACAGGCGTAGACCTCTAATCAGTCGCTTACAGATATGCCTTGGCTAGATACAGGTATCGAATCCACAAACAAACGCTCACATATATGCCCTGGCTAGATACAAGTATCGAATCTAGAATTAGTCGCCCACAGATATGCCCTGGCTAGATACAGGTATCGAATCTGGAACTTAAAAAGGTTGATCGAGATAGCTTTCCTGGCTGGATACAGGCGTAGACCTCTAATCAGTCGCTTACAGATATGCCCTGGCTAGATACAGGTATCGAATCCACAAACAAACACTCACAGATATGCCCTGGCTAGATACAGGTATCGAATCTGGAATTAGTCGCCCACAGATATGCCCTGGCTAGATACAGGTATCGAATCTGGAACTTCAAAAGGTTGATCGAGATAGCTTTCCTGGCTGGATACAGGCGTAGACCTCTAATCAGTCGCTTACAGATATGCCCTGGCTAGATACAGGTATCGAATCCACAAACAAACACTCACAGATATGCCCTGGCTAGATACAGGTATCGAATCTGGAACTTCAACAGTTGATGGTAACATCTTTTGATTGACCTTTTCCTGAAAAGGAAAAGCATTAGTTGTGTGTAATGTCATGATGTATGAAAGGCATGTTGTCATGATATTCTCAAAATAAATGAGATTGTGTGTTATGATGCGTATATGCATGTGTCATGATGTATAACAATGTGATGTTTATGAATGTATTTTCGTCTAGGAAAATAAATCCTTGACGAATACCGGGAAGTTCGTTGAATCCTGGGCTGATGTTGAAGAGTAGAGTTCTTTATTTCTGCTGGGGATGATGAACGAAGATGATCGCAAGAATAAACCCGTAGGAGAAGATGACTCCGTTGAGGAATAAACCTGTTGAAGAGATTATTCTGCGGGGAATTACTCTATGGGAAGAGATACTTCGCTGAGATTTTGATGATAACTCCGCTGGGGATTCCGTTGATAAGTTTTGTTGAGGGGTTTGATGAACTCCGCTGGGGATAGGAAGAACTTCGCTGAGGACGATCTTTCTGTTGCAATTAGATGAGGATAACCCAGTTATAGGCTCTGGTGGGGGAATGACCTTTGAATATGGTCGGGGAGAGATGCATGTACTCTGCAGGTGGTAAGCTTCCAGAATCTACTGGGGATAAGCTTCCAGAATCTACTAGGGATAAGCTTCCATAATCTACTGGGGAGGTGGTTCAACTTTCCTGGGGAAACTTTTGAACTGTACTGGGAAATGGCTCCACTGGGGTGTCTGGTATTCCGCCAGGGAACAATCTCAGATTAAGACTGCCGGGGATGCTTGTTGAGGAATATATGCATACTCCGCTGGGGAATATTGAGATCTTCTGGGGATATCCAACTCTTCCAGGACTGACGGTAACTTAACTCTGCTCGGGGAGAGTGTTGCTGACTTGCTGGGGAATACTGTGCCTTTTTAGGGCTGATGGGAGACCAACTTTGCTTGGGGGAGAGTGCTGCTGGATCCTTTCTTACTCCGCGGGGAGTGAAGGTATCTTGGTTACCTTCTTCAGCTGAACATACCTTGGTACTTGGAGGACAGAGCAGCTTGTACAGTTCAGACAATTCTTATTGCCCCAGCTTATGCGGGAGAAGGTACCTGTGGAGGTGCTTGATGACTGCCGATTTGACAAATCTTCTTCTGGTAGGCCAGTGACGAGATGACAGGACATAGTCGTACACTTTGATCCCTAACTTTTGCCTGGACCGCCCCTTCGGGTTTTCAGTCCACCGGGATACCCTTTTTTGCCCAAGCCGCCTTTTCAGGTTTTCGACTTGCCGAGTGTACAGATTTTTTCACTTTCATCCCTTATTTTTGCCCAAACCCTTTTGGTTCGCCGGGAAGCCCTTATTTTTGCCTAGGTGTGTCAACCTAGCGGGTCCTTGATTATGCGTAGTATTTCTCGACTATGTCCATACTCTCAGAATGCAGGGAGTTGTCACTGTCAGTAGTGTGGTGTTGGCATACTACCAGAAGATCTTCGTTTGATCATGCAAGATTCGTTGCGGGAATCCATGTCCAATGCCCCAGGTGACTCAGGCAGAGATTTGCCCCTGGCTTTTTGGCATTTTGAGAGATTCCTTGAATCTTGACTTGACTGCCCCAGATGATGGACAAAGATCACGTATGCCCCTTGGTTGGAAGTGTTTTTCCACTTGAGGTGATCCTTGAGAAGATTTTTGTTCACTAGATATTCGTCGTGCGAATTTCTCTACTGTTTGAACAAATAGTCATATGCAAACAATGTTATTTTAAGAACGCAAAGCTTATGTCTGTCTTGAAGTTTTTGAAAATGAATTTTTCAGTAAAACAAGCAAATTTTGTAAAATGTGATGTCAACTCAAGATTTTACAGCGAGCCCTACAGGAGTCAGGATACCTTTTGTAACAGTATGCTTTCGAACTAACCCATGCTTCAGCTAGGACTTTTAAGGGTTATAACGTGGCCTGGTTCACGGTTTAAGAAACAAAGGATAAAGGCTCAAAGTATATTTGTACCCACCCGCTCTTCGTGATGTTCTTTGATCCTAAACTCAGCTAATCGTGCATTAGATTTTGTTCGAGTCTTTGCTCTGATATTCCGGTGATGGTTCGGTTTATTTTGAATAGGCAGTCATTTATTTTTTGTTGAGGGTTTATAGGACCTCTTTCTTTTTGATTTCGTTATCCCTGTTTTTTGCCTGAACTGTTTCTTTTGTGTTTACAGTCAGCGGGATGCCCCAGTTTTTTGTAAGTCTCCTTCACAGGTTTTGACTTGTTGGGCTTTTATTTTGAGAGATAATGATTGTCTGTCTTTACAATTATTCGGAACCATCACTGTCTTTTTGTCTCGGAAGGACTTTTTTGATGCCATTCATTGTGCACCTGGATCAGCTAAGAGAACTACCCTGCCCCAGGTTATGATTAAGGGTTTTAATTTTTTGTGAAAAGAAAAAAACTCCTACTTCTTTGGCTCGAAGGGGTTGACGAGGGATTATCTACCTTATAACTCCAGTGTTTAGGAATTGAAACAATGCCTGTACATCGTCAGCGGGGTCTGTTCAAAAGCATACTGTAAAGCTCGTGGTATCGTTATCGTCATCCTCCCTCAAAAGGTTTAGAATTTTTAATCGAGAGTTGAACATCACAAAAATGAAAGCAATTATAGTGAAATACGAATGGATTGATTCACAAAACAGACATATGCGATGCATTAATGAAATAAAAAGTTTGCCATGACAGTAATTGTTTGAATAAGCAAAGAAAAATACAACTTGAACATTCGAATGAACAAAAGTCTCTTAGTTTGAACTAGTCATCTCAGATGAAGAATTCTCAGTGGAAGATTTTCATCTCGCCATCCGGCATGAACTCCAGCACCCTTTCGTCGATCAAGTCTTGGATCTTGTTCTTCAGCGTCCAACAGTCGTCGGTGTCATGTCCAGGACTGTCAGAATGGTAGGCACATCTCACACTCGGGTTATACCTGGAAGAGGAAGTGTTGGGATTCTTAGGGGGGTCCCTTAGCGTTACCAGAATCAGTCTCAACAGACGTTGTAACGCTTGAGACGGCGACACGTTGAGCTTGGTGAATTGCCTCTTAGGCTTGTTTGGCTTGCTCTGATCAACCTATTGTTCTTGGTGAGGTGATTGTTGGACCCGTGAAGTAGTAGCAGCTTAGAGAGGTTCGTTCTTCACCATACCAAACTCTTGTCTTCTTGGAGGCTGATTATTGGTTTGATCCCCAGCCTTGACCGTTTGCCTCATACTATTGTATCTGTCTTGATGAAGCTGGTTGATCATGGTTCTCAACTCTTCTTGTTCCCTAGCTAAGCCTTGGATAAGAGCCATCTGTCCCAGCATATGGGTTCTCATTGTATCTACCTCAGCTTGCAGACGTTTCAGTCGTTCGTCCTTATCGTCTTCAGGACTACTCTTGACCAAATTCCCCATGAGGAGTGTTCTCAACTCTTCCTACCCCTTGGATAGGCTTAGGAAGATTTCCCTGAACTGAGTCTCTTGAGCATGAAGATCCTGGTTGTCTTGTTGGGAAGCCATTGCTGAAATAAACAGCGAGAATATGAGAGACCTGTCAAGGGTAACCTGCGATGCAATGATATGTATGATATATGTATGCAATGTTTTCAAGGATCTCACGGGGTAAACAAGAGGATTGTCAGAATTTGGATCTGGTAGCTTGATTGAAGGAACTGCATATTATTGAGAGTCCTTCTTCAAGAGTCAAGGCTCACCATATCGAGTGGGTCATAGCCCCTGACTCAAGTTATCATGTTTTGATCTCCAAACAACCTTGGCTAGAGGAAAATAAATCCCCTTTGCCCCTTGCTAGACATTTGGTTCATTATGACCTGCACCACAAACCCTTGAGATCCTTGAAATGGGTTAGTCCTTATGCAGGATGTATGCAATGGTATGATGGTATGATGGTATGATGTTATGCTATGCGTGGAGTGATGTAAGTAGACCCTGTTATAAGCCCAGATTAAGGACTGTAAACAAAACCTGCAAGGAACTCATGTTGTCAGATAACATGAATGTGCAAGTAGTTCAAGTTTGAAGGCACACAAGTCACACAAGATAGCCCTTAGAGTTCAGGCCAGCATGAAGTTTAGGTACTACCCTCTTTCAGTTTCGTTGGTTAAGACCTGTCCTAGAAAATAGTAACCGGGTTCTAGAGGATCTCAATATCACTGACTACCCTCAATCGATCATAACTCCAGCTTCGCAATCTTTTCTTGCGGCCAGAACCATCGCGAGAGTTTAGCCTCAATGAGTGTAGCATACTGCTACTGTTCTATGGCCATGTTGGGTCGATTTAAGGTTCTAAGGTCAGTTGGTGCTTAATGACTCCTCAGAAGACCCATATTCTCCCCGTTCCAACACAAGGGATATCGGTACAGACCAAGGTGTCACACCAACGTAGCTACTGCTTCACCCGTGTCGGTCTATGCCGGACAGGTCCCTCACAGTTTATTGCTACCTAAAGGGTATTCCCCAGATCCGGGTTAGGATCTATGAAACTCCGATGCAAGCCCACAATATTAAAGCAAACAAGGCATACAATTGAAAACATAGAATGATCTAATTCTAAGGTACACCTCACTTATAATGAGTCCCCAGCAGAGTCGCCAGTTCTGTGATCGGTGGAAATAGAACTGACTGTTTGAAATGCTGGTTCGTGAAATGTCGCGGTAAGCAAGAGTCGCCACCGTCTTTTATGTTCTCCAACAAGGAAAGGACAAAAGCACAGCAAAATTCCTTTTCGAGATGTTTCTCGGTTCGGGAGGTAGATTTATAGAAAGGGAAGGTGTTAGCACCCTTTCTATCCGTGGTTATCCACGGGCTCTTAGGTACTTGCTCACTATGTTTTCAAAAATTGTTTGCTTTTCAAGTGTATGTGGGTTTTGAAAAAAGTTTGTTTTGAAAACTTCTAGGTAACTCTTGTATCAGTCCTCAAGAGTGTATGAAGTATTTGTTTGAAAACTTTTTGAAAGTGTAGGTGCGAAAAGTTTGTTTTTTTTGTTTTGAAAGAGCAAGTACCCAGGAGAAATCTACCTACTCTAAGGAATTAAGCTGTGTAAGAGTCCTTTAGACAGTACTATCCCACTATTGAGAAGTAGGAAGCACCGTCGTTGGAGTTATTCGGGTCAATTCGATTATTAGGGACATGTGTGGTCACCAAAGCAATAGTAGGACGCCTTAGCGGTAACCCTAATGTCCTAGATCCTTTTTTATCCGAGGCAACCGTTTCGAGGCAACTGTATCATTAGACATGAGGGCGACCTCTAAAACACCCTATACTTGATGACCACGTCGAGGCAACCAAGTGAGGCGTACCCTAGGAGTGGCATATGCATGTGTGTTGTTTCAGTTTAAATTATCTTTGAACATGCATCATTGTGAGCTACGTTTTGATTTTATTTTTCATACAAGTCTTGTCATGCATAATTAACAGTTAATAATTGTGCGAAAAATAAATTGCGGAAAGTGAATCTACGCTATTACAAGGCGTTGGGTATTTACATCGCCAAAAACATAACCCTTTGAAAATAAAGTGCGAGAAAATAAAGAAAGCGATAAAAGCCCTAATTATCTATTACATTCTCGGAGCAGATACATAAATATAAACAAAATAAATATGCGCGAAAGAATTGAATCGGGACGTCCTTAGGGTTTTGACCCTTTTTTGAGAAAAGAAAGAAATTTGTCCTTTTTTTTTGCATTCAATTAAATATTAACCCTAATTTACTAATTAATTAAATAATTACAAGAAAAAGTATTTTTGTGTTTTTTATGTTTTAATGAAAATAAAAAGAAAAGGTCAAAAGTTAGTAAAAAAACCCTAAGTCTAATTTATTTTATTTATTGTAAAAGAAAATTAAAATTAAACCTAATTAAACTAAATTAATTCATGTTAGTGTTTATTTACAAAATAATAATTAATAGTGAAAATAATGATAATAATAAGAAATATTGTTTTCTGAATTAATTATAAAAATAATTATTTGTTAGTTAAATAAATAGTAATAATAATTAGTAATGAAACAATTAAAAGAAAACAAAATAAAAAAAAAAGAAATGAAATAATTAAACCAGGGGGGCGATGGGCCCAGAATGGAGGTTTGAGAGTAATTCTCAGGCCCAATAAGCTATCAAGCCTGTTTGACTTCCCAGAATTAGCTGCGCGTGCATTGACCAGGTAGCACCATAGTCTCTCATCCTTGGCCTTTAGATCTGCTTTGCCAGCCACTTGGCATGATGAAGCGTGAGGTGCACGATGGAATGCTCTTGGAAGCCCTGCATGTGAACATGTTGGAAAAAATAGGAACAATTATTTGGGGGACCTGGGAATCGAACCCAGGTCCCAATGGTTGCCAGCCACCTCACTATCCACTGAGCCATGCGCCTGTATTTGTTATTATAGTGGACAATGAAAATAATATATGAAAAAGATCAATTATGCTGAAAACAAATAAAAGCGCGTGTTATATTTGAATAATCCAATAACATGTCAACAACTCATCATCGTCTTCCCTAAACCTACAAAACAAAGGTTAGATAGCAGGGGGTTTTAACCCCCACAAAATAGGATGACCAATAATAGCGAATAGCCCTACAGGCTATATAAATAGGGCGCGATGGTAGCTTTGTGTTTGCCTGCATCTCCTGAGTTCAACCATAGGTCTTATGAAGCTTGATTTTTCCTATACTGAAAAGCCCCAATTTGGAAGCTTGGAAACCCTAGAATTCATCAATGGCGTTTTACGATTCTTTGCATTTTAATCCAATTAAACTATACCATCAGCTTCCTACGAGTTTAAGCAACACAAAACAAACACAAAATTATGTTAATGATGCATGAAATAAGCAATTCGATTCCAGAAGAAAAAAAACGCAAACCCTTAGACTGTTCTTGGTGATTCTGATAGCTTTAAGGCTTGGTTTTGATCGTAATAAGTTTCTCACACCTCCAGCAACGTGTTTGAATCAATAAGAATCTCTGAATTAGCCTGGAACTAGGAAAACGGTTTTCAAGTTTCTTTGATTTTTTTCAATATTGGCTATGGCTTTCTGCAGCAATTCTCACGTGTAAGGCATTAGGTTTAGCTTGTGCATATATAGTAGACTGAGTTTAGGTTAAATCTTGCACAAAAGATCCATGGAATTATGGTTTGTATATTTGATTGAAAATCAAATATTTTTCAATCTTTTTGATTGAAAAATCTTGCCAAACTTGGAGATTCTTGTCTCCGTGATGTGCACACGAAATCTCCAGCATATATTGGTCATATTTGCTTCATGAAAAGATTGCAAAACCATATCTTGATATTTTCCTACAATTAAATGAATTAATATTGATTAATAATTCAATTAATTAATAAAAAATAAGAAAATAATTAAATTTAATCTCAATGGGTCTTGCATAAGCCTTGGATAAAGTTTCAAGAAGGAATTTGAGGCCCATTAGCAAAAATGATGTGTTTTGAGCAAAGTTGACTTTTGCAAATTCACAAATATTTCCCAACTTCTCCAATGCATATCTTGCTCAATTTTGATCCTATGAACATGTTCTTGGACATTTTGGAAAGGTCTTGAAGTCCTATAACCAATGCCTTTTGTCCCATGTCATTTGGATTTACCAATCTCAAGTTATGGTCTTTGACTTAAAGTGCATTTTTGTTGACTTTTGAATTTGACCTATAATGTAGAAATTGATAACTTTTTGTGAGAGCATTTCTTGGACTTGGAATGTGAAGATGAGTTGTAGGAAATGTCATCCCCTTCAAAATGAGAATTGGATGGGATTTTTCTGATGAACCATGAAAAAGTTATGCCCTGGTCAAGTTACAGTTGACTTTCCTACTGTCCAAAAATAGTAACTTTTGCATCTTGATGATTTTTGAGCCATGCTTGTGGAATCATGATCAAGACTTGATCAAATGATGATTGTGAGCTCAAAATAAGATGTTGACCAAAAATTCTGACTTTTGGCTGCAAAATGACCATTTTACCCCTGCAGTTGATTGTGAACCAAATAGGGCTTTTGACTGTGCAATTTACCTCTGTGAGTCTTGAGACTTGACATGTAGATGCTTGAGAATATGTATAGGCCTATGGGACTTTATTGGACCATTGAAAATCCCAAATTCATTGAAGGAATCAAAACCCTAATTTTGACTAGCTTAGGAGGCATTTGGACTGTGCAACCCTTGAGTAGTCTTGAACCATTTGAAGATGATTCTTGACAAATCTTGGAAAATATGGGAGGGCAAATTTTGGGGTACAACAGATCCCTATTCTTATTTCCTACATCCCCAGTGATGTCTTACTTCCTTCTTAGATTTTTTTCATTTGCACTCATGATCATAAGCATTACATGGCATCTTAGGGCCAAAAATAGGGCTTGTTTTATATTTAAGTATCTTCAATCGTTTCAACACGAATATTTTAACCTTCGCATAGAAGACACTTAAATAAGGGAAGCTGGTGTACCCCAATTTTTTGCCCCTAAGATTCCTCTATTATTTCATACCATCACAATGCAACAAGATCACACACTAGGGTTTGGTTCCTCTCCTTAACTTTGGCTTTTCTCATGGGGAATCACCAAGCACCTTGACTTGTATTTTTGTGATCATCTATGTTTGGTTTTTATTAACTTCTAGATAATAAATACAATGAATGTTTTCCCTAATTGATGATCTTATAGGTGAGAGCACAACACTTTCCATCAAGTTGATCTACAGGTTCATGAGTCTATTTCCATGCCTTCTTCAACAAAATCTTCATTGAGATTCAAAACTCATCATTAAAGATGTTTTGAAGTAATATCACGACAAAGTCTATTATGAGTCATCATGCCTCAAGTTGTTAAAGATAGTCAAAAGATACAAGGTTTGATTGAAGAAGTTTGACCTAGTTGGATAAACTCTTGATTTCTTGATCACAAGTACATATTTTCCTCAATTCCCAATATTTGGAAGTGGTTATGGTTTCTATGGTTCCTCATTATCATCCTCAATAACTTCTATTTACATGACAAAATATTTGTGCAAGAAGGTTGGTCAAAATTGGAAAGGGTTCTCAAGGCATTTTGTTGCTCTAGGAGCTAGGGTTTTGAACTTCAAAGGGGTATATCTTGCTCATATTTTGGTATTTTTGAGTGATTCCAAAGACATGATTCTCTTTAAATGGTTATAAACAAATAATTTCAAAAGTTTCATGTAAATTTTGTGTGAAAGGTACTTCATGATGAAGAAAGATTACAAGTCCTCTAGATGAACCATCAATTTCCCTTATGTGACTTCAAAGGACCATAACTTGGTCAAACAATTTATTTCCTTAAGCCCATTAATTTTCCACATTGATTTTAAGAATGTGAACTTCATCCCTTCTTTTAAGTGCAAAGTGTGAAAATGGATAGAAGATGCCCTAAGGATACAAAAGATTATAGGTCATCTTATAAATTTTTGCCTACTTCAACAAGTCATAACTTTCTCAATTTTTGGATATCTTGAATGGTTCAAGTCTCAAAATTCCATTTAAGATATCTACTTCATTCCATCTTTTTTGGTCAAGAGCAAATTACTAATGGAAGACCATGTTTGGATGCAAGACATTATAGATCATTTTTGAAGAAAAACTTAGAAATTTTCTAAGTATAGAAAGTCAACCTCTTTTTTCTCAACTTTGACTCATTGCAACTTTCAGCTCAGGTGCCCATTTGATTCCATTCTTTGCATATTATAAAGCTTGTGATCTCATCTTTCTAAAGCTTCAAAAATCACGTCTTAAGACTCCTTGAGTTGAGAATGCCATTGGTTCAAAAGTGGTACCTTGAAACTAAAGTTTTAACTTAAGTCAGAATTTGAAATCCATGATTTAGCTTCTAAACACAAGTTTTCTGCTCGCTTTTGCTTCTAATCATGTTTAACGAACTTCCAGAAGTGATTAGCACATTGAAATGCAAGGTTTGGATTATGTTTATCAAAATAGAAGTCACACTTTTCTTGTTTGCAACTTTACACGATTTCCCTCCAAATCACATCATTCCACACGCTTGAGCACTCAATCAGCTTCCCTATAAATAGAGGACCATACATCATTCATTTTCTGAAGCTTAGAGAGCTAGAATCACCCTGCCAAACTCCCTCTTGAACTCAAATTTCTGCAATTTCGAATTTTCTCTTACAGCCTTTCTCAATCCATTTTCTTTGTCAATTCACCTTCCTTGAACCTCAGTGAAGCTAACAGAAGAAGAATTAAGCTCTAAGCCTCCCTAAATCGTGCTAGCCAAGCCAAGTTTCAGAGCTTTGCAACTTAACTTCAATAGGTAGATTCTTTCACCAATTCTTTCAAACTTTGATATTGTTATGAAGCTCTCATCATCCTGATTTTAGTCGCAACACTTGTTTTTAACTGGAAGTACGTTTTGACCATGAAATTTCAAATCCCTTTTCAAAACTTCTCTTCCAAAACGACTGAGTTACAGCATATATAAATTTTTCGCGAGGGTACCATTGGAACCGTCTTGAAGAGACGAAGCGAATGGTACCTGTCTCATGTTCTAATTTTACAGTTTCATGGACCTGCAAATCTCATGGCTGGAGGTTAAAGATGACCAACGTGTCATCTATCAACCAATGAATGCATGCCACGCTTTTTTTCAAAATCTAACTTAATTAATGATTCCATGCTTTATTCACTAAAGACCATGATATGTATAATGCATTTGATCCATTGGATTAGCTTACTAACGCGTTTTGACTCTCATCAATTGGTCTATATTTTTTTGACTTTATTTTTTATTTCTGATTTTTATATTTTAATTGTTTTAAACTTCCAAAATTCATAGAAAATTCATTTCTGATTCAAAATTCTTGAAAAAATTCACAAAAATATTTTTAAATATTCTCTTTCTGAATTTTATTTTTATATTTGGTATTTTTTATAATTTTTCTTTGTTTTGGTTTATTTTTAATTATTTAAATAATACTTTTGAGCATTTTTAAATTCTGAAAAAATTCATCAACATCATTTCCATTATTTCTGACCTTTTGAAATTTTTTTAGAATTTTATTTTGACTTCTACTATTTTTGATCTTTTTTCCACTTATTTGAGCTATTTTAATTAGTTTAAAAATAGTTTCTGACTTTAAAAAAATCACCAAAATATTATATAAATATTTGAACTCATTTTTTATTTTTCTATGGTCTTATTTGATTTTATAAAAATCACCAAGTTTGGTTGGGACATCCACCAGATCTTGAAAAGCTGAAAGTATTTGATTGCGTAGCCTATTCTCATATTAGACAAGAAAAGGTTGAACCTAGAGCTCTGAAATGCATGTTCATGAGATACCCTGAAGGAGTCAAAGCTTATAGGCTATGGTGCCTAGAGCCAGGTCACATGAGGTGTACCACCAGTCAATATGTAGTTTTCCATGAAGCTGAAATTGCTTTCAAGAAAATTGATGATTTTTGTTGAAGTACAGAAACATCTGACGAAGAGCTGAAACAAGGAGAGATTCCTATTGAGGTGGAGCATGTTGATGCTGAATTGTGTATCCCAGATGAAGTCAAAAAAGAAGTTGAAGATGTTGAGGAAGTTGAGGAAGTTTTCGATGACTACCTATTGGCAAGAGATAGGTCTAGAAGAGTCATCAAGGCACCTCAGAGACTTGGGTATGCGGATCTTATAGCTTATGCCTTAATCTCTGCAAGTGAGGTTCTAGATAAAAAACCTAGAGACCATAAGGAAGTTATGAGGAGTCGAAATAAGATTGAATGACTGGAGAAAATGGATGATGAGATTAAATCTCTTCATGATAACAACACTTGGGAAATGATTAAGAAACCTGTTGGAGCCAAGTTAGTCACTTGTAAGTGGGTTTTCAAAGTTAAGGAAGAAGGTGTCGACTCAGAATTTAGGTAAGTGGATACAAGGTAAGGTTGGTCACAAGGAATATCACTCATAAAAAAGGTGTCTACTTCAATGATGTGTTCTCTTCTATTGTGAATCACAGGTCCATTCGAATGTTGCTTGCCATGGTGGCACAGTTCGACCTTGAACTAGAACGAATGGATGAGAAGACTGTGTTCTTGTATGGTGATCTAGATGAAACAATTCTGATGAGGCAGCCTCAAAGGTATGTGGAAAAGGGAAAGGAAGAATATGTGTTCAAGTTGAAGAGATCTTTATATGGACTGAAATAATCTCCTCGAAAGTGGAATATGAGATTTGACAAGTTCATGGCACGCATAAGTTTCATTAGATTTCAGTTCGACCATTGTGTTTAATTCAGATTTTGGCCTGATAATTCATTTGTTATTTTGTTGCTCTATGTGGATGACATTCTCATAGCAAGCAACAGTGTCGAAGATGTAATGATGGTGAAGGCTGAACCCAATAAGGAGTTCGACATGAAGTACCTAGGAGTTGCATCAAGGATTATTGAGATTAACATCCAAAGAGATAGAAAGCAGTCAAAATTATGCTTATCTCAAGAGGAATACCTACGAAAGATTCTCGACAAGTTTGGTATGTCGAATTCAAAGCTTGTTGTGACTCCGACAAACCCTTAATTAAAACTCAGTATAGATCATTATCCCAATACTGATGTCGAAAGAGCTTATATGAATAGCATACCATATGTTAATATATTAGGTTCTTTGACGTATGATATGGTCCGTACTAGACCCGACATATCATATGCAGTAAGTCTTGTAAGCAGGTACATGGAGAATCCTGGAAAGGCTCACTAGAAAACATTGAAGTGGATTCTAAGATACATAAATGTGTCTCTGAACAGAGTCCTAATTTATGGTGGAGCCTTAGGTGAAGATAGTAAAGTAGTAATCAAAGGATACGTCGACTCTGATTATGCAGGTTGTATGGATTCCAGAAAATCAATTTCTGGATATATTTTCACTATGTTTGGCACAACAATTAGTTGGAAAGAAACACTTTACAAGGTTGTAGCCTTATCAACCAATGGAGATGAATATATCTTCCTCACTGAAGCTTTGAAATAAGCATTGTGGCTTGAAGGTTTTGCTAAGGAATTGAAACTTCAAGGTCGAGTTATCAATGTTAAATATAATAGTCAAAGTACAATACACCTGTCAAAAAATTCAGTCTATCATGAGTTTACCAAGCACATCGATGTGAGGTTACATTTCATCAAAGAGGTAATCAAACATGGAGAATTCCAAGTGTTGAAGTTTTCGACAGATCACAATACTGCTGATATGATCACCAAGATATTGCCAAGTTGCAAGTTTTTCCACTGTATGCATTTGATAAAGCTGCATGAAGAAAGCTAGTATGTTTTCTTGATGAAGTAGAGTTTGTTCCAAGGTGGATATTTGTGGAAGATATTGGATCAAACTCTATTGGGTCAAAGGATAACTTCGTGGTTCGACAAGTTCGACAGAGGATAGCATGCAGTCGAAGGTCGCTGACATGTTGGTGTCGAAGAAGTGTATGTTGTAGTCGAAGTATAGTCAAGTATGCAATTGTCGAAAATGTTATGGTTGTTAGCATGTCGAATTGGGTCTGTTTGTTATGTCCAATTGTTTAAGTCATCTTGTACCTTAAGTTAATTAGCTTGTAATGGGTATTTATGAAAAAGCTCATTAGTTTAGTATGTTAGATTTATTCTAAATAGCATACTAGTCTCTCATCATTGCACACAACAAATCCTAATTTAGGGTGAGAGGGTTATTTGTTATTCTTGTGTACTTGTAATCTTGTTTAAAGAGAAAGTAAAGAATAACAATTATAACTAATCCTTATTGTTCTTCGTGTTTTATCATCTTTTCTATCCTGTTTGTTTCTGGATCATAAAGAAACGGCTTATACTTTATTTAAAAGGCATATGATTTCTCAACACCCACCTTATAATTATGTTGTTCCTATAAAACTCTCTCAGCTTTTAAAATGGTATTTTTTATAGTTCAACTTAAAGGTTCAATGAAACACACGAAAGGGTGTGTTGAATTCGGTTTCAAGATTTAACGCTTTTTGGAACCCAAAAACACAAACTGAAGGATAGTAGAAAGGATAGAGAATACACGATTTTTATCCTGATTCACCATTAACTAGGCTACCTCCAGTCCATCCAACCCATGTGATTTTCCTTATCAACAAGGACTTAATCCACTAATCAAAATCTCTTTGACTACAACTGTAACACCCCAATTCTACCCCAAGCAAATATGCAAGATACATCAGAGTTATAAAATTTCAATCATACAAATGAATCGGGACGTTACAAATTCTTCTAACAAATTCATTGCATACATCATGGATATATAACACTTTTTCAAAATGTCGGATGAACTAACGACATAACATCTTTCATTAAATATTCAACGACTACGCAACGGAATTCTTCAATAACATCTTTAAATAATATAGCAACTTTGAAACATTTCGTGTTTAATGAATAAACAATTTAAGGTTCAACAACTAAAAATCAGCAAGCGTTCATCCCCCCGAGTGTTACATATCAGAGCAATGACACCGACTCGATCTATTGAAGGTATACGGCCTTCACTCTCGATTACCTGCACGTTACCAACATAAGGGCAACATTCAAACAGAAGGGGTGAGATATCTAACAATATAATAAAGCGCATGATAATCAATATATTAAATTAGATCATTCATATCACCACTTCTCATCTCATAATCAACAATAATTACAACATATATATTCATTCATCAACATCAAATACATCTCATTATTCATTCATATGATGCGACTCAAAACTATGCAAATGCATGTGGTACCATTGGAGCAGAACTCCCATCTCAAAAATCTAATCTCCCAATTAATAGAGGCATCAAATAAGGCATAGCCTTCATCTCAAAATTTGCCAATCCAGGCCATCTCAAAAAAAATGCAATGTATGCGACTCAACATGAATGTAATAACACACTCAGTTATCAACATCTCAAAACACATCTCAAAACAACAACATCTCAATCATCAAAACGACAACATTTCAGTCATCTCAAACAACAACATCTCAATCATCAAAACGACAACATTTCAGTCATCTCAAGCAACAACATCTCAAAGTAATTTTTTAAACATTACTTATTTATCAACATTATTTGATTAATCACATCTTACTAATAACTCAGTTGTATATCAATACTACAGTAATCCCTACTATTATTCTGCAGTTCTACTTTGTTTCTGTCATTAATCCTACTGTCATAATTCTAACAGCAGCCTCTAACATCTCAAAATTCATCCATCTGTCCTAAAACAACACAACAATTATCTACGGGAATTAATCCTAAATCCTAAATTAGTTACTGGAATTACACCTCTTAATCATCATTTAAATCATCTAGAATAAAGTTCATCGCGTTAGCTAATCAACGCTTCGAACGGCATCTCAAACAGCATCCTAAGACTCAAATTACAGCAATTCAAAACTGATTCTGCCAAACTTATTCAGTATGCATCGACACAAAACACTATGCATCGACTCATCCTGCTTCTTCTTCACGCTATGAGTTGACACATCCCTCTATGGATCGGCTCATTCTAGCTTTCAATACAGCATGTATCGACACATGCATCACACCGGTCGACTCATCCTGAGTCTCACACACTCATGTATCGACGCATCCTCCCTTCGCATCGACTCATCCTGAGCCTTACACTTAACATGCATCGACGCAAGCATGCATGTATCGACTCATCCTGAGTCAAACATCCTCCATGCATCGACTCATCCAGTTTGAGGTCGACGCATCCTGCAATTTTCTGCATAATTTTCTGCGTTTCTACTGTATTTTCACTACTGGAATATAATCACAGTCCTACAAACCTCATCCTAACCATGATAATTCATCACCTAATCATTAACCTTTAATACTACATCGTTTACACAGCATCATAACATCATTTATCCATCGAGAATTCATCAATATTCATCATACATCATTCAATTCAATAACAAAAACAGCAATCCTCTAATCCCACATATCAAACATCATGATCCCAATTATAAAGCCAGAACCCCACCCTTACCTTGGATCGAAGGTCGCTCTACAATTTCTGGGTTGAATCTTTGTTCTTGTCGTTTCCTTCAAAACCAGCAGCTTCACGTTTCCACAATCCTTATTTTTCCTTCTACTGTTTCTTCTTTCTATTCTAACAACAAATAATAAAATAATCTAATATTGTTATATTATTCCTTATTGGGCTCAAACTTACACCCCCTTATTACTTCCACTAACTCAATTAAGCCCACCTTAAATAATATTAGCTTCTAACATTATTTCACATAATAATATAATACCTCAAATATATTATTATTTCTACATTTAATAAAATAAATTCAATTTAATAATACTTCTTCACAATTATTCCAAAAAAAAATTATTTAAATAATTAATTAAATTACGGGAGTTACAACTCTCCCCCACTTAGAATATTTTCGTCCTCGAAAATTTACCTCAATCAAACAATTCTGGATATGAGTCTTGCATCTTGCTCTCCAATTCCCAAGTCATGCTTTCTCCTGCAGCTCCTAACCAAACCACTTTAACCAATGCAATCTCTTTGCCCCTCAGAGTCTTCATTTCACGATCTGCGATCCGTACAGGCATCGTCTCCACCATAAGATTATCCCGTACTTCCACATCGTCCATATGAATCACATGAGATGGATCTGAAATATACTTTCGAAGTTGCGACACATGAAACACATCATGCAAATTCGAAAGATTAGGCGGTAAAGCCACTCTATAAGCAACATTCCCCACTCTCTCTAAAATTTGATACGGTCCAATAAAACGAGAAGTGAGCTTCTTAGACTTCAAGGCTCGTCCAACACCAGTCACAGGTGTAACTCTCAAAAACACATGATCACCAGCTTGAAATTCTAAATCTTTCATTCGCTTGTCATGATAACTCTTCTGTCTACTTTGTGAAGCTTTCATCTTTTCTTGAATCAACTTCACCTTCTCGGTAGTCTCACGAACAAGTTCAGGTCCAAGCACTACACTTTCACCAGATGCATGCCAACATAACGAAGTTCTACATCTCCGGCCAACAACGCTTCAAAAGGTTCCATCCCAATACTAGAATGGTAACTGTTATTATACGTGAACTCTATCAACGGAACATAAGTATCCCACAAACCTCCCTGCTCAAGAACACATGCCCTTAACAAGTCTTCCAACGATTGAATCGTCCGTTCAGTCTGACCATCTGTCTGAGGATGATATGCTGAACTCAACCTCAACTTAGAACCCAACGCTTCTTGCAAACTCTTCCAAAAATCAGAAGTAAATCTTGGATCTCTATCTGACACAATGCACAAAGGAACACCATGCAGTTTCACAATCACACTAACATAATTCTCAGCCAACTTCAACACTGGAAAACTGATGTTAATAGGAATAAAATGAGCTGACTTCGTAAGCCTATCAACAATCACCCAAACTGAATCATGTCCTCTCGAAGTACTAGGCAACCCCGTCACAAAGTCCATTGAAATGCTATCCAATTTCCATTCAGGAACTTCCAACGGTTGCATCAATCTTGCAGGCTTCTGATGTTCAACTTTCGACTTCTAACAAGTCAAACATGCATACACAAACCGAGCCACATCACTCTTCATCCCAGGCCACCAAAACAAACCTTTCAAATCTTTATACATCTTCGTAGCTCCTGGATGAATACTCAACTTACTTCTATGACTCTCTTCAAGTATTACTTTCTTCATCTCAGCATCATCAGGAATACAAATCCGATTACGAAATCTCAACACACCTTGCTCGTCTAAATTGAAATCACTATTCTCAGATTGATCAATCCCAACCATCGAATCAACCAGTTTCACATCCAACTTCTGAGCTTCTCTGATACTGTTTAAAAATTCACTATTAATATTCAACATACCCAACATAACACTCTGCGGAGTAACCTCGCAAACTAAGCTCATATCTCTGAACTGCTCGATCAATTCCAACTCTTTAATCATCATTGCTGACATATGTAAAGTCTTTCGACTCAACGCATCAGCTACCACATTCGCCTTTCCTGGATGATAATTCAAACCGAAATCATAATCCTTTAACAATTCTAACCATCTTTGTTTCCTCATATTCAACTCCTTCTGATCAAATAAATACTTCAAGCTCTTATGGTCACTAAACACTTCAAATCTAGAACCATAAAGGTAATGCCTCCAAATCTTCAATACAAAGAAAACAGCAGCAAGCTCTAAATCATGCGTAGGGTAGTTCTTCTCATGAGTCCTCAACTGCCTCGACGCATAAGCAACTACCTTACCATTATGCATAAGCACACCTCCTAAACCCATCTTAGAAGCATCACAATACACCACAAAAGACTCTCTTGGATTAGGAAACGTCAAAATCGGAGCCGACGTCAACCTCTTCTTTAATTCCGTAAAACTTTCTTCGCAATGAACATCCCAAACAAACTCTATACCTTTACAAGTTAACTTAGTCAACGGAAGTGACAACTTAGAAAACCCTTCGATACACCTTCTATAATAACCAGCTAATCCCAAGAAGCTTCTAATCTCAGTAGCTAACTTTGGAGTTTCCCATTGCAACACAGCATCAACCTTCGATGGATCTACAGCAATGCCACTACCTGAAATCACATGACCAAGGAAACTAACCTCTTTTAACCAAAATTCACACTTGGACAACTTTGCATACAACTTCTTCTCTTTCAAAACTTGCAATACTACTCTTAAATGTTCAGCATGCTCTTCTTCCAACTTAGAGTAAATCAAAATATCATCGATGAACACCACTACAAATCGATCCAAATAAGTATGAAAGATACGATTCATATATTCCATGAATACTCCTGGCGCATTAGTAACACCGAAAGGAATCACCGAATACTCGTAATGTCCATAACGCATTCTGAAAGCCGTCTTCTGAATATCTTCATCCTTCACTTTAATCTGATGGTAACCCGACCTCAAATCAATCTTACTAAACACACGGGCATCCACCAATTGGTCCATCAAGTCATCTATTCTTGGAAGCAGATACTTATTCTTAATTGTCACCTTGTTCAATTGTCTATAATCAACACAAAGCCCCATGCTTCCATCTTTCTTCTTCACTAACAACACTGGAGCTCCCCACGGTGACACACTTGGTCTTACAAACCTCTTCTCAAGTAACTCTTCCAATTGCTTCTTCAACTCTGACAACTCAGATGCAGACATCCTGTATGGTGCCATAGACACAGGTCTGGTACCAGGTACAAGATCAATTGCAAATTCAACTTCCCTCTCTGGCGGTTGTTAGCTGGGAATTTCGACCAGGTTAATAAAGGAGCTTTTACATTTTAAAATTTCCATAAGATGGCTGAAAAAAGAGCTTTTCTGTCAAAACATATTACTAGATCTACGTCGAAGATAGTCTGAAAAGACAGATTGTTTATTTGGTCCAGAGGGCGCATTTTCGACAGCCACATAAGAAAATCATTACTGAAGGCTTGAGCGGGATTATTTGAAATTCGAAAAAGGTTTCTTTGGATAAGAAGGACGCGTGGAAGCCTTAGAGTGTCGAAGGACATGCAAGAGAACAACGTGGCCTTTTCCTAGAATAGTACCGTTATGGTTAGGACATTATAAATAGCTCTTTAGTGTTAAGGAAAAGGAGGTCAGAATTCGTACAAAGTTACTCACAAAAATACTCAAATATCAAGTTAAAGAGAAAGAGTTTCGTTGAGAATGTACGTATGACCTCACAATTTTATCTTTGAAATTGCACTTATCAATATAATTTTCTTTAAAATCATTCTTTTACATATTCCTGCAATTGTTCTTAAAATTCTTTATGTTACGTTAAATTCTTTATGTTCTGTCGAATTGTCTTACTCTCCTGCAAAGATTCATAGATCAAATTCTTTTTAAAAGGCTTTTTCTTTCTAACCAAGTCACTTAATTCCAGTATTAAGTCTTTTTATTGTCAAACATTTACATTCAAACCTTTTTTCATTTAATTAAGATGCTTCGTCTAAACCTTTACATTTGAATTTAATTTCAGAAGTCTTGCACTCCAAACCTTTACACAAACACATGCGCAAGTATCACTTCATATTTTACATAAGCCCTCAAGAAAGTGTTACAATTGACGTTAAGACAATGTTCTATGATCAATCTAGTCGATCCTGCAAGTAACCATACACATCAAATATGTTTGGAAGACTAGCGGTTGTTTCGCCAGAAATCACTGCGAATAAATTGGCACGCCCAGTGGGACAGTGTCATAACGTTTTAAGAGAAAACCAGTGGTAATCATAACAGAGGGTTTGAAACACTATTTTCTGGTAAGATACGCAAAAGCGTTATATGAACCTTAGGAGTGGCAGAGTTACTATAGAATCTCAACCAATACCTAAGAAAAAACACACCAGAAGAATGGTTAACACAACTAATGATCAAGGAGGACAAAATCCTCTGCAAGGATCAGGAACGGTTGGTATAAATTCGACGACTGGTTCCGAGGCCATTCCAACCTCAATAGGAGCAATGACTGCATCTAATTCGAATCCACCTTACACAGGGACTACTTCTGTGGCTAGTGCGACCAACGTGCCCCCCTACGGGGGTACATCAAAATCTCTGTCGAATACTCAAAATGGTCCTGTTCTGACATATGTAGGAGGCCAAATACCACCTTCGACACCACACAGGCCACCAGGATTCGAAAATTTTAGGCCTTGGACAGAACAACCATATGGAGGACCCTCATCATCATTCATGAGCGGTTTACACAATGGCACTTCCACATATACTCAACCAAACATAAGTACTTTTTCGCCAATTCAAAATGTTGGTTCAATTGGTCGAAGCGCCCAAAACCAAGGCCTATCAGCCCAGATGCCTACTTTAACCACAAATACCCAAGCAACACTTAGACAATAGATGGACGCTAGTAACCAAGATATGGTTGGAATATTGGCAAGGGAAATGAATACTATCTTTTCTCCCCTAATCCAGAATATAAACAGAACCAATCAAGAAAACACCCAATCATACCAACAGTTGTCAGCACATATGGCGCGAATAACAGATTTCTTTGGGAATCCCCAACCACCTGTTCGACGCAGGCAGAATATTATAGGGGTTCAAGAAGAACCAACTATAAACCAAGTTTAACAACCCAGACAGAATTTGGTTGAAGAACCAAGATTTGAACCGGTAGGCATTCGACAGCCAGACCCTGAGGAACCACCCAGGAGAATAGCCATGGTCAATAGAGGCCAAGATGCAGATGAAGTTGTTCATAGAGTGAGACAAGACCACCTGTTGGTCGAAAATAATATAGCAAATATAGTCGAAAGAATCATGGCTAATAATGGTTTAAACACAGGGTTTCAACGCCCCAACTACACTTCCCCTATAGCGGAATTTATTCTACAAACAGAATTGCCAAGGGGTCACAAGATCCCAAAATTCACTAATTTCCCAGGGGATACAAATGAATCCACCATCGAGCACATTGCCAGGTATTTAACAGAATTAGGAAACTTAGCAAACAATGAAGACCTAAGAATAAAATATTTCCCTAGTTCACTAACCAAAAACGCTTTTACATGGTTTACCACTTTGCCTCCTAATTCCATAGATACGTGGTCTTACTTAGAAAGATCGTTCCATGAACAGTTTTATGTGGGACAAACAAAGATAAGTTTGAAGGAATTGGCAAGCGTAAAGAGGAAATTCACAGAACCCATAGATGACTACCTAAATAGGTTCCGTCTTCTGAAATCTAGATGCTTTACTGTGGTGCCTGAGCATGAGTTAGTCGAAATGGCTGCAGGTGGGTTAGATTATTCCATTAGAAAGAAGTTAGATACTCAACACTTGAGAGATATGGCCCAGTTGGCAGATAGAGTTCGACAGGTCGAACGACTGAAAGCTGAGAAGGCCAGGGCAAGTAAAAATCATAAAAAAGAAAGGGTAACCTATGTCGAAGCAGAAAGTGAAGAATACGAGCCACATAACAACCCTTATGGTGTTGAAGAGGTAGAAATAGATTTGGCTGAATTAAAAGAGGCACCCCCTTACTCTTGTAAAATGTTAACACCTTCGAATGGGAAGAACCCCGTCGAAGAGGAAAAGAGTGATAAATATCCCAAAAGAACTTACACTTTCGATGTCACTAAATATGAAGAAATATTTGATTTACTAGTGAGGGATGGTCAAATGATAGTGCCTCCTAATGCTAAAATTCCTCCGTTAGAACAATGGAAGAAAAGAGGTTATTGCAAATACCATGGTTTCCTTGGCCATAAAACATCAGCTTGTTTTCTTTTCAGGGATCTAATTCAAAATGCTATCAAGGAGGGACGGCTGAAATTCACTGACAAGGGGAATGGACCTATGAAAGTGGATGCAGACCCTTTGAATGTGGCCGCCACCAACTACGTTGAACCTCTGGACATCAATATGGTGGACATGGTCAGCACTGAAGAAGCAAAGGTTGTGGAGGAAGGAAAGCAGGCTACTGATGGCCTAAACACTGGAGAGTCTTTCGACACTGACATTAAAGATCCCCAGGTGGAACAAATCAAGTTTGGGGCTACTGAGGGTCCTCTGAAAGATACTAATGAGGCTACTGAAGGTCTCAGAGATGGAGGAATTGGAAAACCACCTGTTGAAGCAACAAAAGAGGGAGAATTTTGGCTACCCAAAGGCAAATAAGAACCTGCGCGAATACTTGTGGAGATGCCATGAGAGAAATGCCAGCAAGATGCTACTGTGCCCAAGGTGCTCCATTATGTTGAGTCGGAGAGTGGCTGAAAATTATGAGAGGGTACAACGCATCAACACCCAGGGAAATTGATGCCAGGAAAGTCAACTGATGAGGGTTTACCCAAGGCCAGGCGAAACACTTTTGGCTTTCATACTTCGCTGTTATAAAGCGGAATCAGAAATCCTGATGTGCCTAAGATGTGGCGCAGTATATGACAAAGAGATTGCTGAAATGTTTGAACGGATCCCTTTTCATGGTAATTGGGAACCAAGGGAGGCAAACCCAAAGATGTATAGGTTTGACAAAAGGGGGATGTCGAAAAGGCCAGACAACCCACATCCCAAGGCAAGAAGGGTCTCGTTTAAATTACCTGCTGAGATACCAATTGACCGATGGATGCAGGTAAATGATGAGAAGTCGAAGTGGAGGAGTTTCGATAGGGGAGGCAGAACAGCTTTCGCCTACAGAAAGCAGTTCCAGGCATTAACAAGGGAGGCCCACAGGCTTGACAATTATAAGGTAAAAAATCCTATGTCAAGATCCCAGTGGCGTAGACACCAGAGAACGAGGAAAGCAGAAAGGGAACTAAATCAGAAAGGAGTAGGCGAGTCGAGCAATACCAAAGCAGTATCTGGAACATCAACAACCATCAAACCACTGGTAGGACGAAGGCTGTTCACTGAGGAACCGTAGAAAGAAGTGACTCAAGAAAATCCCATAAAATCTGAAGATATGTTGACAGAAGACTTCGACTCTGATGGCATGTCATCTCTGAACGTGAATTGCAACGTGGTATCTGTTATCCCTCATGATTACTATCAGGAAACGGAAGTGGAAGATTACGAAGGAGCTGATGAAGAGGAGATGGCGAAACATAAACCAATATGTTACTACATCCTCAACAATGAGGCAGTCAAAGAACAGAATGCCTTATTCGAAAGGCCTGACGGAGCTATGAGAAATCATCTGAAACCTTTATACATAAGGGCTAAAATCGAAGACACTGGTATTAACAAAGTACTGGTGGATGGAGGGGTTGCAATTAACTTGATGCCTCATTACATGTTGAAAAGAATAGGGATGTTCGATACAGACATTAAACCTCACAATATGGTATTATCCAACTATGAAGGGAAAATAGGCCACACCCTGGGGGTGATTCAAGTAAATTTGACAGTTGGGTCTGTGACAAGACCAACTATGTTCATGGTAATTCCTGCGAAAGCGAATTACAATTTACTGCTAGGAAGAGAGTGGATACACGGGGTGGAGGAAGTACCATCAACCATGCATCATAGATTAACCATCTGGAGAGAGGATGGAATTATGGAAAACATTGAAGGGGATCAAGGTTACTACATGACAGAGGTAAATACGGTAGACAGGACCAACTTTGAAAAAAATCTAGCAAATATTGCACCATGTGGAGTGGCAGGAGATTGTTATTTACCAAACAAGCATGCATTGTATTATCTAACTTTGCTTCCAAATGGATTTCGTTGGGATAGAGAAATTATGGGAGAATTGGATGACCAAGAGAATGTCGACAGTAGCTATCAAATATGGCCAACTGGCTGGGACACAGACAGTGACCATATCTGAGCCCTCTTTCTTTGAGAGGCTTTCGACTTATGTAGCCGAGAATAAAAGACATGCGGTTGTCGAAGCTGTAACAACAAATATGGCTGGCGAAGCCATTACCAAAACAACTAAAGTGGCAGAGTCTGGAGCAAACCCCAACTCAGAACCAACTGATGAACAGGTTCAAGATGAGAAGGTAAATCAAAGACTAGATTCCATCTATGAGGAAGAATCCTTAGGGTTCGAAAAAGATCCGACACTGTCAAGTCCCAAGATGTTGGCTCAAGATCCCCTTGAGGAGATTGATCTTGGAGATGGGAGTTCGAAGAGGATCACTTATATCAGCGCTAAATTGAAACCCAGTTTGAAGGCAAAGGTCATATCGCTCCTTAAAGAAAATAAAGACTGTTTCGCTTTGGACTACAACGAGATGCCTAGTTTGGAAAGGGAACTGGTCGAACTAAGATTGCCTATAAAGGATGGCAAGAAGCCCATCAAGCAGACTCCAAGAAGATTCGCCCCAGAGATCCTTTCAAAAATCAAAACAGAGGTCGAAAGACTCCTGCATTGCAATTTCATCAGGACCACAAGGTATGTTGAATGGATTTCTAATATAGTACCTGTTATTAAGAAAAACGGTTCTTTGAGGGTATGTATAGACTTTCGTGATTTGAATGCTACTACCCCTAAAGATGAATATCTGATGCCAGTGGCGGAAATGCTGGTTGATTCAGCCGCAGGTTTTGAGTACCTTAGTATGTTAGATGGGTATTCAGGTTATAATCATATCTTTATTTCTGAAGAGGATGTGCCTAAAACAGACTTTAGGTGCCCTGGGGAAATTGGCACTTATGAGTGGATTGTTATGCCTTTTGGCCTAAAGAATGCTGGGGCAGCGTACCAAAGAGCAATAAACTCTATATTTCATGATTATATTGAAACATTTATGCAGGTACATATAGATGACATTGTGGTGAAGTCTGGATCAGACGAAAGCCATCTGAATCATCTTCGCCAATCATTCGAAATAATGAGAAAACATGGCTTGAAGATGAACTCTCTTAAGTGTGCTTTCTTTGTGCAGGTAGGAGATTTTCTGGGATTTGTGGTCCATAAAAAGGGGATAGAATCAATCAGAATAAAACGAAGGCTATCATGGAAACAAAGGCGCCTTCAACAAAAAAAGAATTGTAGTCACTATTGGGGAAAGTAAATTTCCTAAGAAGATTTATCTCTAATCTCAATGGTCGAACACAAGCTTTTTCCCCCCTCATGCGCCTGAAGCAAGGAAGCTTTGAGTGGAACAAGGAACATCAAGAAGCTTTTGACAAGATCAAGCAATACTTGGTGCAACGGCCTATTCTGTCACCCCCAAATGGGAAGAAGTCTATGAGACTCTATATATCAGCCTCTGACACTACTTTAGGTAGTATGTTAGCCCAAGAGGACGAAAATGGCGTCGAAAGAGCCATCTATTATCTTAGTAGGGTTCTAAATGATGCAGAAACAAGATATACTGCAATAGAAAAACTATGTTTGTGTTTATATTTCTCCTGTACCAAACTCAAGCATTATATAAAGCCAGTAGATGTTTTCGTTTCGTCTCATTGTGATGTTATAAAACATATGTTGTCAAAGCCAATCTTGCATGGAAGAATTGGCAAATGGGCTTTGGCCCTCACAGAGTTTTCTTTAACTTTCATGCCTTTAAAGGCAATGAAAGGTCAAATAGTATCAAACTTTATAGTAGACCATGCAATGGTTGAAAGTCAACTCTACGTTGAGTTGAAACCATGGAGATTATTCTTTGATGGTTCAACACATCGGAATGGTAGCGGAGTTGGATTACTTTTGATTTCCCCTGAAGGAATTCCAATAAAGCTTAAGTATAGGATTGAAGGCCCTCTTTGTTCAAACAATGAGGCTGAGTATGAAGCTTTGCTTGCTGAACTCGAAGCTTTATTGGAACTGGGGGCAACTAGAGTCGAAATCAAAGGGGAGTCTTAATTGGTGATAAAGCAACTGACGAAAGAATACAAATGCATAAAAGAAAACTTGATTATGTATTTTGTCTTGGTTAATAGATTGCTCAAAAAATTTGAATATGTGGATATAAAACATGTCCGTAGAATAAAAAACCAAGAAGCAAATGACTTAGCATAGATAGCCTCAGGGTACAAAGTGTCAAAGGAAAGATTAGAAGGATTGATTGAGATAAGGGGAAAAGCATTGCCTACGAGGTTATCACTAATTGATTTAGAAACTACTAGGCTAGGGTTTGCCAACCCATAAGAGTTTGAGGTACTAAATATAAGCACTCTGGCAGATACGGATTGGAGAAGCCCAATTATTAACTATCTAAAAAACCCTTCAACGAACACAGATAGAAAGGTTAGATACAAAGCTTTATCTTATTACTTGATGGGAAACGAATTATTCAAAAAATCCCCTGAAGGAGTTTTGTTAAAATGCTTGGGGGGAAATGAAGCGTATCTGGCATTATCAAGCGTTCACAGTGGAACATGTGGGGCACATCAAGCTGGACATAAGATGAAATGGTTTTTGTTTTGATATGGGATGTATTGGCCAACTATGTTAAAAGACTGTATAGACTTCGCCAAGGGTTGTCAAGAATGTCAGCTGCATGCAAGCATTCAACATGCCCCTGCAAGTGAATTACATTCAATCATTAAGCCATGGCCATTTAGAGGATGGGCACTGGATTTAATAGGAGAGATTCGACCCACTTCGTCCAAGGGACAAAGATATATATATTAGTAGGAATAAATTATTTCACCAAATGGGTAGAAGTTGTTCCTTTGGCGAATGTAGACCAAGAAACAGTCATTGAATTTATCCAAAAGCATATACTATATAGGTTTGGAATCCCAGAAAGCATAACTACGGATCAGGGGTCAGTTTTTACTGGTCGAAAGATGCAAGAATTTACAAAAGAAACAGGGTTCAAATTGCTAACATCTACACCATATTATGCTCAAGCAAATGGTCAAGTCGAAGCAGTCAACAAAGTTATAATAGGCCTAATCAAGAAGCATGTCAGAAAGAAGCCAAAAAGTTGGCATAAAACGTTAGATCAAGCACTTTGGGCTTGTCGAACGTCACCTAAAGAAGCAACCAATACTACACCGTTCCAACTTACTTTTGGGCATGATGCAGTATTACCAGTCGAAATCTTTCTTCAGTCAGTCCGCATTCAAAGACAGGGAGAGATAGCTCCAAACCTTTATTGGGAAATGATGTTGAATGAATTGATAGATGTAGACGAAGAAAGGTTGCGCGCCTTAGAAGTATTAATAAGGAAAAAGGAAAAAGTAGTTAGAGCCTACAACAAAAGGGTGAAAGGTAAAACTTTCGTTGTTAATGATTTAGTTTGGAAAGTTATTTTACCTATAGATAAAAAGAAACAAGCTTTAGGAAAATGGTGTCCCCATTGGGAGGGTCCTTTTCGAATTTTAAAAGTGTTTTCGAATAATGAGTATGAGGTGGAGGAACTAGCAGAAGATCGGAGAATTCTAAGGGTAAATGGGAAATACTTAAAGAAGTACAAACCATTTCTACAAGAAATTAGAATAAGAAAACATTAGCGACAAATAAATAAAGCAAAACCAAGATGGAAATACTGGAATGGCTACTGTAACATATCAGAGAATTCTAAAGAGAAAATTTTAATTAAATGTGCCAAAATGGCATTTGTCTGAATATTACAATTTAAATGGTATTTTCAAGGCTAGCGGCTAAAAGCTAGAAAGGAAGATTGTTCTTTATTCTTGCATATTTGATCTTCGACAAATTAAGTTTATACTGGATAGCTGCTTTGGACTCCTGAATTTTGGCTATTTCTTTGTCCATATTGGTAGCCGCTTCCACTTGAGCAACGCTTTCTTTCGCCAAAAGGTCAGCCTGAGGGTCATTCAAGCCTTGAATGGCAGCCTGTTTTTCTTTCGCCTCAGCAATCCTTGCTTGTAACTCTGAGATCTGAGTTTCCCAAACTTGGATGGAGGATGCATAGTTATTGTACTCCTCTTGGGCTTTTTTCTTCGACTGCATGAGAGTTTCAGAGGCAGTATAGGCGTTGTAAGCTTTTTCATATGCTAGAGATTGTGCCTTTTCCGCCGCTTGAAGTTTCGTCTGAGCATTGAAGTCTCTATTAAACTCAGAACTCACTTGATCAATCAATTGCTGGATATCAACGAGAGCTTCGCCCATATTAGGTGGACATGCTATGATAGGTATCTGAGAAATCAGTTTCTTTATCCGAGAACCAGCGGTGCAATCCTCTTTTAGGTTGATAAAAAGGTCAACATCAAAGACAACTTACTTCACCTGTTGCAAGAGGGCATCAAGAGAAGTTTCTTTGATGCCAACACCAGCTTGGGCAGAAGTATCAGGAAACGTTTTAGCAGGAGATGAATCCTTTAAAGCCATCATTAGTTTGACATACTTTAAGGGATCCGTTGTTTTTAGGGCAGTTCTTTCCTCTTCTGAGAAAGTAGCAATAGTGGGCTGACTTGAAGAAGGTTGGTTGTGTGTCGAAGCAAGATTAGACTCTTCAGTGGCGTGAGCGGAATCCAAGTCTTTGTTACTAAGAATCTGTTTTGGCTCTTCGACGTTTCTTTCATCATCTCCCATACCCTCATTACCTTCGAAGAAACCTTCTGTATCGGAAGAACGTTCCGCTTCCTCATTCATTTCAATTTCCTCAGACGTGCCAGTATTAGGGGGAGTGCCATTTTTTGAGCATCTGCCTCAAGAGAAGAATTCTCCTGATCTTCTGCGTCCTTCGATTCAGATTGAGGATGGCCAGTCGCAGACCCTTTGTTTTGCGCAATTCCAGCATTGGGAGGAGGTGAAGGAGTTCCTTCGACAATCAGATTTTTCAGAGGATCACAAGTTTTGGGGGACTTGTCAGACTTTTTCTGCAAAAGTGAATACCAATATTGGTTCAAGGAATATAGTATGTCAAAATATAGGGAAATGAAAAGAAGATTTTAAAGTAAAATACCTTATCAGCAGTAGAGGTGTTGCTTCCAATACGCTCCGAAATTTTGACTCCAGAGGTTGGAGGCCCCGCCTCTTTTACAGAAGAAGGGAGAGTAGCAGTTTCGGTTTCCTTTTGGGCAGTGCCCTGGGACGAAGTAACCTTAGACCCTTTTTTCTTTTGCTTCTTCAAAGGAGGAGGGGAGTCATCAACGCTGCTACCTTCGAGTGTAATTATTTCTTTTTCAGAAACACTTTTTCTTTTCTTCACCTTGGCAACTGGCGAACTCCCATCCTGCAGAAAACATCAAAATTTTGATAAATAAGCAAAACTAGAAAAAAATTCCAGAGAAGAAAGTTTAGTATAAAAACCTCAGAAACTTTGACATTTTTTCTTGAAGAAATGTTCTTCCCGACATTGTCTGGTTGTGGAGAAGTAGGCTTTGACGTTCCAGTTGGAGTAGTCTTTGAAACGGGTTTTCCCTTTTTTAGGGTTTTCCTTTCGACAGCTGAAAATTAACAAAGTCAGAAGGGAACATGTTGAGATGGAAAATTTTAAAGTACATTTTTCAACTTGGCACCTTGAAGCATTGGAGAAATGATTTTCACAGCAGACAAATCATAGTGTAGGAAACCGTCAAAACTGTCCAGAGTAAGCTTAGTCGGAACAACCCGTTTTGCATGTTTTTTACTATGATTGTGTAAATCATGAAAAATGTTCCCACAGACGAACCAGTCTGGATAAGGTGGCGAAAATGCCATAGCGAAGTCCGCTGTGGGCAATTTTGGAAATCTGGGTGGTTACAGTTTGAAAGCTAAATCATACTTGAATTCAGGTTTTACAGATTTGGGAAGTTTTAATTTTGAAAGAGTTTTCGTAAATTTTTCTTTCAAAGTAAGTGACGCTTGATAGACTGTTCGACTAAGCTGCGTAGGGTCATAGACAGTTTCAAAATAATCCTGAAAAGCTTTTATTTCTTTGCAATGAGTAGTTTTACCTTTGGGTCCATGATCCTGCAAAGATGAAAAGGCTTAGGTCAGTTGATCTTTTATTTCAGTACTGTCGAACATGTTGTTATTATAAAACTCGCTCCACCAAGTATAAAAGCCTTTGGTCATATAAGTCGCAGGTTCGAAAGAGGCAAGTTTGAAGGCAGCAAAGTCAGCATGGTATTCTTGATGTTTCGCCACGTCCCTCATAACGTAATCTATTCCAGCATAGCAGATCTCCTTCTTACGATTAAAGAGAGACACAGGGACAAGTTGATTCAACCCAAACTGTCAAGAGACAAAGTTTGGTTGATAAGCTAGCATGCATACATACCTAGTTCTTCACAGGCAAAATCCTGGAAATAAGGAGTCTGGGAAGGAGGAATGCACGCCAGACATCTTCAACTTCAGTATTGGCATCCTTTATGGCTTTTTCGATCGAAGTAGTAAACCAGGAAGGGCCATGAGTTCGTTTGGAGAAGGGAGCCATAGCAGGAGTAAAGGAATGACATTTCGAGAACATCAGAATATACTTGGTAAGGCTGGATTGAAGATTCATGTCTTCACTAGGATTCAGTAGCAGAAGCCTAGTTCCTTCAATACTTCTTGCTACTATCATGGGATCCTCTTCATTCACATTTCCGGAAGTTTGAAGAGAGGGTTCGAAGGTGGCATTCAGCCACAGTTGAAGAAGCCAGTAAGGTCCAGATAAGAGGAGGTTACTACCATCTTCATGTTCTTTAAGCTTGGCTACAGCAGCGCCTAGACTTTCATACAAACTTACTAGTAATAATTCACTAAGGCAAACCTTTTGACCAGAATGTAGTTGGTTAGCCAAAGTCAAAAATCTTCTAGCTACTTGGAGGGATTTGCAACAGAAAACAAATGTGGACAACCATAAAGCTAAGAAAGCTATATGTTCGATGTCGGAAACATCTTCGTCGTCCGTATGATAAAAATTCATATAAGCATTAAAGGAGGAGGTTTTGGTGTTGAAATCTATTGTGTTGTCAGATTGGAGAAAAGGGTCAAATATTTCTCCAATAGGAGAAAGTCCTGTAATAGCTGCTACGTCGAACAATGTAGGGGTTATCATCCCACAAGGAAGATGGAAAGTGTTATGAGTGGTATCCCAAAAATAGTGAGACGCAAGAAGTAAAGGTTGGCAATAGCTAAAACCTAATTTCGACATCTGGATCAGGTCGAAAATGCCTAAATCTTTCCAAAATTGGCTTTTCTTTTTCTCTACTTTTCCTAGCCATTTCAAATAAGACTTGTCTAAAGTGGGGCAGGATCGGAAAGGTCTGAAGTTCTCAGTGATATAGTTCATTTGGAAAGGTCCCCTATTTACTTCAGAACTTTCTGTGGATACATTTTTAGGGGATTTGGAAGAATCATCGGAAGTATTTCCCTTGTTAGCTATGGGTTTAACAGCATGATAGGTTGGAAAAAAGTTTTTGCAGTCTTCCAGATGTTCGGTAGAAACTAAAGGACCTAGGAATCCTAAGGTTTTACCAGATAGAGAAGAAGAAATTAATACCTGGGAAGCAAAAATGGATTTTTGTTCTTTGGACAACTTCGGAGGTGTGATAAATTCCTTATTCTCATGTGTGATTATTTTGCTAGTTGGAATGGATTGAGAAGATGAACCGGTGGAAGCTCCAGAATTTTTGATTTTGATTTTCATTGATTGTTTATCTGAGGCCATTGTTGAGGTTCTTTAAGTTTTCTGGAGATTTTCTGAGTTTTTTGGAAAGGAAAGGGTTTCACAGAGAACTGAAAGGGTTTTGCTAAGAGAAGTTAGTAAAAGTAAGAGAGAGGAAGAAGAAAAACTTGTTTTACAGTGAAGAGTGATCGTCTATCAAGGGACACGTGTTCACATCCTGAAGGAGAAGGTGAGAAGTTTGTCAAGTCACCTGACATTGGGAATAGTTATTCATCATTATAAACTACTGCACGCACGTCTTGAAACGACGTTTTTGGAGAGATGTCATGATGATATCTTTGAAATACGAAAAAGTTCTCTTTGCTGGTCAAAATAGAATAAATCACAAGAAATGCCTATTTCTGCACCTATTCGAAACAGACATTTTTGGGGGGCAATTTGCTAGTTGGGAATTTCGACCAGGTTAATAAAGGAGCTTTTACATTTTAAAATTTCCATAAGACGGCTGAAAAAAGAGCTTTTCTGTCGAAACATATTACTAGATCTACGTCGAAGATAGTCTGAAAAGACAGATTGTTTATTTGGTCCAGAGGGCGCATTTTCGACAGCCACGTAAGAAAATCATTACTGAAGGCTTGAGCGGGATTATTTGAAATTCGAAAAAGGTTTCTTTGGATAAGAAGGACGCGTGGAAGCCTTAGAGTGTCGAAGGACATGCAAGAGAACAACGTGGCCTTTTCCTAGAATAGTACCGTTATGGTTAGGACATTATAAATAGCTCTTTAGTGTTAAGGAAAAGGAGGTCAGAATCCGTACAAAGTTACTCACAAAAATACTCAAATATCAAGTTAAAGAGAAAGAGTTTCGTTGAGAATGTGCATATGACCTCACAATTTTATCTTTGAAATTGCACTTATCAATATAATTTTATTTAAAATCATTCTTTTACATATTCCTGCAATTGTTCTTAAAATTCTTTATGTTACGTTAAATTCTTTATGTTCTGTCGAATTGTCTTACTCTCCTGCAAAGATTCATAGATCAAATTCTTTTTAAAAGGCTTTTTCTTTCTAACCAAGTCACTTAATTCCAGTATTAAGTCTTTTTATTGTCAAACATTTACATTCAAACCTTTTTTTCGTTTAATTAAGATGCTTCGTCTAAACCTTTACATTTGAATTTAATTTCAGAAGTCTTGCACTCCAAACCTTTACACAAACACATGCACAAGTATCACTTCATATTTTACATAAGCCCTCAAGAAAGTGTTACAATTGACGTTAAGACAATGTTCTAGGATCAATCTAGTCGATCCTGCAAGTAACCATACACATCAAATCTGTTTGGAAGACTAGCGGTTGTTTCGCCAGAAATCACTGCGAACAGGCGGTACATCAGGAATCTCATCATGGAAAACTTCAGGAAATTCATATACCACCGACAATTCTTCAATTAAAGCTTGAGTCTCTACAGATAGCGACGCCATCAACGAGAACATTTGTTCTTCCTATTGCATCAACTTTCTCAACTGTCTAGCAGACAACAAACCATCTTCCTCTTCTTCAGGAGTAGAAAACTTCACAGACTTGTCATAACAATTAATATGAACACAGTTATGCTCTAACCAGTTCATACCAAGAATCACATCCAAACCTCTTAATGGTAAACAAATCAAATCAACAACAAAGTCTTTGTCGAAGATCGACAAGGGACACTTAGTACACACAAAAGAAGTAGTCACCGATCCCTTGGATGGAGTATCGACGACCATTTCTTCACTCAAAGAAGACAACATAAGACCCAATCATTCAACACAATCAGCAGCAATAAAACAATGCGTAACACCAGTATCAATAATAGTAATTAAAGGAGTCTATTAATGAAACATGTACCTCTAATAAGTCTGTCCTCGGAAGCTGTCTGATCCTCCACCAAAGCAAACACTTTACCACTAGATTGAGCCTTCTTCGGTTTCGGACACTGGCTACCAATGTGCCCTTCTTCCTTACAATTGAAACAAACCACATTCTTGTGCTCGCACTCAGATACAATATTTCGTTCTTACCACAACGGTGACATCTCTTCACTTCATCAGTGCATACATTACTCTTGTGTCCAAGTTTCCCACACTTAAAACAAATCACACCAGCAGGAGCATCTCTCCCACTAGTCCTCTGACCATGAGCAACTCTCTGCTTACCCTTACCAGCTGGGGCATCATAAGGTTTACCATGACTCTGCGGGTGCTTACCCCTCTTCTCACTGATAATCTTGTAATGTGCATTATTGTCTTCCTAAAAAATTCTACAACTATCAACCAAATCAGCAAAGACACTGATCTTCTGATATCCAACTGCCTTCTTAATTTTCGGGCGCAACCCATTCTCAAACTTAATACACTTTGAAAACTCAGCATTTTCCTCAGCGTAATGCGGATAAAACTTGGCCAACTCAGCAAACTTGGCAGCATACTCCACAACAGACAGATTCCCTTGCTTCAGCTCAAGGAACTCAATCTCCTTCTTTCCACGGACATCTTCAGGAAAATACTTTCTCAAAAACTCCCTACGGAACACAGTCCAAGTGACATTCTCACCTGCAGCTTCTAACTTCTGGCAAGTCTCTAGCCACCAGTCATCAGCCTCGACTGCTAGCATATGAGTCCCATAACGAACCTTCTACGCTGGAGTGCAGTCCATCACACGAAAGATCCTCTCAATCTCTTTCAACCATTCCAATGCTCCGTCAGGATCATATTTTCCCTTGAACGTAGGTGGATTCTCTCTCTGGAAAGTCGCCAAGCTACGAGATCCAGCATTCTCGTCAGCATTCGGCTGATTTTCCATCGCATGAGCCATTACTTTCAAAGCAGCAGCAAGAGCAGCATCATTCCTTCCAGCCATCTCAACTTATTACTACAACACAAACAACTGTTAGAATTCAAAATAACAATACTCGATTGTTAGACAACTAAGACTCGACGACAAGGTCGGACCAACCTTTTGCTCTGATACCAACTTTGTAACACCCCAATTCTACCCCAAGCAAATATGCAAGATACATCAGAGTTATAAAATTTCAATCATACAAATGAATCGGGGCGTCACAAATTCTTCTAACAAATTCATTGCATACATCATGGATATATAACACTTTTTCAAAATGTCGGATGAACTAACGACATAACATCTTTCATTAAATATTCAACGACTACGCAGCGGAATTCTTCAATAACATCTTTAAATAATATAGCAACTTTGAAACATCTCGTGTTTAATGAATAAACAATTTAAGGTTCAACAACTAAAAATTAGCAAGCATTCATCCCCCCGAGTGTTACATATCAGAGCAATGACACCGACTCGATCTATTGAAGGTATACGACATTCACTCTCGATTATCTGCACGTTACCAACATAAGGGCAACATTCAAACAAAAGAGGTGAGATATCTAACAATATAATAAAGCGTATGATAATCAATACATTAAATTAGATCATTCATATCACCACTTCTCATCTCATAATCAACAATAATTACAGCATATATATTCATTCATCAACATCAAATACATCTCATTATTCATTCATATGATGCGACTCAAAACTATGCAAATGCATGTGGTATCATTGGAGAAGAACTCCCATCTCAAAAATCTAATCTCCCAATTAATAGAGGCATCAAATAAGGCATAGCCTTCATCTCAAAATTTACCAATCCACGCCATCTCAAAAAAAATGTAATGTATGCGACTCAACATGAATGTAATAACACACTCAGTTATCAACATCTCAAAACACATCTCAAAACAACAACATCTCAATCATCAAAACAACAACATTTCAGTCATCTCAAACAACAACATCTCAATCATCAAAATGACAACATTTCAGTCATCTCAAGCAACAACATCTCAAAGTAATTTGTTAAACATTACTTATTTATCAACATCATTTGATTAATCACATCTTACTAATAACTCAGCTGTATATCAATACTACAGTAATCCCTACTGATATTCTGCAGTTCTACTTCGTTTCTGTCATTAATCCTACTGTCATAATTCTAACAGCAGCCTCTAACATCTCAAAATTCATCCATCTGTCCTAAAACAGCACAACAGTCATCTACGAGAATTAATCCTAAATCCTAAATTAGTTACTGGAATTACACCTCTTAATCATCATTTAAATCATCTAGAATAAAGTTCATCGCGTTAGCTAATCAACGCTTTGAACGGCATCTCAAACAGCATCCTAAGACTCAAATTACAGCAATTCAAAACTGATTCTGCCAAACTTATTCAGTATGCATCGACACAAAACACTATGCATCGACTCATCCTGCTTCTTCTTCACGCTATGAGTCGACGCATCCCTCTATGGATCGACTCATTCTAGCTTTCAATACATCATGTATCGACACATGCATTGCACTGGTCGACTCATCCTGAGTCTCACACACTCATGTATCGACGCATCCTCCCTTCGCGTCGACTCATCCTGAGCCTTACACTTAACATGCATCGACGCAAGCATGCATGCATCGACTCATCCTGAGTCAAACATCCTTCATGCATCGACTCATCCAGTTTGAGGTCGACGCATCCTGCGATTTTCTGCATAATTTTCTGCGTTTCTACTGTATTTTCACTACTGGAATATAATCACAATCCTACAAACCTCATCCTAATCATGATAATTCATCACCTAATCATTAACCTTTAATACTACATCGTTTACACAACATCATAACATCATTTATCCATCGAGAAGTCATCAATATTCATCATACATCATTCAATTCAATAACAAAAACAGCAATCCTCTAATCCCACATATCAAACATCATGATCCCAATTATAAAGCCAAAACCCCACCCTTACCTTGGATCGAAGGTCGCTCTACAATTTCTGGGTTGAATCTTTGTTCTTGCCGTTTCCTTCAAAACCAGCAGCTTCACGTTTCCACAATCCTTATTTTTCCTTCTACTGTTTCTTATTTCTATTCTAACAACAAATAATAAAATAACCTAATATTGTTATATTATTCCTTATTGGGCTCAAACTTACACCCCTTTATTACTTCCACTAACTCAATTAAGCCCACCTTAAATAATATTAGCTTCTAACATTATTTCACATAATAATATAATACCTCAAATATATTACTATTTCTCCATTTAATAAAATAAATCCAATTTAATAATACTTCTTCACAATTATTCCAAAAATAATTTAATTAAATAAATAATTAAATTACGGGCGTTACAACAACCACAAAGACAACATGTCTAAGTCTTCTCGAGAATCCCGAATAAACCTTTAGTCCCCCAAGGAATCTTAACCAACCTAGTTAAATATTACAAAGTGTTTGTGTTTAAAACGTGCTTCTTAACAAGCAGATACAGACAATTACAATACAATGAGATTTGTAAAGAATGAAAGCTATAAAGCTTTCAATAAAGATAACGACTTTCTTATTTGTGTTGATGCTCAGATTTTTTGTGTTTCTCTATTTCTCAATAGATTTGACTTTGTTTATTCTTGATGATTCATTATTTTTCTATGGCTTCAAATACTCCTTTAAATAGATGAAAAATAGATCGGTTGGAGGGTGAATTTGAAATTTCATAAACCACAACTTGCATGGAGACATTGAGTAGTTCAGTAGTAGAGTGACGATAGCAGAATCATGGAATGTGAGGATGTAACATTTTGCAAAAGTTGATACTGACAACAGTCTTTTTATCCTCTTTTACAAGGTAGTGAAAATGATGATGATTTGTATTATTTTAATAATTTCACACTATCTTCCTTTGTAGTAATATCTTTCATAAAGAGATTTCTGATAGAATTTATTGAAGCTTGTACAGAGTACAGAATTACTAACTTATCTTCACATTAAACCTCTTGAATCAGAGGCTTCTAATAGATTGAGATGAAGCTTGATCAAAATAGTCTTTTCTGCTTGAGAAATGTCGAGTCTTCAAGTTCTTGAGTAATCTAAGTCGATATAGATAGTCTTTGTTCAGTAGATGACTTGATATTTTATAGAAGCAGATTTGTCGCTATAAACACTTCTTTCATCATGGTTTAGAGTGTGTTTATAATATTCTAGAATCCAAAATTGCTTTGTTCAGAATTCAGAACTACATTTTTCCAGAGACCATAACTTGCATACTCATAGTCTAAAATCTATGAGTAAAATCTGCGCACTTAAACAAATCGTTTGAGTATAAAATTATTCTCCATACAAATATACTTGATATTATCAAAACTTCAAGGATTAGTTGACAAACTAAATTTGTTCCAATACAATTAACTTTTTTGTTAATATTGTTAATAGTTAACACATTTTTATGATTTCCAATGTATTTTTCCATGATCGTGTGAACCGAAGGTCTCTCGGATTTTGATTGAATATCCCAAACCAGTTTGTGAAACATAGTTGTGTTAACTTCTCGAGTTGTTCTTACCCCTAAGTAACCTAGTTTCTTAGGTTGACTAGCTTTATTCCAATTGACCCAATGAACATTTGTTTCATTATTATCTTTTCGTATGAAAATTCCTTAAACTTTGATCTACCTGATTGCAAACACTAGCTGGAAACCGAGTATTTTGCATGCAGTAGATGGGAGTGGAAGCCATAACATATTAAGCATGTGTGATTACTTCTGGTCTATTCAAAAATTTGTTTTTCCAAGATGTCAATATCATGGTTATCTTGTCAATAATGAAATTGAAGTCCTCCTTCTTTACTTAAACTGTGAACATGGGGAACGCAAGATAATTACAAAATTAGTAATGCTTCTTATAGTAGACACCACTAGAAAATATAGCACTAGACTTACAACAATTAATTTTAATCCTTATGCACTAAAGGTTCTAAATTAATACGTAAGCATAATAATTTTTTTTATATAAAAAGACTTTTTTCTCTTAAAATATGCCACATTTATTAATCCACCTCGTACATTAAGGTCGGAATTAATTTGTGGTGGGAGAAAACCTTTTGACACAGTGAAAAAGAAAATAGTCTATGTAATCAAACACGGTGAAAAACAGTTACCGTAAAAATTTATTCTGCCTTTTTTTCTTTTCTTGGGTTAATTTACCATTTGCAAAGCCCAGTCCACAAAATTCTAGTTTGCTTTGAACTAGCATTGCCTCTTTCCATGAAATGAAAATGTGGCAGCAAGAAACACAAGACCAAATTGATTCAGAGCTAGATCTTGACAAATTGTTGCTACTACGTCTGATTTTGGTTTCCATCCAAAAAAGGATGTCAGATTTGTCGCCGAAAAGAACGTCGGGCATGTCGCCGGAAGTGGCACCGTCACCGGAGATGATTTTTGTAAATCTAAGAATTCGTCGGATTCTTCTTTTTCTGTTGAACTTTTGGTGTTTGTGTCGACAAAACTACTTTGAAGTTTCTCTCTCAAATATTTTTGTATATCCAAAAACTTTTGAGAAGATTCTTTGAGAGAAAGAGGATACACTTGAAATTTCTCCTTCATATCCTTGGCAGATTTTTGAGAGATTTCAAAAAGTTCATTCTTTGATTTTTGGATGATTTCTATTTATGGATATAAAATTTTAGGTTTTTGTTGGTAATGAGATGTAGGTGATATGGTTTTTTGAGATGTTTTCTTAAAAGAGGGATGAAATACTTGCAAATGCTTCTCAAAATCTCTTCTATATTAGAATGGTTTTGATATTTATGATTCATTGTGGAGGAGGTATTTGTTACTTGTAGTTGTGTGTGACAATTGTTGTAGTAGTATGAATGATACGATGTTGAATAATATGAATATGGATTAGGTGGACGTGGTGTATACCCATGATTAAAATACAAACATGGTGATGAATATGCAACATGGGTGTAACAAGGTGTAAAAATTTCCTATGGAAATGAGGGTGTGGTAGGAGTTTTAAAAGAGGAGTTTGTAGGATAGGTAGGAGGAATGCTCCATGGATGATATGTGGGTGTAAAATTAGAACATTCCATGAGAGAGTTTGAGTGCAAGAATGAAAGCACCAATGTTAAGAAGCTAGATCTAGAACCCTAAAAAAAACTAGAGAAAGCTCAGAAATAAAAAGGCAAATAAAATTAACTAATAAAATAAAGACTTTTTCAATTCATTCCTATCCTTCAATGTCTCATAAAGACTACATATATAATAGTCACAATGGATAATAAACCTAAAAGTCCAAATACAAAAGGAGTCCAATAACACTTAACAAAAAAGACTTACTAAATTAATATTCTAACTTAATTTATCTCATAATTTCACTCTCTATCATTGCCGCCGGATTCACTTGATCCTTTTCCTCAAGGTTCTAAATTAATATGAAAACATAATAACTTTTATATAAAAAGAGTTTTTTCTCTTAAAATATGCCACATTTATTAATCCACCTCATACATTAAGGTCAAAATTAATTTGTGGTAGGAGAAAACCTTTTGACACAGTGAAAAAGAAAGTAGACTACGTAATCAAATACAGTGAAAAACAGTTACTGTAAAAATTCATTCAGCCTTTTTTTTTCTTTTGGGCTAAATTACCATTTGAAAAGCCTAGTCCACAAAACTCTAGTTTTCTTTGACCTAGAATTGCCTCTTTCCATGAAATGAAAATGTGGCAGCAAGAAACACAAGACCAACGAAATTGACTGTTGAAAATCTAGTGGTTTCGTCGATGGTGGCGAAAATGTATTGGTCTGTTGGTGGTGACAAATTTGGTAGCTCCGATTTCAGGTCTGATGGTGGTGGTTCCAGTATTTGTGACAAAAGTGTAAGAGTTGGGAATGGAGGAATCCAATCTGGTGATTTTGGTGGTGGAGTCGGCAATGGAGGTGAAGATGAAGGCTTGAATGGTTTTTTGGGAGGTTGAAAAATATGAGTACAACACCAATACCATTGCCAAGTGCGTTGGATGCCCCATCAAAAACCAGAGTCCATCGGGATCCTTGTTCAGGTCTGTCATATGGCCTAAGTTCTTCACAGTTGTTTACCATCATGATGTCTTCATTTGGGAATTCGAACTTCATGGACTGGTAGTCTTCCACGGCTTGGTGAGTAAGGTGATCAGCTAGTACACTGTCTTTTATTGCTTTCTGGGTAGTATATTGTATATCATATTCTGTCAGGATCATCTGCCATCTTTCTATTCTCTCAGAGAGCAGGTTTCTCGAAGATGTACTTTATCGGATCCATTTTAGATATCAACAAGGTAGTATGGGTCAGCATATACTGTCTTAGCCGACGAGCAACCCATGCCAGAGCCAACAGGTTTTCTCGAGCAGTGAATATCTTGTTTCACAGTCGGTAAACTTTTTTCTCAGGTAATAAATAGCATGCTCTTTTCGGCCAGATTCGTCATGCTTCCCCAGCACACACCCTATCGAATTTTCCAAAACAGTCAGATACATGATCAATGGTCTTCCCTCGACTGGTGACATCAAAACAGAAGGCTCTTGCAGGTACTCTTTGATCTTGTCGAAAGCAGTTTGGCACTCATCATTCCATTTGACTACTTGATCTTTCTTCAGCAATTTGAATATTGGTTCATAAGTAGCTGTCAGGTGAGAGATGAATCTGGAAATGTAGTTTAAACGTCCCAAGAATCCTCTGACTTCCTTCTCAATGCGAGGAGCAGGCATCTCTTGTATTGCCTTCACCTTGGCAGGATTCACCTCGATACCATTATTGCTGACAACAAAGCCTAAGAGTTTACCAGACCGTACTCTAAATGTGCATTTATTTGGGTTCAACCTCAACTTGTATTTCTTTAACCTCTCAAACAGTTTCTGTAAATGATCAAGGTGCTCATCTTCTGTTTGAGATCTAGCTATCATGTCGTCCACATAGACCTCTATTTCGTGATGTATTATGTCGTGAAATAGAGCGACCATGACACATTGATAGGTTGCCCCAACATTCTTCAGTCTGAATGGCATAACCTTGTAGAAGAATGTGCCCCACTGTGTGACAAAGGTTGTTTTCTCCATGTCCTCAGGCACCATTTTGATTTGGTTATAACCTGAGAAATCGTCCATGAAGGAAAACACTTTGTGTTGTGTCGTATTGTCAACTAGAACATCAATATGGGGAAGTGGGAAATCATCCTTAGGGCTTGCCCTATTCAAATCTCTTTAGTCCACGCACATTTGTACCTTGTCGTCCTTCTTGGGTACGGGAACAACATTGGCAACCCATTGTCGATAGGAGGTGACGAACAAGAATCCAGCGTTGAATTGCTTCATGAATTCAGCTTTAATCTTCTCCGACATGTCTGGTCGTATGCGACGGACCTTTTGGTTTACTGGAGGACAGTCCTCTTTTGTAGGTAGTAATGTACCATGATATCTGCATCAAGTCCTGGCATGTCTTTGTACGACCAGGCAAAGACCTCAACATACTCGTGTAGCAACTGAATCAGACGCTCCTTGACACTGGGTTCCAAATTGGCTCCCACCTTGACCTCTCTTTTGTCTTCTTCAGTACCTAGGTTGATGGTGTCCACTGGTTCCTCGTGGGGCTGAATGGTTCTCTCTTCTTGTTGTGGTAATCTGGTAAGTTCCCCTGGTACTTCACAATCTTCCTCACCTTCGTCTTCGGCTTGGTAGATTATATTTTCAGAGTCATAAAAATCCATAGCAGAACCGTTACCCATGGGATCCCGAATGGATGTAGACCTGCATTTGTGAGTGTGGGTGTGTGTAAGAGTATAACTATCTTTGAAAGAAATGAAAAATGTAAAAAAGAAAAACAATGAGCACAAAGTTTGTATGCAAAAACGTCCATGATTCATTGATGTCATATGGAAATGAGATAATAACTCTTACAAATGGACCATTGTGCCTCGGGTAAGACACACGATTTTAAGATTCTGAATTATTTTAATATTACAAATCCGATAAAATGTAAAGACAAATTATTGTGGGATAAATGTGATCGGGATAAAATCTTTGGCCTCCCAGTTACTGAGCGCTCCACTGACAGTTGGGAAGATCCAATCCTCCAGGTTATAGCCATCTTCATCATCCTCCAATGCGTTGACCTCGCGGTTGCTGATCTTCAAGGGTGGTCCTTCAGCACGAGCGCGTCGTACATCCTTCTGGACACCTGAAGTGAAACCCAGGCCAAACTTGTCAGATTTGTATGGGATATCTGGGAGTTATCCCCAAATAGTGCACCCACCTTCTTCTATCACTGCCTTGGCATCCTTTAAAGACGACATCTTGAGTGGAGGCCTTGTGATCTTGGGAACTTGAGACACAGCCTTGGTCACTGCCACATCTTGCGGGACTTCTTCAAAGTGTTGGAATGGAGTTTCAATAAATTCACCATCTAGCTCCACATATCTGAAGGAATTTAGATGGCTGGCCATATATTCTTCTTCTCCATGAACAGTGATAATATTCCCTTGAATTGGATAATACAGCATTTGATGCAACGTAGAAGTAACGGCACCATCATTGTGAATCCACGGTCGGCCTAATAAGCAAGAATATGAAGGGAGAATATCCATTACATAAAAAGTTGAGTCAAATGTTTGGGTTCGAACCTTTATGGGGATGTCCACTTCTCCATGCACCATCCTTTTCGAGCCGTCAAAGGCCCTCACTACTATGTTGCTTGGTTTCAATGTCAATCCTTCACAGTCCAGCCTATCAAGAGCCTTTTTAGGCAACACATTCAGAGACGAACCGGTGTCAATCAAGACATGAGTCAAGGTTGTGCCCTTGCATTCAACTGATACATGCAATGCCTCATTATGCTTCCTCCCTCTTGGCGTTAAATCAGTATCTGAGAAACCTAAACCATTATCTACAGTCAAGCTGGCTACACAGTCTTGGAACTGATCGACAGATGTTTCTTGGAGTACATGGGCAGTTTTCATGAATTTTACCAAGGCCTTTGCATGTGCCTCAGAATATAGTAATAAAGCCAGCATCAAAATTTTTGATGGAGTTTGTCCAGTTGCTCGACTACGTTGTAGTCGCTTCTTTTTATGATCTTTAGAATTTCCTCCATCTCTTTCTGAGAGGTCTCAGGTATAGCCACTGATTGTGCCTTCATCTGGACAGGCTCAATCAGGATACCTTTACCTCGAGTCTCGGTTGACTCGGCAGCAGGAATGTCAGTAGGGGTGATAACAGGGATTGTAACAGTTTTGTCAACAGGAGTATTAGCAGAGATGATTGTAGGACTGGGAATAAACTTTGGAGGAGCAACAACAACAGGAATGATTACGGGTCCAGAAATAGCTTTTGGAGGAGCAATTTATGGAGAGAAAACCCTTCCGCTTCGGGTTATCTTACTTGTCCTTGTGATGTTACTGATATCGGAGCCAACTTTTCCATAACTTCAATCTTCAGCTGTTGGCCAATATTTCTTGATACCGTGATAGTAGACATCTCCTCCATAATTCCATGGTACGGTTTTGTCTGACGAATACGGGATTAGTCCAGGCATTGTAATTATCAAAGGAGCTACTTTAGGAACTGATGTAATTCTAACGGGTCTTTTGGTGGAGACCCTCGAAGAATTGTCGGAAATGGTCACGATGGAAACATCATTATAAGAAAAAGTTAGAACGGAAGTCTTTTCGAACAAAACTTCCTTGTTATCTATTAGGCACTGAACACCTACTTTCAACAAAGGACAGCTGGTTGGTAAGGACAAACAGAAATGACAACTTTCATCACAGCCTGGGAATATACTGGCATTCAACAAGTTCTTTTTGATAGTTAGGAGTGGGGTTACAAGTTCATCAACCAAAGTAACAAACATATCTTCCTCAATGGTGTTGGCATTATGGCCGTGTTTGGGCATAGGGGCCGTAATAACATTAGGAATTTCTAGCCCATCGAATTCAATCTCTTTGGCTTCAAGAAATTCGGGTGAATTGTCTGACTGGTCTTTCCATTCTTGGTTGGTTGTTTCTCTACTGATCAGGCGCAGGTTTAGGAATCATGACACCCCCCACCATTGGACGGTGTTCAGCCCTATCTTGATTTCTCTGAGGATATACAGAAACCACCCTTTCTTTCCGATGAATGGTTTCCTTATAGCATCAGAGGATGCGTCTTTTTGAATCTTTCCATTCTTTATCTCAACTTCTACCCTTTCTCCGGTCAATATCAATTTAGTAAAACCTGCCGATGAACTCCCAATTAAGTGATTGAAGAAGGGACCAGACAAGGTGCCCAAAAATATGTCTACCAACTCTCTTTCAGATAGGGGAGGTTAAACTCTTCCGGCCAAGTCCCTCCATTTTTGCGCATAGTACTTGAAACCATGGCCATACTCTGAAGTTGAGTATGGGTAGTGTGATATGGTGGGAGAACTGACTTGAGTTTTTGTGTTTGTGTTCACAAATGTTTTGGTTTAGCGAGAGTCGCCACCGACTTTTTATTTTATCCAAAGGAAAGGTCAAAAAGCACATGAAAGACCTTTGAGATGTTTTCTTGGGTTCGGGGAGTAGATTATGAAAAGGGAAGGTGCAAGCACCCTTTTCATCCATGGTTATCCATGGGCTCTTAGTTACTTGTTTAGATCACTTGCTTTTGCTTTTCAATTGTTTGAAATGGTGCTTTGTGTGTGGTTTTGAAAATGTTTTAAAAAGAGGTCATCATTGTGGCAACCTTTGTAATGATTCTTGTTCGAATGTATACAAAGGTGTATTTATCTTTAGAAAAAGATATTTCAATGTTTTGAAAGTTTTGATGGGAAAATGTTTTGAGATTGTGTTGTGAGGTGTGTTTGAAAATAGCAAGGATGTTTTGTAAGTTTTGATCAAGTAACTAAGAGTTATCTACCCTATTTTACTCAAAGGTATTTCCTACACATTTTTAACCCTTTTGACAGTGTTGTTTTACCATTGTATTTGGTAAACAACCTTGTATTAGGATGTTAAACGGGACAGGCGCGGGTCATCGTATTGACCATGATAGCAATATTGCCAAGTATCTTTAGCAAATTTTTTGAGGGACTAGATCATTTTGTATAGGCAACCGAGATAGCGTCATCGAGGGACTATGATCTTTTGTTTTATTTTTGTTTTGCCAAAGTACTCAACATGCATAACATGGCCATTTTAAAGGCAACAAGTGGATGAAACCCTAAGGGTGCAAGTGTGCATTATGTTATCAATTTTCATGCTTTTTTGTCTTTGTATTAGTCAAGCTATTTGTTTGATTTTTGTATTTTTGCATACAAACCCTAATCTCTAACCATGGCATAATTGAAAGCATAAATGCGTAAAATAAATCTACATTATTACAACATTTGATATGGGGAGAGGGATACAATTTTTGAATGGGAGATATTTGCAAGAAATTAAAACCCTAATATTTACTATTACATCCAAATTGAATAAATGGTACAAATAAATAAATGGACAATTATTTAAATGATCAATTAAATAAATATACAAAATATTATGAATATGCAAAAAGATGTTTTTGTTTATTTTTTATGTATGTAAAAAAATATTTAATGTATATATAAAAAAGAAATAAAAGATTATTACATTTTTATTTATTAAGGGTAAAACCCTAATTTTCTTTTATGAAAGTATGTATATATATATATATATATATATATATATATATATATATATATATATATATATATATATATATATATATATATATATATATATATATATATATATATATATATATATATATATATATATATATATATATATATATATATATATATATATATATATATATATATATATATATATATATATATATATATATATATATATATATATATATATATATATATATATATATATATATATATATATATATATATATATATATATATATATATATATATATATATATATATATATATATATATATATATATATATATATATATAAAATAAAAATGAATGAAATATATACAAATGTCACAAAATGAAAACATATTAAAAAAATACTATTTTTAATAAGGGTGGAAACCCTAGTTTTCTTTTAAGAGAATAAATATATTAAATATATTATTTATATATAATAAATAATGTATATACAAAAATAAAAAGTATATTAGAAAAAATATCATTTAAGTATAAATAATAAAAATAAAAGTATAATATTATTATGTATTATTTTTAAGTTTTCATTAACAAAATAAAAGTATATTTTTATGTTAGAAAAAATAAAATAAAATACAAAAATAAATGTGAAAAGAGAGAGTTGAAATAGAGTGATGTGAGATCGACGGAGAGAGGTGAGAGACGAACCCTAAGCAGAGAGAGACGGCGGTGGAGGAGGCTTGATGATGAAACTACGGCAGAATTGATTTTCGTATGAGGAAGAAGAAGACGAACCGTCCCAATTTGAGAAACCCTATTTTCAAATTTTGCATCGTATTTTTTCTCTTTCATTATTGTTTATTATTTTTTGTTAAATAATTATAATAATTAATTGATGAAAGTTCTGAAGAAAATGGATGTGGATATGGGGAGTGGACCGAAACACTATTCTTGGGCCCATTGATGGAAATTTTTGGAACTTTAGCCTTGTGACAAAAAATTGCTTATGGATCCATTCAGATTGGGCTTAGCACCAACTTACTGCAGCAGACCCCTGGGCCGAATTGTGTCATCCCTATGCTCATTTCATTTAGTTTGGAATCTAGTAAAACAATACAAAAATAGCCTTTTGGACTTTTTCTGAAATTGGGCCTAGCGCCCTTGCTGCTGCCAAACTCCCATCCTGACTTTACACCCCCTGTTTCCTTTATTTTCATTTTGTTATTTTTCTCTTTCATAAATTTTGTCAATAAAATACATGATAAAAAATATAATTAAAATAATAAAAGAATAGTAGAGTATAATAGAAATTTTAGGAATTAATTCTTTAGTTTTTTTTATAATTTTCTTTATTTAAAAAACTAATAAAGAATACTTCTTTTTTCTTTTAGTTCTTATTCATATTTTCATATCACTGTGCCTCGTTATTTTTTGACGTGTTTGCTCATTGTGAAAGGTATATTTTTTTATGCTTTCGATCATGTAATGTAACAAGTTGTTATGTGATCGGAGCATATGGCTTATGCTCGCTCCCGATGTGACACGCCTTATTTCTCATCGTCCTGAGAAATTCATATCATATCATATGTTTTCCTAATGCATGTGATATTTTATGATGCTTTATGCAGGAACTTCTTATCACGCGTTGCATTTGCAGCACGCATTTGCTTTTATCTTAGTTGGATATCGTTTCTGACTTTGTTTGTTTATTGATGAAGCTTGATCGACGCGTACTCCTTGCTTCTCCATCGCTTACGTCTGCTTTTGATAATTTTCTCTTTTTGGCAGTTGCCGCTACTACTTGTATATTTCTTTCTGCTTTATCACATTTCTTTACCGCTTTTCTAGAGATCATGAGAAGTAGGGCTTTACTGCTTTCTGATGCCATGAGAAGTTGGGTAGAGATGTATGATGGGGGTCTCTATTGTTGATCATGTCAGGAACCCCTCTAGTTTATTTAAAGAACCGTTTAGGGTAATTCCGTATTATGTGCTTTATGTATGCTACTTGTGTGTGGTTTGTTTAAAACCCTACCTTTGTGTAGGTATTTTGCAGGTGTGTTTACATTTGTGCTCGCATCAATTCCTCCATCCCTTATTGAAGTCCTCAAAAAGAGGCTAACAGGGAGGGTTCGCAATCAACCCCCACAATTTCGTATTGTTGTACCCCAAAATTTGCCCTCGCGCTTTTCCACAAGAAATCTCAGCTTCAGACATTTCCTGACTTTTCAAACTGGCTCGAGAATCGGACAAATGGACTTTTCTTGACAGTCAAGCAAAATTAGGGTTTTTACTGATTTTCAGAGCTCTGGATTGTTTCATACAGTTGGCTTAGGGTTTTGGTTGATTTTGGCTCAGTTTTGATCAGGCGAGCGTTATTTGGCATTTAATCAGGAGTTAGGGTTTTACGGGCATATTCTCAGAAAGGTTGAAATTCCACAGTACTTTGCGGTTTATTCCGAGATTCGGGTTGAATTTGCATTGTTCATAATTTAATCAGTAAGAGGAGGCAATTGGTTTGAATTCACCGGTCAAATACAGTATGCAGTATTGGATTCACAGTGTTTATGGCAAATCAGTGAAGAAGGAATGCGTTTGATCAGTCTATTTGGGTTAACTACTGCTTTGCTTTGGATATTGGAAGAAACAGGTTTAATTGATCAATGTTGTTTTTATTTAAGTTATTTATTATTCTAAAATTGAATGATTGAAATTTATTTTTCAATTGTTTTAATTCAAAGAGTTTTAAATAAATAAATAAACAATAAAGAAAATTAGAATTAATTGGATAATTTAGATTTTTATTGATATTTGAATTATTTGTACAAATTGTTGTTTATAATTTAAATTACAGACAATAATTTACATTAATTTAAATATTACATAAAATAAAAACTATCCTATTTCTAATATTCTTCATTCTTCACTCCGCTCCGGTGCTCCATTTTTTATCTGCAAAAAGAAGAAGAAAAGTCAGAAGGCAGTTAAATTAAAAGAGACAGATAAAATTTGCTCATCATTAGGGGCCACTGACTGGGATCAGTTGACCCTCTCTGCAAATCACGGGATTTCTCCCGGTTCACAAAGAGGGAAGATTTTTTATTCATAAATGCAAATGTCAAATGCATAAGTTCCAAAATTCAAGCTGCATAGAATCTCAAATCCAAAATTCAAGCTGCATAGAATCTCAACTTCAAATTCAAACTAAACTGAAAAATCCAATGCCCACTTCCTATCAAATGCCAAAGATATCAAAGAAAATCAAGGAAGTACAATTTGCTGTCACAAGTACTCAAAAGCTGTCAAAGAAGATTTTGGAAAAGATATCAATAAAAGCATACAAGCTGTCAAAAGAGATAAAGAGGATGCAGTCAAGTAGTGTGTTATGCAAACTTGAATCTTAAATCATCATTTCCCATAGGCCCCTTCAGAACAAAGTACAACATAAATCATATAATAATATATTAACTGTACTTTGGAGAGAAAAAAGGGAGATAAAGCAGCAATAGGCAGGTTTAGGCTTGGAAAGAAGACAACACAAAGATAGAGAACACAGTTCAGAAGAGGGATAGAAAAGAGAAAGATATACAAAACTCAGAGCCTGCATCATCTTTGAAAGCACACAACCTCAAGCTTCAAACTGATAACCTGCTAGGCCATCAAACAAGTTTCAAAAACTACCCAAAACCTGCCTACCATAACCTGCATCAGTCTCACACAACCTCAAGCTTCAAACTGATAACCTGCTAGGCCATCAAACAAGTTTCAAAAACTACCCAAAACCTGCCTACCATAACCTGTATCAGTCTCACAAACCCAAGCCTCAAAAACCTGAAAACACAACTCACAAGAGAGAATAGAGGTGATAAACCAGTTAAAAACCTGCAGAACCCAAGCTTCACCCTAAAAAGCCATCAAACACGACCAAGACTAAAACCTGCTACAAAGTTCAATCCAAAAAACTACAAAATCTGCATCAGCATTAACCTTAAAAAACCTGCTAATGCCACAATCCTGCCTCACCATACACTAAACTGCAAAACCTGCATCAGTATTAACCTCACATAACCTGCTAATGCTCCAAAAACCTGCCTACTGTCCAGATCAAACACAAACAGAAGTCAAAAACCTCACAATAACCTGCCTGTCATCAAACTCAGGCAACAAATATCAAAACCATTCAAGGCCACATCCAGCACTAGGCCTCAGAAATTAACATCATAGGCGATTAACATATTCAAGGGCAACACGAGAGAAGAAGAGAGAAATTTCGTTCAGAGGTAACAGGTATTTCAACAAAGTATATCAATCTCAGAAGGCAAAACATTCGAGGCAATGTAAGCAAAGTTCTAGGCAAGCAACTCAAGTCATTCAGAGGCAATAAGGCAGTCAAACAAGCATCATATTCCAATCAATACATAGGCAACAGTGGCATAGAAGAAGAAGATTAAAAAAAAAAGTGAATCTTTTTGAAAGAGGTTCTCAGTATAAATCATCATAAAACCCTCACACAGCAAGAGGTGAGAACGAAGATACCAGGGTCACCAAGGGGAAAGCATCACCGTTCACGCCGTCCCAGCCTCCTAAAGCGTCACTCCTACGCCTCTCCTCCATCTCCAAAAAGGAAGGTAGCCAATCTTTTCCCTCTTCTCTTCTCCTTCATCTCATAATGAAAGGTAATAGTTAAGACTCAAATCAACCAAAAAGCGCGTATCAGTCACGAAAGAACATAAAGCGTTGAAATCAAACCTTAAATCAAGGACGCTGGGCTCATGTCAATGGAGGGAAGAAAGGCTTCGGGAGTGACGTTGATGGCCGGAAAGAGAAGCGTTCAGGAAGTTGATGATCGGAGAATACGAATGCACGAACGGCGCCGCTACGAGCCCTAGCTTTCGTTCTGAACAAACCTTCCCTAACCCTAAATTCGTTTCAAGTTTAACATGGGCTTGACCCGTTTCTGCCTTCCTCTAAAGCCCAACAAAAATCACTAACATTTCTTTTATAACAAATACTTGATTTGCACTAATCTTTTTCTTCTTTACTAAATCATACATTTTTCTAACTTAGCATTTTGTCATATATTAAGTTGAAAATACTTTCTTTTTATTTTGTTTACTCTTTTAAATAAAAAAAATGTATTTTGTACATACTAAAATAAATATACATTTTCTTGCATAATTTAAAATTTCTTAAAACATTTTATACCTAATTTAATTAGAAACTTGAATATTCTATTAAAAACATTTTATTTTGTACATACATTTTAAAACATTAATTTTGCACATGAAAATACATTTCCACATCATATAATTAAAAATTGAAAATACTTCTTTTTATTCTTTTAATTAAAATACATCTTTGTACATAATAATAGGAATACATTTTTTCTCTAATATTAAAATTCACAAACATTCAATTAAATTACATTTGTACACAACACATGGAAATATACCCTTTTTTCTCAAAATATCATTTTTACAATTTAATTCAAATTTGAGCATTTAAGTTAAAACATTTTTCTTTTGTACATAATTAAAGATAAAAATCACAAATTCATTAAAATACATATCTAGGTCAAAAACCCTAATACGCTTCAATCTCACATCTCACACTTACACTTACACAATACAATCACATTGCCCTATACACATCTGTCTATCTCATATCTGTATATTCGATATTTACATTTGATTGCGCATTCGATTTGGTTGTAACTTATTGGATACTATAAGCCTCATCCCCTCTTGTACATTTATACCCCCACTCCCGGACACTATTTTGTAATAGCGTAGATTTTACATTCCGCAATTTACAGCTTTCCAATTATACCATGGTTAGACCTAGGGTTTGTATGTACAATAAAACCAAACGCTAGATGACCTAATACAAGACAAATACATGTAACCAATACACAATCACACTTACACCCCCTAGGGTAATCCCACATGTTGCCTTCCAAAATGGGCCATGCTTGCACGTCGAGTATCTTTGGCAAAACAAAATCAAATGATCATAAGTCTCAAAGTGTTGCCTAAACGGAATGATCATAGTCCCTTCAAAGCAAATTGCCAAAGACACTTGGCATCATTGCATTCATGGTCCATACGATGACCCGCGCCCGTCCCGAATAAACTTCCTAAACGCAAGATTGTCCACCAATTTCAATGGTAGAACAAAATTGTTAAAAGGGGTTAAAACATAACAAAAACCTTTGAGTACGATAGGGTAGACAAAACTCTTAGTTACTTGAGATCAAACTTGCAAAAACACTTGCCTTCTTTTCAAAAACCACAACCCACAACACTTTCAAACAAACTCTCAAAAACATTTGAAAACATATTTTCGAAAAGATTCACACTTTTGTAAAACACTCAAAACACGAGTCAAATACATTGGTTGCCTAAGACCAGGCATCTTTTTCCAAAACATTTTCAAAACCCACACACACACACACACCATTTTCAAAGCAATCGAAAAACAAGGCAAGTGATCTAAAAAACCAAGTAACTAAGAGCCCATGGATAACCATGGATGAAAAGGGTGCTAATACCTTCCCTTTTCATAATCTACCCCCCGAACCCAAGAAATATCTCAAAAGGTTTTTGCTGTGCTTTTTTAACCTTTCCTTTAGGATAAAATAAAAAGTCGGTGGCGACTCTTGCTCAACCGCACAAGTGCGAATACGAACGCAAAACACTAGTCAGTTCTCCCACCGTATCACAGAACTGGCGACTCTGCTGGGGAAAATAAAAAGTGGGGTTACCTTAGGGTTTAGATCACCTTTACTTTCAATTGATTGCTTTATTTGCTTTACATTTATGGGCTTTGTATCGGAGTTCTATAGATCCTAACCCGGATCTGGGGAAACCCTTTTAGGTAGCATAATCTGTGAGGGACCTGTTCGGCGTATACCGACATGGGTGAAGCAGTGGCTACGTTGGTGTGGCGTCTTGGTCTGTACCGATATCCCTCGTGTTCAGACGGGGAGAATATGGGTCTTCCAAGGATTCATTAAGCACCAACCGACCTTAGAACCTTAAATTGACCAACTTGGCCATTAGAACAGTAGCAGTATGCTACACTCATTGAGGCTGAACTCTCGAGATGGTTCCGGCCGCGAGAAAAGGTTGCGATGCTGGAGTTATGACCGATTGAGGGTAGCCAATGATATGAGATCCTCTAGAACCCGGTTACTTTTGATAAGACAGGTTTTAACCAACAAACTGAAAGAGGGTAGTACCTGAACCTCATACAAGCCTAAACTTAAGGCCTTGTGTGCTTTGTGTGAATATGTTTGCCTGTATATACACCCTCTTGCTTGTGCATGCATGTACATAACATCATGACATCATACCATAGCATTTTCAATAACCATTTCAAGGATCTCGAGGGTTCTTTTGATGCAGGGTTACGTTGAACCAGACGTCTATCAAGGGGCAAGAGGTTTTCTCCTCTAACCAATCCAGTCAAAGTTCAAGTGCAACAACTTGAATCAGTGGCTATGACCCACTCGACATGGTGAGCTTGATTCTAGTGGAAAGACATCCACCGATACAAAGCTCTCCAATCAAAGTTCAAGTACAACAACTTGAATCAGTGGCTATGACCCACTCGACATGGTGAGCTTGATTCTCGTGGAAGGACGTCCACCGGTACAGGGATCTCCAATCCAAGAGCAGAGTTTAACCTCTAACATTTTCTTGTGTTTACCCCAAGAGACCCTTGAAAGCATGCATCCACATATCATGCATTTCATTTTGACAATCTTTCCTTTTTCAGGTTTCCTTACTCTCCTGCTGTTTATTTCAGCAAGGGATGGCTCTAGAAAGGTCTGTCAAAGACATCCAAGACCAGACTGCTCAGCTGCAGGAGATGATCCTGAACTTGTCTCTGGGGCAGAAAGAAATGAAAGCTCTCCTCACCAAGGGCTTGGGAAATTCCAACAATGCCAGGAGTGATCAGATTGCGGAGCTGCAGTTTGATCTGACAACACTGAGGACTCAAATGATGGGACAGTTGGTGGGCCAGATGGCTCTCATCCAAGACTTATCCCAAAGACAAGAGGAACTCAGAGTTCTTGTCCGCCAACTGCTTCCAAACAACCAACTGGGGCAAACATCTGAGGACGGAGAGCAAGTCACCGCTCAGCCTCCATCAACTCAAGAAGACAAGGGGAAAGCTCTTTTGCTAGCTTCAGGGTCACAAACCCATCAACAACCTCGCCAGCGTCAACGTGGCAATCGGCGTAAGCAAGAAAAGTCGGGAAGACAGTTTACAGAGACTGAAATACTATCATTCTTCATATTGAAGCGCCTGTTGGAGGTCAACTTACTTACTGTAAAGGACCCTCCTCAGAAGCTCAATATCTCCTCTCCTCACTTTAATCCCGACGCATTCTGTGTTTACCACTCCTACAGCCCGGGACACAGCACCAACGACTGTTGGGCCTTGAAGAACAAGATTCAAGATCTGATCGACATAGGGGTGATGGAATTCATGCCGGACGGCGAGATGAAAATCTTCTGTTAAAGGGTTCTCCGCTTGAAGTGACGAAGCTCGAACTGAAAGACTTTTGCTTCCTTTTGAATTTTCAAAGTTGTAATTTCTTTTGCTGTCAAACAATTATTTGTTAATGTTAAACTCTGTTTTCATTAATGCATTGCATATGTTTGTCTTGAATTCATCCATTCGTTTCACTACTCTTATGCTTTTCTTTATGATATTTGACTCTTGATAAAAAGCTGTAAGCCTTTAGAGGGAGGATGACGAAACAATACCATGATCTCATACAGTATGCTTTTGAACAGACCTTGCTGATGATGTACAGGCATTTCTTTCAATTCCCAAACACTGGAGTTATAAGGAAGTTAATCCCTAGTCAACCCCTTCGAGCCAAAGAAGTAGGAGTTTCCTGTTCTAAACAATCAAAACCTTTGATATAAACCCGGGGCAGGGTAGTATCTCAGTTAATTCAAAAGAAAATGCGCATTGAAGTCGCAAACTCTCAGTTCGTAACACAACGAACGACGTCAAAGAGAGAAAGCATTCCTTTGGAATCAAAAGACAAGGGTGGTTCCCTATCATATAGACAGTCAATCTCTCAAAAGAGAAAAGCCCACCAAGCCAAAACCTATAAAGGAGGCTTAAGAAAGCTGGGGCATCCCGCTGACAGTAATCCCGAAAACGGTAACAGTCAGGCAAAAGTTAGGGATAACAAATCAAAATCAAAATAGTGAGGTCATTACAAAATCCTCCACAACATGAAAAATGTTGAAAAAGAAAAAGGAGATGATGACTGTCTCCCAAATTCAAACTGGTGAACCATCACCCAAAAGTCGTTCAAAACTCGAAACAGAGTGTGACGCACAATTAACTGAGCTTAGGTTGAAGAACATCACGAAGAGCGGGTGGATACAAATATACTTTGAGCCTTTATCCTTTGTTTCTTAAACCGTGAACCAGACCACGTTACAACCCTTCAAAAGTCCTAATTGAAGCATGGGTTAGTCCGAAAGCATACTGTTACAAAAGGTATCCTGACTCCTGTAGGGCTTTGCTCTAAATCTTGTGTTAACTTGTCTTATGAAAAGTTTTCTGCTAAAAATGCATTTTTCAAAACTTCGAGACAAACATAAACTTTGCATTATTCGAATATCACTGTCTGCATTTGACCCTTTTATTTGACAGCGAAGAAATTCATACAGCAAATGTTCGGAGGAACGAAAAACTCTCTCAGTAAGTCAAAATCACTTCAAGAGGATAACACTCCCATCGAATCTCCTATCAACAAGGGGCATGACATGTCACAATTCAATTAACCTGGGGCAATCCAGTCAAGGTTCAACAAATCAATTACAACATTTCCAGACTCGATTCCTGTATCTAGCCAGGGCACGTCTGAAGAGTTCGAAGATTCGATTCCTGTATCCAGCCAGGGCATATCTGTTGATGACTATTTCCAGATTCGATTCCTGTATCCAGCCAGGGCATATCTGTCAACTACAACATTTCCAGACTCGACTCCTGTATCTAGCCAGGGCACGTCTGAAGAGTTCGAAGATTCGATTCCTGTATCCAGCCAGGGCATATCTGTCAACTATCACATTTCCAGACTCGACTCCTGTATCTAGCCAGGGCACGTCTGAAGAGTTCGAAGATTCGATTCCTGTATCCAGCCAGGGCATATCTATTGACGACTATTTCCAGATTCGACTCCTGTATCCAGCCAGGGCATGTCTGAAGAATTCCAGATCAACACCTGTAACAATCCAGGAAACATCTGTGAACGACCGATGGTAGACCAACACCTGTAATAAGCCAGGAATTTATCTACATCACCACTTAGGGCATTCGAATGTCAAAAGTGTTCAAAACAGATGCAGTTTTACACAAGCTCATCATCAGGGAGCCCTACACCGGTTCCTCTTCAAGACTTCTGAAACAAGTTTACGGATTCTTCCCAACAACGGATGTCAATCTACCGATTTGTTCAGACTCTTCACAATTTCTGAAAATAGTCTACGGATTCTTCCCAACAACGGAAGTCAATCTACCAACTTGTTCAGACTCTTCTCAACAGTTGAAATCAGTTTACGGACGCTTCCCAACAACGGACGCGGCTCCATTGCTGATTCAACTTCAAGATTTCTGAAAATAGTTCACGGGTTCTCCAAGTAAACGGATGTCAACCTATCACTTGTTCAGATTCTTCTCAAGACTTCTGAAAACAGTTTATGGATTCTTCCCAAGTAACGGAAGTCAATCTACCAACTTGTTCAGACTCTTCTCAAACCTTTGAAATTAGTTTACGGACACTTCCCAACAACGGATGCGGCTCTATTGCTGATTCAACTTCAAGATTTCTGAAAATAGTTCACGGGTTCTCCAAGTAAACGGATGTTAACCTATCGCTTGTTCAGATTCTTCTCAAGCTAACCACCACGGAAGATCGCGCTCGCCAAAATTCTTCCCTTCCCCAGTGGAGTTCATCAAAATTCCCCAGCAGTAACTTATCTTTACAAATCCCCAGCCAGGGAGTCCTCCGGAATTCAATTCCCCTCAGGGTTTTAGCTTCAGTATCCCCAGCGGAGCCAGACCATTGAACCTTTTCCCCACAGAGTTTTGGAAAGGGCAAATCTTAAGTTCCCCAGTGAAGTCTCCAGAGTTGCTTCCCATCAAGCCGAAGATTCTCAATCTGGCCTCCCCAGCATGAGTCTACTAGTTTGGAACTCCCCAGTAGAGGTCATCAGGAATTCTCTTCCCCAGCGACAGCCAAGGATTTATTTTCCTCGACAGCGGTCAAAAGGCTTTTATCTTCAGCCATCTCGGATTCATCGGCAAGATTAGCTCATTGGCTTACATGCGCATTCATCACATTCATATCATAAACATTGATGTCACGTACGTTACATCATGCATCATAGCATTGCATACAACTAACCCTTTGCCTTTTCAGGTAAGATCAGCCGACAGACACAGATCATCTCCCAAGATTCATCCAGAAATAGTTCAGATGTGACCCAGACGCGGCGACATTCTGATACTTATTCCAGATTCATTCAGACGCATCATCAAGAAACCCTACACCGGTTCCTCTTCAACTTCAAGACTTCTGAAACAAGTTTACGGATTCTTCCCAGCAACGGATGTCAATCTGCCGACTTATTCAGACTCTTCAACTTCTGAAAACAGTTTACAGATTCTTCCCCTACAACGGATGTCAATCTACCAACTGATTCAGACTCTTCACAATTTCTGAAAAAAACAGTTTACAGATTCTTCCCAACAACGGATGTCAATCTACCGACTGATTCAGACTCTTCTCAATTTTTGAAAATAGTTTACGGACGTGTCCCAACAACGGATGCTGCTCTATTGCTTGTTCAATCTCAGATAGTTTACAAATTCTCCAGACACGGACGTCAATCTGTTGCTTGTTCAGACCCCAATTCAGAGATGTCCTAAAACATGGAGGCCCTTCTGATACTTGTCCACTCACCATTGACCTACAGTTCAACATCACCATATGGCATCTATAAGCCCATCCTCCTACCAGCAGTCGCCGAATGGCATCTGTAAGCACATTCTCAGATGGCATCTCTAAGCCCATCCCCCGACAAAATTCTCTCGCACCAGGTGGCATCTTTAAGCCCATCACCAAATGGCATCTTTAAGCCCATTCACCTCCACCATCAGATCGCCGAGTGCAAATTTTCTGGGCACATTAGTGTCCAATCTCCTTTTACCTTCAAGTCGCGAAAGGCAAACTTGCCAATCTAACTCTTCAGGTCAAAGAAGATTGAACAGGGGCAACTGTTGTACCCCAAAATTTGCCCTCACGCTTTTCCACAAGAAATCTCAGCTTCAGACATTTCCTGACTTTTCAAACTGGCTCGAGAATCGGACAAATGGACTTTTCTTGACAGTCAAGCAAAATTAGGGTTTTTACTGATTTTCAGAGCTCTGGATTGTTTCATACAGTTGGCTTAGGGTTTTGGTTGATTTTGGCTCAGTTTTGATCAGGCGAGCGTTATTTGGCATTTAATCAGGAGTTAGGGTTTTACGGGCATATTCTCAGAAAGGTTGAAATTCCACAGTACTTTGCGGTTTATTCCGAGATTCGGGTTGAATTTGCATTGTTCATAATTTAATCAGTAAGAGGAGGCAATTGGTTTGAATTCACCGGTCAAATACAGTATGCAGTATTGGATTCACAGTGTTTATGGCAAATCAGTGAAGAAGGAATGCGTTTGATCAGTCTATTTGGGTTAACTACTGCTTTGCTTTGGATATTGGAAGAAACAGGTTTAATTGATCAATGTTGTTTTTATTTAAGTTATTTATTATTCTAAAATTGAATGATTGAAATTTATTTTTCAATTGTTTTAATTCAAAGAGTTTTAAATAAATAAATAAACAATAAAGAAAATTAGAATTAATTGGATAATTTAGATTTTTATTGATATTTGAATTATTTGTACAAATTGTTGTTTATAATTTAAATTACAGACAATAATTTACATTAATTTAAATATTACATAAAATAAAAACTATCCTATTTCTAATATTCTTCATTCTTCACTCCGCTCCGGTGCTCCATTTTTTATCTGCAAAAAGAAGAAGAAAAGTCAGAAGGCAGTTAAATTAAAAGAGACAGATAAAATTTGTTCATCATTAGGGGCCACTGACTGGGATCAGTTGACCCTCTCTGCAAATCACGGGATTTCTCCCGGTTCACAAAGAGGGAAGATTTTTTATTCATAAATGCAAATGTCAAATGCATAAGTTCCAAAATTCAAGCTGCATAGAATCTCAAATCCAAAATTCAAGCTGCATAGAATCTCAACTTCAAATTCAAACTAAACTGAAAAATCCAATGCCCACTTCCTATCAAATGCCAAAGATATCAAAGAAAATCAAGGAAGTACAATTTGCTGTCACAAGTACTCAAAAGCTGTCAAAGAAGATTTTGGAAAAGATATCAATAAAAGCATACAAGCTGTCAAAAGAGATAAAGAGGATGCAGTCAAGTAGTGTGTTATGCAAACTTGAATCTTAAATCATCATTTCCCATAGGCCCCTTCAGAACAAAGTACAACATAAATCATATAATAATATATTAACTGTACTTTGGAGAGAAAAAAGGGAGATAAAGCAGCAATAGGCAGGTTTAGGCTTGGAAAGAAGACAACACAAAGATAGAGAACACAGTTCAGAATAGGGATAGAAAAGAGAAAGATATACAAAACTCAGAGCCTGCATCATCTTTGAAAGCACACAACCTCAAGCTTCAAACTGATAACCTGCTAGGCCATCAAACAAGTTTCAAAAACTACCCAAAACCTGCCTACCATAACCTGCATCAGTCTCACACAACCTCAAGCTTCAAACTGATAACCTGCTAGGCCATCAAACAAGTTTCAAAAACTACCCAAAACCTGCCTACCATAACCTGCATCAGTCTCACAAACCCAAGCCTCAAAAACCTGAAAACACAACTCACAAGAGAGAATAGAGGTGATAAACCAGTTAAAAACCTGCAGAACCCAAGCTTCACCCTAAAAAGCCATCAAACACGACCAAGACTAAAACCTGCTACAAAGTTCAATCCAAAAAACTACAAAATCTGCATCAGCATTAACCTCAAAAAACCTGCTAATGCCACAATCCTGCCTCACCATACACTAAACTGCAAAACCTGCATCAGTATTAACCTCACATAACCTGCTAATGCTCCAAAAACCTGCCTACTGTCCAGATCAAACACAAACAGAAGTCAAAAACCTCACAATAACCTGCCTGTCATCAAACTCAGGCAACAAATATCAAAACCATTCAAGGCCACATCCAGCACTAGGCCTCAGAAATTAACATCATAGGCGATTAACATATTCAAGGGCAACACGAGAGAAGAAGAGAGAAATTTCATTCAGAGGTAACAGGTATTTCAACAAAGTATATCAATCTCAGAAGGCAAAACATTCGAGGCAATGTAAGCAAAGTTCTAGGCAAGCAACTCAAGTCATTCAGAGGCAATAAGGCAGTCAAACAAACATCATATTCCAATCAATACATAGGCAACAGTGGCATAGAAGAAGAAGATAAAAAAAAGTGAATCTTTTTGAAAGAGGTTCTCAGTATAAATCATCATAAAACACTCACACAGCAAGAGGTGAGAACGAAGATACCAGGGTCACCAAGGGGCAAGCATCACCGTTCACGCCGTCCCGGCCTCCTAAAGCGTCACTCCTACGCCTCTCCTCCATCTCCAAAAATGAAGGTAGCCAATCTTTTCCCTCTTCTCTTCTCCTTCATCTCATAATGAAAGGTAATAGTTAAGACTCAAATCAACCAAAAAGCGCGTATCAGTCACGAAAGAACATAAAGCGTTGAAATCAAACCTTAAATCAAGGACGCTGGGCTCATGTCAATGGAGGGAAGAAAGGCTTCGGGAGTGACGTTGATGGCCGGAAAGAGAAGCGTTCAGGAAGTTGATGATCGGAGAATACGAATGCACGAACGGCGCCGCTACGAGCCCTAGCTTTCGTTCTGAACAAACCTTCCCTAACCCTAAATTCGTTTCAAGTTTAACATGGGCTTGACCCGTTTCTGCCTTCCTCTAAAGCCCAACAAAAATCACTAACATTTCTTTTATAACAAATACTTGATTTGCACTAATCTTTTTCTTCTTTACTAAATCATACATTTTTCTAACTTAGCATTTTGTCATATATTAAGTTGAAAATACTTTCTTTTTATTTTGTTTACTCTTTTAAATAAAAAAATGTATTTTGTACATACTAAAATAAATATACATTTTCTTGCATAATTTAAAATTTCTTAAAACATTTTATACCTAATTTAATTAGAAACTTGAATATTCTATTAAAAACATTTTATTTTGTACATACATTTTAAAACATTAATTTTGCACATGAAAATACATTTCCACATCATATAATTAAAAATTGAAAATACTTCTTTTTATTCTTTTAATTAAAATACATCTTTGTACATAATAATAGGAATACATTTTTTCTCTAATATTAAAATTCACAAACATTCAATTAAATTACATTTGTACATAACACATGGAAATATACCCTTTTTTCTCAAAATATCATTTTTACAATTTAATTCAAATTTGAGCATTTAAGTTAAAACATTTTTCTTTTGTACATAATTAAAGATAAAAATCACAGATTCATTAAAATACATATCTAGGTCAAAAACCCTAATACGCTTCAATCTCACATCTCACACTTACACTTACACAATACAATCACATTGCCCTATACACATCTGTCTATCTCATATCTGTATATTCGATATTTACATTTGATTGCGCATTCGATTTGGTTGTAACTTATTGGATACTATAAGCCTCATCCCCTCTTGTACATTTATACCCCCACTCCCGGACACTATTTTGTAATAGCGTAGATTTTACATTCCGCAATTTACAGCTTTCCAATTATACCATGGTTAGACCTAGGGTTTGTATGTACAATAAAACCAAACGCTAGATGACCTAATACAAGACAAATACATGTAACCAATACACAATCACACTTACACCCCCTAGGGTAATCCCACATGTTGCCTTCCAAAATGGGCCATGCTTGCACGTCGAGTATCTTTGGCAAAACAAAATCAAATGATCATAAGTCTCAAAGTGTTGCCTAAACGGAATGATCATAGTCCCTTCAAAGCAAATTGCCAAAGACACTTGGCATCATTGCATTCATGGTCCATACGATGACCCGCGCCCGTCCCGAATAAACTTCCTAAACGCAAGATTGTCCACCAATTTCAATGGTAGAACAAAATTGTTAAAAGGGGTTAAAACATAACAAAAACCTTTGAGTACGATAGGGTAGACAAAACTCTTAGTTACTTGAGATCAAACTTGCAAAAACACTTGCCTTCTTTTCAAAAACCACAATCCATAACACTTTCAAACAAACTCTCAAAAACATTTGAAAACATCTTTTCGAAAAGATTCACACTTTTGTAAAACACTCAAAACACGAGTCAAATACATTGGTTGCCTAAGACCAGGCATCTTTTTCCAAAACATTTTCAAAACCCCCACACACACACACACCATTTTCAAAGCAATCGAAAAACAAGGCAAGTGATCTAAAAAACCAAGTAACTAAGAGCCCATGGATAACCATGGATGAAAAGGGTGCTAATACCTTCCCTTTTCATAATCTACCCCCCGAACCCAAGAAATATCTCAAAAGGTTTTTGCTGTGCTTTTTTAACCTTTCCTTTAGGATAAAATAAAAAGTCGGTGGCGACTCTTGCTCAACCGCACAAGTGCGAATACGAACGCAAAACACTAGTCAGTTCTCCCACCGTATCACACGTATGTATCATCCTTAGCTCGTGACGCACCATGATGCTTCGGAGTTATGCGTGCTCTTGTTATCGAGTCGTCAAGTGGGGAAGGGTTTTGCAATCAAACCCCTACGCTTTGTCAGGAGTTCGGATTAGACGATGCTGACACTCCGTGATTTGTTCATATTGTCTTCTGTTGCCTACGTCGATCTCATATATCTTGGTTAGGTGTTCAATCACTTTGGACATCACATTTTTGTTTACATCCTATTCCCGCTTATTTGTCTCGGGTGATACGCTCCCTTTGACTAAAGCATTTCACTTTTTTTCTTTACATTTTTATGTATGTGCTCTTTCGAGTTTGTTTGTTCATTTGCTTTCTATACCATGTTCCCTTAGGATGTGCTTGTTTCTTTCGAATTCAAGTTAGACCTTAGGTTGCAAACCATGCATGCTAACATTAGGTTGACGTCTCCCTTTTGTTAATCCAAACCTTAGGACCATCATTGCATGATAACCTTAGGATTAGAAATAGATTAGTCTTCTGTAGACTTTTTTCTTCCCCTTTTGCATTTGCATTTTGTTGTACCCCAAAATTTGTCCTCTCATATTTTCCAAAGATTTTTACCTTACATGGTGCTTACAAACACTTGGTTAAAGAAAGAGGAAATTTTTGAATATTAGCAAAGTGTCTTTCGATTGATATCTTAGATATGTCTTTCGATTGGCAGTTAAACAGTGCCCTTCGATTGGCATAATAGCAAGTTTCGACCGAGCTCTTAAAATCCTTCGATACAAGCTTGATTCACTAGTCTTCAATTGGGAATTTAACAGCCTTAGATCAAGCTTTGGTCCGCAAGTCTACGATTGAGCTTTTTTCCCCTTTAAAATGGCTCCCTTCGATTCAGAAAGAAGGGGACCTCCTTTTGGCTTCCTTCGTTTGTAGCGCCTCTGTCTTCTTTCGTTTGGAGCATCTTTAGGCTTCCTTCATTTGAAGCACCTCTAGCTTCTTTCGTTTGGAACATCTCTGGGCCTCCTTCGTTTGAAGCACCTTTGATTTCTTTCACACAAGCCCATTTGGACAAATGGCCTGCATGCCTGCCTGCATAAGGTAGGAATTTTGTTCATACCTACAAGGCAAACACCTGGTACATGCCTTCCTGCACAAGGCAGGAACTTCCCTCATGCTAAGTTTTGACAGCCCAATTTCTACACTATGGCATTCCAAAAGTCCATTCGAAGGACGCATATTGCTGGCCATTCGAAGAAGCTGAATCAGAGCCATTCGAAGAAGCACGCAAGATGTCCAATCGAAGGGCAAGGATTGAAGGCATTCAAAGGACGCATATTGCTGGCCATTCGAATAAGCTGAATCAGAGTCATTCAAAGAAGCATGCAAGAGGTCCAATCGAAGGGCAAGGATTGAAGTAATTCAAAGGAGGCAATTTGTTCACATTCACTCAAATTTCAAAAGAGGACAAGATCCCATGTTTTTGGCCACAGTTACAAAACTTCATTCATGGCCTTGAAAATGTTTGTATATGGAAGTTAAATTTTTGTCTTCTTGTCCCCTCCCTCCTACTCTATATAAGCATCATGCTTGTAATCCAAAAGGACACACATGTTGGAGATACGCTACCCATAAACCCACCATAGTTATCAAAAAATTATCCAAGAGTATCCAGTAACTCTAGCCCCCCCCACAAGTTCAATTTTCCAGCAAGGTAAGTCCCCTTGACCTTGCACCTTTCTTTTCAGCACGACTTTTATTTCTGTCCTTTTCAATTGCATGTTTTTCTTGTCTAAATATACATGTTAGAACTAACCCTTGTACAGACTTAAACAAAAATAAAAGGACTAGGGTGAAACGAAACCTTAGGCTTCTCCCCTCATTGCCTGACTGCCCCAAACGAAAGAGGCACCTTCATGTTATTTTGCAGGTCCACGTCCCTTCACAGTACAAACGAACTAGGAAGAAAAGAGTCCAAACGAAGGATCCTCATACTGCTTCCCAGCATAATCGAAGGAGGCCAGGAGAGTCCAATCGAAGGCTGCTCACGCCAGCTTCCCAGCCCAATCGAAGGAGGCCAGGAGAGTCCAATCGAAGGATGCTCATGCCAGCTTCTTAGCCCAATCGAAAGAGGCCAGAGAAGGGGTGAATCGAAAGCACATCATTCCCCCATAATCGAAAGACTCATTTCCCCTTTTCTCTTTTGCATGCCTAAGCCCATTTGGCATTTTTTTTCTTTTTTGTATTATTTCTTATATTTGTTTTTATTATTGTTTTCTGTTGTTTAATTAACCAAATATAAAAGAAAAAGTTCACTAAAAAAGGTTAGGTTTAATTTTCTTAATTAAATAATTAAGTCCTTTAGTTAATTAATTAATTGAAACTTTAACTTTTTTCTTAATTAAAAATGAATTAGAATTTAGGACTAATTATTTTCTTTTCATAATAATAATAAAAAACTAAAAAAGAAATTAGTTTATTTTTCTTAATTTAATTTTATTATATAGACTTTAGGATGATTGACTATTTTTCTTAAATCAAAACCAACAAAAAATATATTTTTTTCTTATTAGTTTTTTTAGACGAACTTTCAATCTTTCGCACGTTATTTATTTTTCGCATTTTTACATTATTGTATCTGTTGACAGTATGTAATAGATTAAATTAGGATGTTTACATATTTTCTTATTTTTTTTCTTCTCCCAAGTTTTGTACATTATAAATATCCATCTCCCCAAAGCCATGTAATAGCGTAGGGCTTATTTTTCGTACTTTACATTTTCCTGTATATATATTAACTGCTAGTAACTAGGCATGTATGATGAGACTAATAACAAAATGCTAGCAAACTTAACACAAAATATAAAAAATAACTTAATTGAATCAATTACACATATGCACCTCTAAGGTACGCCCACTTTGGTTGCCTTTAAAAATAAAACAGTCATGAGGCATGAACGTTTTAGAAAAGACCCATAAATCAAAAAGATCATAGTCCCTCGATGACCCTACAGTTGCCTTTTCGGTAAATGATCTAGTCCCTAAACAAAATTTCTAAAGCGTATCCACAAATTGCCTTCGTGACTGTAACGTCCCTTCGAATGTCCCTCATACATCCAACAATAGGGCTACCTACACACTAATAGTAGGATAGCACTGTCTAAAGGATAGGAGGAAAAGAACGGCCCTTTTTTTAGTATAAAAGTAGATAGTTGTTAGAAGTTTTCTCAAAACATCTTTGCACTTACACAAAAAACTACTTTTCAAAAAACATTTTCAAGACACTTTGTATAATTTCTCCATATTCCCGAGAAACATTACAAAGTCTGCCATACCAAGGCATTTTCAAAACAAACTTTCAAAACACACAAAGCACAAAGGTATTTTCAAAATGAGCAAACCTCTAAGAGCCCGTAGATAACTACGGATGGAAATGGTGCTAACACCTTCCCTTTCTATAATCTAGCCCCCTTACTCATAAAACTCTCGAAAAGGTCTTTTCTGTACTTTTCACTCTATCCTATGTTGGATAAAAGAAAAGTCGGTGGCGAATCTTGCTTACCGCAACATTTGCAAACACAAACGCAAAAACCAGTATATAACAGTCGGTTCTGCCACCGTATCACAGAACTGGAGACTCTGTTGAGGATAATATCAAAAAGTGGGGTTACCTTAGAGTTTAGTTCATTCTTCATTGCTTTACATTGTGTGTTTTGTATGCTTTACTTTTGAGGGTTGTTTGGGTTGTTACTATAGATCCTACACTCGGATCTGGGGGCATCTTTTTTAGGTAAACAGCAATAGATCGTGAAGACTGTACGGTGTAGACCGATATGGTAGAAGCGATAGTTGTGTTGGTGTAATACTTTGGTTGGTATCGGTATCCCTTGTGTTGAATCGAGGAGAATACGGGGCCGCCGTGTGGTATCGTGAAGCACTACTAGACCTTAGAACCTTAGTTGAACAAACTTTGCCATTAGAAAGTAGCGAGATAGCCGGCCTCGGTGTAAATCTGGGGATTGGTTGATACTCGATGCTACACTCATTGAGATCGGACTTTTGAGATGTTTCAGTCGCAAGAAAATATTGCTAAGCTGAAATAACGCTCGATAAAGAAAGATCAGTGATATTGAGACTCCTTAGAACCCGGTTACTATTTCTAAGACAGGTTGAACCAACTAAACTTCAAGAGGGTACTTACCTATAAACACCATGCAAGCCCGAACCTAAGGTCTTGTGTGTTTTGTTTGTGTGTGATTAATTTGCTTAAACATGACACCATGCATCATAACATCCATTTTTCATTACACTGACCATTTCAAGGACCAAGGGAACTTATCTTTGTTCTGTTTTGCAGATCATGGCTTCTGCTCGTAGAAATACTATCTGAATCTGCTTCGTGAGAATACCTCTTCAACTCAAAGAGCTAGTATCAAGAGTTCCCAAGACTTCCTCATTTACCAAGAACTATGGTCGACTTCTCAATCTGGTTACCTCGGGTTTTGATGAGAAGATGATGAGTGTACTCTTTCAATTCGTTGATCCTAAGCACCATTACTTCACTTTTCTAGATTACCAGTTGGTGCCCAACATGGAAGAGTTCTCTGAAATATTGGGTATACCTATTCTTGATCAGGCGCCTTTCACCGTTTTAGAAGAAGCTCCCAAGCCAGAAGTCATTGCAACAGCTTTGCATCTGAAACGGTTCGACATTGTATCCAACTGGGAAATAAGAAGTGGTGTTAAGGGTTTTTTAGCCAAGTTTCTGTACGTGAAGGCTCACCAATTTTAGGATGATTTGGATTTCCAAGATTTTTAGGAGGTTCTGGCCCTTCTAATCTATGGTTTAGTGTTGTTCCCTAATCCATACTTTCTCATATATGTGAATGCTATCAAGGTTTTCCTCTCTCGTAACCCCGTGCCTACTCTACTCGGAGACATCTTGAATACCCTCCACACTCGCACCATGAAGAGAAAAGGGATTATTATGTATTGCGTGCCATTGCTGTCAAGGTTGTTTATTTCTAACCTCCCTAAATCAGTATTGAAGAATGAAGAAGGTTTGGGTTGGTCGCAAAGGATAATGTCACTTTCTCACTCAGATATCCTCTGGTATTCTCGGTCTATGGGAGATATTTTTGTTATTGACCGCTGCGGGGAATTCCCTAATGTCTCACTACTTGGCATTAGGGGAGGCATAACTTATAATCCTTCTCTGGCCTTACGATAATTTGGTTATGCTCGAAGGGATGGTCCCCACGATATGCTTATCCAGGGCATTATGTTTAACTACGAGGATGATTCTCAAGGGTATCATCAGAGGTTTATACGAGCTTAGGGCATGGTAAACAGATTTGATACCAGGACTTTGAGGCCTAAGACTTCCATCCCTATGGAACCTTATCTCATATGGGTACGAGCTCGCGCTCAGAACCTTATCATGCCGTATATAGCCATCTTACAAGTGGTTTTGGAGCCCATCTCCGAAGAGGATATTCCTTATACAATTCTCTATCCTGACATGCCCACTGATCTTGAAGAGCTGTAGAGATCCTGGATTCAGTTGAAGAAAGAACGGGATACCTTTAGAGATCATTTCTATGTTAATGAGAAGAAATTCTCGGAGCTTACGAAGTTACTTCACGGAGAAAAAAGTCTTAATGTCTATCTCAGCATGAAGAGGAAGCGCCCATGGGAAACCTGATGTCTTAGATTTTAGAATTTTTCAATTGTAAGCCTAAGAAGACAATTGTATTTTGAATTCTACTAATAAAATATTTGTTTCATTTTGGTTCACAAACTTAAGTTTCCCGGAGTCCTTGAAAACATTGCATACATATATCATACATATCATTGCATAAGCAGGTTTCAAGACATGTTTCTTATCTTCTTCGCTGTTTATTTCAGCAATTGCTCTTGAACAAACAGTCAAGGAACTTCAGGAACAAAATGCTCAATTCCAATAAATGTTCCTGAATCTGGCTAAGGGATAAGAAGACTTGAGAGCTTTGATTCTCAAGGACAAGAAGAAGAAAAAGAGACCAGTGGGTGTTTTGAATTTAGGAAAAAGGTTCAAAGGACTAGTGAAGCACGTCTCAGAGCTTGCAACTCTGTCAAGAGAGAGAGACAATCGGGATGGAGAGCCAAGAGAAGAAGACCACAGTACAAGGGAGTCTGAAGAAGATGAACCTGACTATTCTGAGGAGCAGTATCCTCCTGCTGATAATAAATACAAACATTTGGAGGATCAGCTCAATGCCATAGAGATCCAAAGGGTGTCCGGACTGGACTTTGAAGAGTTAGGACTAGTCCCAAGGGTGGTCATCCCGCGGAATTTCAAGGTCCCGACATTTGCTAAGTACGACGGTGTCTCCTGCCCTAAGTTGCATTTAAGGTCGTATGACAGGAAAATTCAACCCCACACTACTGAGAGAGATCTATGGGTACACTTCTTCCAGGAAAGTTTGACAGGAACTCAGAATGAATGGTTCTATCAACTGGAAAGAACCAATGTGTGTAATTGGGAATATAATCCTTATTTTCCTTATTCTCTCTCTTTCTCCCCTCACTAAAAGTGTCTCACGCACTAACAGGTAACAGTAACAAACAATAGCCGTACTTTGAAAAGTATTGTATGGTATGCATATCAATTAACAATTATTGGAAAATCACAATATTGGTAATCAAGGCTATGATACCAACTGTTAGCAAAATTTGTGTTTTAGATCTTGATATCATGATTTTCACATTGCTTTAAATTTTATATAAAAAACAGTAAAAGCGTGCCCAAATCCATGACATCGATTTTTATCCGATTTTTGATTATTGTTTCCAATTGTTCTCTCTTCTCTTCCTTCTTTCTTATGTGTATCTTTGATGATGAATATACTTTGTGTATTTGTGAGAAAATGAGAAGGAATGAGAAAGTTTGGTGTTGCTTGTCTAAAGGTGCCATTTTATAGTCACTTTATTCCAACAGTCACATTTAATCCCAAGAGTCATATTCCAACACTAATCAAGAGAGAAGAGATATTTAAATTTTGAATTTCAAAATAAAACTTCATTGACTTAATAATCCATAATCAAAATAATCATTACATTTATGTGTCTTTCATTTAAACCAAATATTATTTACATGAATCACACATAATTAATTAATTAATCTAACATATATAATGAAATATCTCACTCGTGAGGTCATCGTTCTAAACTAACACACTTCTTAATAAGGTATCCATAACCTCAAAAGTGCCCACGCAATCACGAACCACCATAAACATATTACTCACCATATATGTCTTAGATATGTGTGCTAATAGGTATACACTAGGGGTGGTAAACAGACATGTCCGCCTCGTTTAGGTCCGCTCTGCAAAAGTCCGCAAAAAAATGGGACGGAGCGGGACAGACATACTTAAGGATGCGATCCTAAAACCTTGACCCGCCCCGCGCAAAATGTGAGGATGGGGCAGATCGGACCGGCAGGCACTGCTCTTTTTAGGCTTAAAAATACAAATTTTCATGTAAATGCATGTGACTGCAAAAGCCCACATAAAAAATGAGGCGGGGAAGAACAGTCACATTAGAGGGTGAGGACCTAATGTGTCTTCACGAATACCAAACACACTTTGTCAGTGTAGCTTGGATATTTTACAAGGAACTCGTTCTTTAATTTTTCAAAAGTTGTTGCAGTAAAAAGCGTGCTTTAAGATCAAAATTGAATAAAAAAATACATATAAATAAATATGTAGTATATTAAAATGTGATGTTTAATGGGATCCATTTAAAAAATTTGATGAATTGTATGGTTGCTTAGAAAATATAGATGAGTTGTTTAAATCAATGTTTTAAAAATCGGATTGAATTGGTCGGTTGGATCATAAATCAGAGATAAATTTGGTTGGGTCAACCTTTTAAAATTACATGTGGGTCAAAATCAGAGTAAAATTAGAAAAATCAAATTGAACCGTCCAAAATCAATCGAATCAAAGAATCGAATTCGATTTTATAAAACCGTCCGGTTAAAAAAAAAGTATTGAATTGGCCATTTTTTTGCATTTTTTTAAAAAAGTTTAATATATTAATATCAAAATTTAAAGTATTATATTTTTTATTTTTGGTATTCTATCTTATTTAATTTAGACATTCTTAATTATTTGAACTTTAATTTAGTTATTATGTTCTATTATTTTAATTTTGATTTGAATTAGTTTAATTTATTCAAATTATTCTTAAATGAAGATTGAAATGAAGTGTATAACTATCTTATGTTATTATATGTACTATAAATATTATTATATTAAATTTGTAATGTAATTTTAAAAATATTTATTTTATTAATTTGTGAATATATGATTATATGTTACATATCTATGAAATTTAATTTTATATTATTAGTACATTTATTAAACGATTTGACAGTATTATTTAATCGGTTGAATCAATTGAACTTTAAATTAGAAGTTTTATCGATTCAATCTCTAGTCTAATTTTAAAAATTAATGATTGGAATTCAAATGAGTTCAATGGATGTTGTTGCTCTAATCTTCAACCACTATATAAAGATGGGATAGAGATGATGACATAATAAGTTCACATATCTATCAAATATCACATTGTCTAAGCATTAAAGTATCTTTTGCATATACCCTTGCAACTAAAGAAGTGGTGGAGTTAGAAATAAGAGAGTTCTCAAATGAATACTTACGGTATAAGTCCACTCATCGCATATGACTAGTGAAACAAAATTCTCTCGCCTTCTCCGGTGATCCATTTTGTAAGTTCTTACATAAACAGTTACAAAAATAACACTTATATCTAAATTCTTATTTGGCACATTTATTACATTGAATTTCATTTATTAATTTACAATATTTTTATAATATCAATATTTGTTCTTAATTATTATATTTAAAATTTTTTTTATATTTAAGAACATGATTCTTTTTTCTGGACAATGAAATTTGACTATGTTTGGATTGATGAAATTAGATGGAGCAGAATAGGATGAAATAAAATGATATTTTATTATTTGAATAATTTAAAAACGGATGGAGTATATCGGAATAGAATTGTATGAATTTCATTTCATTTCATCACTTACCACTGTATTTTTTTCCTTTCGATTTAGGCGGAATGAATAATTTATTTTGTTCCGTCTTAAAATTTATAAATAATAGAATGATATATTCGTTCCGCTCCGCTCATTTCGCTCAATTCATTTCATGATATTCAAACATAACCTAAATTTCTGTAGCAATGACACACCTCTGAAAAAAATGTATTGTATTTGAATGTCGATATCATATAGAACTTGTTTGTTTCAGCTTTAAAAAATAGATTTTTTTTCTTTATATTTTTTAAAATAGATTTTACAAAAACTGTTTTTCAAAATATTATAAATTTTTTTATATTTATTTTTTCTAAATTGAAATACTAATTTTGACATCTTATAATATAAACATACATTATTGAAAACTAAAACATAGTCAAAATCGTACTTTTTTTTTTAGTTGTATTTCAAAAATATTTTTTATGAAAATCTAATTGAAATGTTTTAAAATTAAATAATATTTTGAAATTTTGATATTCAAAAAAAGTTTTTAAAAAAATGAAATATCTAAAATAATATTTTAAAAATAACTAGTTAAATCAAATTTTTAATTGAAGATTTTAAGAAAATTTTCTTTGTAAAATTTTTTTTATACAATATTATGTTATATTATAAAACTCATTTTTAAAAAAGCCAAAACAAATAGGTTCATATTTGCACCAACACTCATAATTACTTAAATTTATTTATTTATTTAAATTATTATCAGTGTTGTTGTGTAAGTGTCAAGGTCAAATTCGAGTGTGATATTAAAATTTTGATTTGACAAGTCAAACTCAAGGTTCGTTAGCTTTATTTAAGATTTCAGTTTAGTTTTTTATCTGATAAACGTTATACTTAATTCCTTCAAAAATATTTTCATTAGCCAATTTAACCCTCTTCGTTAACTTTCAAGTTCAAATAGATTAGGTAAAACATACTATTGAGTGTTTACCGTAAAATTCATTCATATTTTTAATATTAGCTTTTTAATTATTTTTAATAAAATTCACACTTTTAGATTTTGATAGTTTATTCATTATAACAATAGATCATCAACACCTCATAATTTTTATGTATCTTCACTTCTAATTAATTTTTTTTAAATAATAACAACCAAACAAACCTATCCACAATCAAAATATAAAAATTAAAAATAAAAAAAAAACTTAACATGTTAACACCAAATCTCCAATATTCAAACAATAAAAAACCTAAAAAAATCTATTTTTCCTGTAATTAATGATACTAAACACATTTAAAATAAAAACAATTATACATTTATTAAAAGAAACTATATAACTATATAAAAGAAACTATATACCAACTAATCTATCATAAATACTTCTAATTTAGATTCAATTCCAAATCTCTCTAACAACACACACAAAAAAAACCTCTCACGTAAAAATCTATTCCCATAAATTTTTTTGGAACTCTCTTAAAACCCAAAAACTATATTATGGAGTTAGATAATATCATTAGAGAAATGTGTCACTGGAATAAAACTTCCAAAAAAGAATTATTATTGTGTAATAAATTGATCTATGTCAAGTTGTCGTTGGGTCTGAATGAAAATGTTTAATATTATGTAATAAATTGATCTATGTCAAGTTGTCGTTGTTGGATCTGAATGAAAATGTTTCAATATTATGTAACTAGATCTGTTGTGGTTTTATTTATTTTATCATTCATTTTATTTATTTATTTTTGTTGTGAATATATTAGTATGCTTTTTATTATTTTAATAAAATTAATTAAAAGTGTAAATTTTTTTAAAAAATTCTGTAATTTTATGGAATTTTGATAAAGATGATGAAAATGGTGATAAAAATGATAAACAAGAAAAGAGAAAGAAGACGAGGATACATGAATATTATTGAATGTTGATGGTGTAATTTAAAGGTGCGAAACTTGTTAAAAATAATTAAATAATTAATATTAAAAATATTAATAAAATTGTTCTGGACTGAGTCCGACTGGCCCAATAGCATTGATAAGGCCCAAACCAAATTGACTTGCTGGGGGCCACGCCGACCAAAGGGTCACAGTCGTGCCCGACGTGCTCCCTGAGGCTACTTGCTCGACCTCTTGCTGTCCAGCTCGACCCCCTACTGTCCAGCTCGACCTCACCTCGAGCACCCCTTCTAGGGCAGACTCAGTCCACTGCATTCTCAACGAGACTCCGAAAAGACCGCGTCTCTGTCCGCCCGCACTTCACGCAGAACATCCAGGGAGGGGACCACGTGCGGGTCCCCACTACGCACATAGAACCTGGCAGTTCCTCCATTGGGCCAAACCTGCCCGGCCCAATGAAGGAACCTTGACCCAGCGCTGGAGGCTATAAATACCCTCTGTTTCCAGAGGATCAGGTATTCATCATTCTACCCATACTCTTACTATTGTCTGCTCGTGCTCTTACTAACTTCAGCATCGGAGTGTCTTGCAGGTACCCCCCCACCTCGTTCAAAACTTTCAGCTCGGAGCCAGCCGTGACGGTCCAAGTCTGATCAGGTGAGATTAGTGGCACCGACTGTGGGGAACTAGCTTCCCCGTCTTACAAACAACTCAAAAGACCAAAGCTCAAATTCAACTACCTGTCATGGCTGATCCAGCTCGCGATGAGCAGAACGTCCGTGTCGCCGACACTAATAACGGCACGGCGGACAAAAACGGACATCTCGACAACGCCGGCAATCCCGGACACAACACAATTCCTGCAACAACCGCCCCAGGAACTTCCTCCTACAGGGACGGAGCTACTGCATCATCCTCCTCGCTCCCACCACCACTCGAGGACGATCCGGCGGCCCTCGCCCACTACAGAGCCGCCCGGTTCCAGGAAGTCCTCGTCCCCTCCGGGGCGGATGCCACAACACAAGCGCTGTTCGCAGCAATTAATCAAATGAACTATCTCATCTTCGCCCAAGGAGAGAGATTAAAGGCGCTTGAAGACGAGCGAAGACCCCCGAGGAGGCATCGGAGACCACATACTCCCCCTCCTCGAGTGACTGAAGCTCGACACCATTCTCCCCCGCGGAGACACTACAGGGAGACCTCTCGAAGCCCATCTCCCCGGCCAAAACAGAGACGGCCGTACCTGGAGAGGCAGCCCATCATTCAGACCGGAGAACCCAGTCGCGACCCGACGGTACTAGAAAGAAGGCACTCTGGAGATGGGCGCGTGAAATTCAACAGTCGAGCATCCCGCTCGAGAGAAACTCAGCACGATCTGGACCGCCGTGCCAGATAATACTACAGGTCCCCATCTCTATCTCCGGAGAGAAGCGACGAGGACGACCCCCGCGGTCCCCTGTCACAGGCTATTATGGAGGCACCCATCCCCCTGGGCATGGAGAAGCCCCCACACTTGAAGGAGTACAATGGAGTCGCGGACCCGGTCGACCACATAGACGGGTTCGAGGCTATGCTTCATTATCACAATGTCGGGGGGCCCATCAAGTGCCGTCTATTCCCCACGACTCTCAGGAAGGCGGCAATGGACTGGTATAAAGGACTCGCCCCGGGCTCAATCACGTCGTGGCGGAACCTGAAGAACCAGTTCATCAGTTCCTTCACAGCTTCTCGGCGCCATCCGAAGACCGAGGCGGCCCTCGAGGCCATCATCCAAAGACAGGACGAAACCTTGAGGAAGTTCATCAACCGCTTCAACCGGGAAGCAATACAGGTCCCCTGCGCAGACCATATGAAAAGATACTTGCTGGAGAGAGGGCTCCTCCCCGGCACAGAATTCAGAAAGGCTGTGGGTATCGAGCCACCTCGGACATTTGATGCCCTCCTCGAAAAGGCCCGAGCATATATGGACTACGAGGAGAGGGAGGCGGCCAACAAAGCCCGAGATTCCAGGACTCGTGGTCCCAACAACAGCTCACGCCAAGAGCCACCTCCTCGACGAACCGGGGAGAAAAGGAAAGAAGACAGACCCCGGGAAGTCCGGGAACAAAGAGGACCCTCGGGACGTTTCACCGAGTACACTCCGCTCACAGCTTCCCGCGAGCGCATCCTGGCGGAGTGTGCCAGCACCGATTTCAAGGACGGCGGTGTCAAACGTCCCCGACCTGCTCCTGCCAAGCCCGGAGCAGACAAAAACAAATATTGTCAGTACCATAGGAGCCATGGTCACCTGACTGAGTATTGCGTCCACCTCAAGGACGCCATTGAAACCCTCATCAAGGGAGGGAGGCTCGCACAGTATCGGCGAAGCGACGCTCCCCGTCGTGAGGCCCAAGAAGCCAGGGAGCCAGAAGAAGACACCCGACCATCTGACGAGTCGGTGCCCATCCAAACTGCCTTCTCCGTGACCAGGCCCGAGGATTTCGACTTCCCCGAGCACCTGCAAGAGCCACTTACAACGCACAGCAGGTGGGAATACTTCCCCTCTGCCCTGGTCATCAACAGTGGCGGGTTCAACGACCTGACCATCAACTCAGCCAAGAGGAAGCTGGACGAACTGGTCGACGCGGCTCCCCCGCAAACAGTGACGTTCGAAAGGGTGAAGGGCAGGTCAGAGCCCATTACCTTCTACCTGGAAGAACTCCCCGGCGGAGCCCCAAACGCGGTCATCCCCTTACTGATAAGGGCAAGAATGGCCAATTTTGATGTACACCGCATCCTGGTCGACGAAGGGAGTTCCGTCGACGTCATGTACAACCAACTGTTCCAGACCCTTCAGCTGGACGACTCCCATCTTTCGCCATATGTGGGTTCGGACTTGCAAGGTTTCAACGGCTCGACCTCCAAACCCTGGGGATATGTCGAGCTTCTGGTTACGTTCAGGGAAGGGACGGCTACAAGACAAGTCAAAGTACGCTTCATTGTCATCAACTGCCCGTCTCTATACAACTGCATCTTGGGGAGACCGACACTGGCAGAGCTGACGGCGGTACCCTCGATCGTCCACCTGAAGATGAAGTTCTATACCAGGAGGGCACGGGTAGCCACTATCCAAGGAGACCTAGCCGCTGCCCGCAGGTGCTTCAACGCCGCTTCTAAGGGACGTGACACCGTCGACATAGGGACCAGACCCGCCAAAAGGACAAAACAGGAGCCCGACAGGAAAGCATCCTCCGAGGAAGAAGTCCAGAAAGCTCCTCCAAAAGTCGATTCCATAGCTCTGGACACCCGCTTCGACCAGGACGAGCCATCCAGCGGCGAGCAAATCCCACTCCGACCAATCCCGGACGGGGATTTTGAACTCGTTCCCCTCGGCACAGACCCGACCAAGGGAGTGAAGATTGGCAAAGACCTTCCCGACCTGGCCAGAAAGCAAATCAAGGCCTGTCTGCGCGAGAATGCTGATCTGTTCGCCTGGAGCGCCGCGGAGATTCCCGGACTCGACCCTGAGGTCGCCTGTCACCACCTCGCCATTGATCCAACCGCTAGGGCCGTAGTACAACGTAGGCGTAGGCAGTCTCCAGAAAAAACGGAGGCTGCTGAAAAAGCTGTAAAAGACCTCCTAGAGGCAAATTTTATTTCTGAAGCCCGGTATTCCACCTGGCTGTCAAATATTGTACTTGTAAAAAAGAATAATGGAAAATGGAGGATGTGCGTTGATTATACCGATCTCAACCGGGCTTGCCCGAAAGATGCTTTTCCCTTGCCTAACATAAATATGCTGGTCGACAACTCGGCCGACTACAAAACTTTGTCATTCATGGACGCCTACTCGGGCTATAACCAAATACCGATGGCCATGGGCGACAAACACTGCACGGCATTCATGACCAGCTCGGGCAACTACTACTATAACGTAATGCCCTTCGGACTAAAAAATGCCGGAGCAACTTACCAGCGCATGATGAACAGAGTTTTCAACAAACAGATCGGCGACATGCTCGAAGTATATATGGACGACATGATCGTCAAGTCCCGAGCAGACACCGACCATGCAGCACACCTCAAGACAGTCTTTGCCCAAGCAAGACAGTGTAAAATGAGGTTCAACCCCGAGAAATGTACGTTCGGGGTTAAGGCAGGAAAATTCCTTGGATTCTATCTAACAGAACGGGGAATCGAAGCCAACCCCGACAAATGCCGCGCGTTCTCCGACCTCCCAACACCGACGTCGAAGAAGTCGATACAAATCATGAACGGCATGCTCACGTCGCTGTCCCGCTTCGTCGCGAAATCCGCTCAACACGCCATCCCCTTCTTCAAACTCCTTCGAAAGGAAGCAGCCTTCGAATGGAATGAGGAATGCGAGCAGGCACTACGCCACCTAAAGCAAATTCTGTCTCAGCCACCCGTGCTATCTCGACCAGACGACGGAGAACCGCTGTACTTGTACTTGGCCGTTTCGAACGAAGCCATCATCGCAGCTCTCGTCCGCGAGACACCTGACGGACAGAAACCCGTTTACTTCACGAGCAAAGCCTTACAAGGGCCCGAAAGCAGATACCAACAGATAGAAAAGGTGGCCCTGGCCCTCGTCAACGCGGCGAGGAGGCTCAGACACTATTTTTTGGCCCACACGATCATTGTGCGTACCGACCAACCGGTGAGACAACTCCTGGGTCGGCCAGATATGGCGGGCAGAATGTTGAAGTGGTCCCTGGAACTCTCTGAATTCGACATTCAATACGAGAGTAGGAAAGCCCTGAAAGCGCAGGCCCTGGCCGACTTCGTCGCGGAGATGACCACTTACGACCCACCCCCAGGGAAGGAACACAAGTGGACCATCTTCGTCGACGGAGCATCCAGCTCGTCCGGAAGTGGCGCAGGAATCCTTTTGGAAAATGAAGAGGGCGTAGTGATCGAGCACTCCCTAGCCCTTTCCTTCCCGACATCAAACAATCAAGCAGAGTATGAGGCCCTGCTCGCAGGATTGAGGTTAGCCGAGGACCTGGGAGCCTGCGAGGTACATATCTACACCGACTCCCAACTCGTCGCCTCCCAAGTCCAGGGGAATTACCAAGCCAAAAACGAAAACCTCATCGAGTACTTGAACTTCGTCAAAAAACACATGACAAAGTTCGTACAGGCGGAAATCTCACACGTTCCCCGCGAGCAAAACACAAGGGCAGACATATTGTCCAAACTCGCGAGCACGAGGAAGAAAGGCGGGAACAAATTCGTCATCCAAGAATCTCTGGCACGCCCGAGCATCGAAAGATCCTCGACGCCGGTCGAAGTGCACGCCATTGGAGACGCCTCGTCCTGGATGACCCCGGTCTACAACTTCTTGACAAAGGGCGAACTTCCAACAAACCAATCCGAGGCGACTACCACAAAACGGAGAGCATGCTCCTACGTGGTGCTCGAGCACAAACTGTACCGCAGGGGATTCTCCATCCCCCTCCTAAAATGCATAGACGAATCCACCGTCCCCGAGGTACTGCGGGAGATACACGAAGGGATCAATGCCCAGCACATGGGCGGCAAGTCCTTGGCGAGGAAAGCCCTTCGAGCAGGATATTACTGGCCGACAATGCATCAGGATACCAAGGAGCACGTCAAGAAATGCGATAAGTTCCAGAAACACGGCGACATGCACCTCGCCCCGCCTCACGAGCTGAGCATACTATCGTCCCCATGGCCATTCGCGTGGTGGAGTATGGATATCCTCGGACCCTTCGTGCAAGGGACTTATCAAAATAAATTCCTAATCGTGGCGGTCGATTACTTCACGAAGTGGATCGAGGCCGAGGCCCTCGCGAAGATCACCTCGCACAATATCCTCCGCTTCTACAAAAGAAATATCCTCGCCAAATTTGGGATCCCGAGTGCACTGGTGACCGACAACGGCACTCAATTCACCGACCACGGATTCCAAGACTTCGTCACCAAACTAGGGACAAAACAACACTTCACTTCGATCGAGCACCCTCAAACAAACGGGCAGGCCGAGGCCGCGAACAGGGTTATCCTCCGGGGACTCAAACGTCGACTCGGCGAAGCCAAGAGGGGATGGGTCGAGGAGCTTCACAGCGTCTTGTGGGCTTACCGCACAACGCCCCACTCGACGACCGGCGAGACCCCATTCCGACTAACATACGGGACTGAGGCCGTCATCCCGGTCAAAATCATGGAACCATCCAGACGGACCGAGAGCCCCCTCGACGAAGAAATGAACGACGAAGCACTAAGGGACGAACTCGACTTAGTCGAGGAAATCCGATCTGGTGCAGCCCTGCGCGAAGCCACCCTAAAGCAACGAGTGGCTCTACGCCACAATGACAAGGTCATCAAGCGCGAGTTCGAAATCGGCAACCTGGTATTACGAAGGAACCAAAAGGATTCCCGCGAAGGGAAGCTGGCCGCGAACTGGGAAGGACCTTATCGCGTCCACGACACCACTGGTACCGGGGCATACTACCTCGAGCAATTAGACGGAGAGCCATTACCACGACCCTGGAACGCTGCTAAGCTAAAGCAGTACTATAGTTAAAAACTACCAACACCTAGGACCCTCGACCATCGGCACCCGCGCTTGATCAACGAGGAAAAAACGTCTGACTCCGTAGAGAGGCTGGGGTACGAGCCCGACCTACGGCTAAACCGCACGGCATCGCGGATCAAACGAGACCAATCGATAGTGCCCGACGTGGACAACTATACCGAGCTCCACCGTCGCAGTACTTGTAAGGCAGAACACCCAACTCGCGATGGGAAGTTCACACCAAGGGCAAATAGTCCCTACCGGGCCTCGCGCCCGACTGAGCGACTCTGCTCCATCTGCCCGACAAATCGTCAAGAATGACGGGCCATCTAGAAGGGTCAAAAGGGAGTCTCTCCCCTCGAGTGCAACACTTAGGTGACTCTGGCCATCGGGAAAAGGCCGGGCACATATACAAACAAAAGACGGGAAAATTCGCCAGCTAAGTCACAGCCACTTACGGGCACTCCTCGGGCCCATAACTTAGGCTAAATTTTATGCAAAAATATAAAAATCAAGCACGGGCAAACAATCAAATTTGAAACAACATTCATTCAAAAAACGCCCGAAGGCAACAAAGCAAATAAGTATAAACCGACCAAGAAGGCCGGCGATGTTCATGAAGTACAACCAACGGGCACGCAGGCCCAAAAAATACAAACAAATATCAATAAGGCACGCAGGCCCATCATCCTACAATCCAGTTTCCCCGGAACCATCATTGTCGACAACAGGAGAGTCGGGCGGGGGCACGATCGCGCCATCCACGATCTGATACATGTAGCCCGTCCCTTCAATGATCAAACCAGGATTCAGCAAGGAAAGCTGGCCGACTACGGAGTCGAACCCCTCCTCCATAGCGCCGACGCAATCTGCTTCGAGGAGCCGGATATGGGCGACCAGCTCCGATCGACTCTTCAAAGCGGCTATATCCTCCGGCTCGTCCTCGGCAGGAAGCATGGCGACTTTCAGGTCCTCGATCTGTTGGGTTAGGCACCCGATGTCGGTCTCCAGACGCTCCCGATCCGCACGAAGAAGCTCTCCCTCCTCGGCTAGCTTCCCCGAGTTTTCCTTCTCCAGAATCAGCATCTCTCTCTCGGCAGCCAGCAACGATGCCTGTTCGCGGAACATCTCTTCGGAGCGTTCCAGGGCAGTCCTTAATTTGCGTGAACTCGAGGTGAGGGCCGCTTTCTCCTGTTCCAATGCTTCAACGCGGACATGATCCTCCCCTTCCTCGGACAGCACAACGGCCATTTCGGCCATTTTCACCAGCCCGGCCATATTGGCGGCCAGGTGCCTCCTCCGGTCCTCCTTACTCATCCTCCTGATAACCTCAACCTCATCGGCAGTCACGGACAAAGGGAACCCCTCGAAGAAACCCTCCTCTTTAAAGCAAGGGTGCAACCCGAAGGACCTTACGGCACTGGAATCCTCGCCGACCGCCGGCCCACTTTCCACCCGGTTCCTTTTTCTTTGTATCAGGTCGGCATGTGGCTCGACCTCTTGAACCTCTGGGATCTCTTCTGACGCAGCCCCCGAGCTAGGCGACGAATCCACCCTCACCACATGAGGAGCGCCCGGGCTATGCGGCGGGCCCATCCTCGTTGCTTGGGGAGCCTTCACAACCCTCCTGCCCCGCTTCTGGTCACAAGACAGCTTCAAGAGTCTCTCCCGTCGCCCGGCCATCGAACCTGCACAAAATAAAAAACCGGGTTAGTGTCGAGCAAATACGCAAACAAATGACAAGCAAAGAAATTCAAGCAATAAACGACCTAGCAGACGAGCAGCCTGCCTGAACGACTGGCACTCCACGAGTGCCTTAGTATCGATCGGTCGGGCTTCGAATGTCGGATAACCCTCCTCGTCCAGGACATCTTCCCCCTCCCTCGTAGCCCACCTGGCGGGGTGGAAGCTATCAACGTACCGACAAAGAGTGTCGTAAGCTTTCTCATCCTCGGAACCCATGTCGCCCGCAGAAGTATGATAATACCCAGTTCTGTGCTCGTAATGCCTAGAAATCCAATGCACGGGGAACCTGGCCGTGCGCCCCAACACCGGATACCCGGCGTTGTCTAAAAGTGCCTCCCCGTCATCGTCGCTTATCGGCGCTTCCTCCTCGTACAGGGACTCCAAAGCGGTTGTGGTAACCGGCCTCACGCCATACCACTTGTCTTTAAAACCCCGCACGGAGTCCATGTACATCTTGAATAGTCTCTTCGACTGTTTCAAAGAGACCCAACTGTGCTTTCCTCCCCGGGACTGGCGCTGCAGATGAAAGATTCTGAAGAAGAGGGGTATAGTCGCCCCGATCCTCAGAAAACGACAGGTCAGCTCAAACGCCCGGATAAAGGCGAGCGAGTTTGGGTGTAGCTGCGACGGGGCCAGCCCCAAATGCGCGAAGACCCCCGCCTGAAAGTCGCTGAAGGGCAGCTGCAACCCAAGGTCTTTGAATGCAATTTCGTACATGGGGAAACTGTACTCGGGGAACACCGAGCAAATCCGAGCAGTGGAGGTCGGCCGTGTAACGACGAAATTCTTTTGAAAATTAGGCTGGCCGTTGCTCGCCTCAAGGACAGCGTATGGTTTTCGGTTACGCCGACTATAGACCGAGGCGATTCCTCTAGGCTCGGCGCCCACCCAGTCCAACAGAGGGTCTTCCACGGTGTCGATCAAACTCACAGCCTCATCGGCACTTTGTTCCTCCCGTTCGAGGAGTCCAGAAGAGCACGGCTCGTCCGCCATGGTTACCTACAGAGCACGGGAAACCAGTCAATTGGGCACGAAACCATACGCTCGGCGTAAGGGACAAGATGGGGTGCGCGACAAACCACGTCGCCCCACGCACGACCAACAAAGTTGGTTTGAAACAAATAGCAGTCGCCTCCCCGACTTCCAGATACCTCGACTGGTCCTTCTGCAAGCCGCCTAAACAAACCAACAACGCGGTCACTCATGAACACGCCGACCCGGGGTATGAACATGGCGAGCAACATCATAAAGCCTAAAGGCCAGCGCCATGAGCATACCGGGCACGATCATGAATTGGGCGCCCTGGATCATGAAGACCCCGGGCAGCACTGCAGATTATAAACCTAAACCATGTATCTACCGGCCACACATATGTGTTTGCCGACCCTAAGCATGAATTCGTCGAGCTAAACATGAATTCACCGGGCTAGTCCCACGCGCACAACCCCTAAAACGTCTAAAACGATGAAACTCATGCATCAAAACAGAAAAACAGGCAAGATAAGTCACTTACTTGGGATCAAGGAGTAGATTCGGCAGCGGAGGAAAGGAATCGGTGACGGAGATCGCGGCGATGCTATGAGAATCTGGAAAAACAACAGCAGCAGAAGCGCGAAGAGTAGTAACGCGTTATGGGGCCCAAGAATCCTATTTATAGTGATGACGTGGAATACCAAACGTCACCTCGGGCAACCACAGAGTTTCTCTCCTCGACGCACAGCTCCCCTAGGTAATAATGACCCTACCCTCATAGGGTGGTGGCACAGTTCCCAAAAGATACCTCGCGTGCTCGACAGACGCGCGCCGTTGAGGAATCCCCGAGCATTCCCCGCGAAGGACTTGTCTCCGAGCACGATACGGGGAAGCCCTCGAGGAGCTGCATCTCTAACCCGGGCACGAGGCCCCGAAACGGAAGCAACCTAAGATCAAGCCATGACTCCTAACCCAAGGAACCACGACTTGGGGGGCTCCTGGGCTGGGCTGGGCCCGACTGGCCCAATAGCATTGATAAGGCCCAAACCAAACGGACTTGCTGGGGGCCACGCCGACCAAAGGATCACAGTCGTGCCCGACGTGCTCCCTGAGGCTACTTGCTCGACCTCTTGCTGTCCAGCTCGACCTCCTACTGTCCAGCTCGACCTCACCTCGAGCATCCCTTCTAGGGCAGACTCAGTCCACTGCATTCTCAACGAGACTCCGAAAAGACCGCGTCTCTGTCCGCCCGCACTTCACGCAGAACATCCAGGGAGGGGACCACGTGCGGGTCCCTACTACGCACGTAGAACCTGGCAGTTCCTCCATTGGGCCAAACCTGCCCGGCCCAATGAAGGAACCTTGGCCCAGCGCTGGGGGCTATAAATACCCTCTGTTTCCAGAGGATCAGGTATTCATCATTCTACCCATACTCTTACTATTGCCTGCTCGTGCTCTTACTCACTTCAGCATCGGAGTGTCTTGCAGGTACCCCCCACCTCGTTCAAAACTTTCAGCTCGGAGCCAGCCGTGACGGTCCAAGTCTGATCAGGTGAGATCAAAAATCTACGGTGAACACTCAACAATATTATCTCACTTAATCTATATTTTTGCGGGATTTAAATGTAACATTTATTAGATAAATAATTAAACTGAAATCTTAAGTTATTAGTTTGATGTCCTTAAGAAGCTGAAAAACTATTTATCCCATAGTTTTGGAATGTGTTATTGTGATTTTCTTTTTGCTATAGAATTGCAAGAGCAATAATAATGTAAATTATCAGATATCATGCTTTCACCAAGCTTCATTGCTTAGATGAAACTCTTCCACCACACTGAATATGGCTGTGACACTGTATCCCCTTCGAATGTTCCTTCAAAATTCTCTAAACAGTACAAAAACTACACAACTTTCATGCAGATTCACCTCTTCCCTCGCTTTTGCTCCAAACCCATATCTCATATTGCGTGATTACAAGTTTTCAGGGCACTACATTGCTAGAAACACAAAAATCCTGCATGCCCATTTTCTAAAAACTAATTTTTTACAATCTGGTATCTTCTTCATCAACTCTTTGATTGATTTATACTGTAAATCCACTGACATGGTCGCTGCTCACAAACTGTTTGATACAATTCCTCTACCAAATATTGTTTCTTGGAATGTCATGATATCCGGTTACAATCGTAGTTCCGTGTTTGTGAAGTCGTTGGAGATGTTTTGTGGGATGCATTTGTTTGGTTTTGAGCCTGATGAGTTTAGTTTTGGAAGTGTTCTTTCGGCTTGTGCTGCGTTGCAGGATGAACTATTTGGTATGCAAGTTTTTTCACTACTCGTGAAAAATGGTTTTCTCTCAAGTGGTTATGTTCAGACTCAAATGGTGGATATGTTTTGCAAAAATTTTGACTTTACGGAGGCTCTGAGGTTTTTTAATGATGTTTCATGTGATAATGTGGCGAGTTGGAATGCTATTATTTCTTTGGCAGTTAAAAATGGAGAAAACCTGGTTGCTTTAAATTTGTTTCGTGAAATGTGTTGTGAATCTTTAATGCCGAATAGTTATACATTTCCGAGCATCTTAACAGCTTGTTGTGCGGTTAAAGAGATGCAGATAGGGAAAGGAGTTCATGGATTGGCGATCAAATGTGGTGCGATGGATGTTTTTGTGGAGACTGCTATCGTTGACTTGTACGCCAAATTTGGATGTTTGAGCGAAGCTTATAGACAATTTTCACAGATGCAAGTCCAGAATGTGGTGTCGTGGACTGCTTTAATTTCTGGGTTTGTGCAAGAGGATGATACTGCTTTTGCACTAAAGCTTTTCAAAGATATGAGGATAATCGGTCAGGAGGTAAATACATATACCGTTACTAGTGTACTTTCTGCATGTGCTAAACCTGAGATGATCGAGGAGGCAGGAGAACTTCACTCCTTGGTAATAAAATTAGGGTTGGTTTTGGATGATAAGGTTGCAGCTACTTTAGTCAACATGTATGCAAAAATAGGAGAAGTTGGATTATCCGAATTAGCCTTCAGCGAGACGAAAAATACGGACGATCCGGGCATATGGGCATCAATGTTATCTTCTTTTGCTCATAACCAAAATTATGGAAGGGCACTTGAGTTATTCACTGTAATGTTCGGAGAAGGAGTGAAACCTGATGAGTATTGTATTTGTAGTTTGTTAAGTATTATGAGTTGCTTAAGTCTAGGGTCTCAGGTGCATGGTTATGTTTTAAAGTCTGGGTTAGTTACTGATGCTTCTGTTGGTTGTTCGCTTTTTACAATGTACTCGAAATGTGGTTGTTTAGTAGAATCCTATAAAGTTTTTCAACAAGTACATGTGAAAGATAATGTTTCGTGGGCGTCCATGATTTCTGGTTTTGCAGAGCATGGATATCCTGATCAAGCTCTTCGACTATTTAAAGAAATGCTATATCAAGAAATTGTACCTGATCACATTACATTAACCTCGATTCTAACTGCATGTGCTGATCTTCGTTTCTTGCAGACGGGTAGAGAAATTCATGGTTATGCTTTTTGTTTAGGACTAGGACAAAATACAGTTGTTGGTGGTTCACTTGTAAACATGTATTCTAAGTGCGGAAGCTTGAGTTTGGCAAGAAAGATGTTTGATATGCTTCCTTCTAAGGATGCATTTGCTTGTTCTTCATTGGTCTCAGGATATGCCCAAAAAGGTTTAATTGAAGATTTGTTTTTGTTATTCCATGATATGCTTCAAAACAACGTACCAGTTGATGCCTACACAATTTCATCCATTCTCGGGGCTGCTTCACTTTTGTGTCAATCAGAAATCGGAACTCAATTGCATGCCTACATTGAAAAGCTGGGATTACAAGCCAATGTATCCGTTGGAAGTTCGCTAGTGACAATGTACTCAAAATGTGGAAGTATCGAAGACTGCGGGAAATCATTTGACGATGTTGAGAAGCCTGACCTTATAGGTTGGACATCGATCATAGTGAGCTATGCTCAACACGGTAAAGGTGCAGATGCCTTAGCTGCATATGAACTTATGAAAAGAGAAGGAGTTCAACCTGATGCAGTGACTTTCATTGGGATTCTATCGGCTTGTAGCCATAGTGGGCTAGTTGAAGAAGCTTTCTTCTATCTTAGTTCAATGTTTGATGACTACAACATTGTGCCAAGTCATCGTCATTATGCTTGTATTGTTGATCTTCTTGGTCGATCAGGTCGACTAAGAGAAGCTGAAAGTTTCATTAACAATATGCCTGTTGAAGCCGATGCTTTAATATGGGGAACTTTGCTTGCTGCTTGTAAGGTTCATGGTGATTTTGAGCTCGGGAAGTTGGCAGCGAAAAAAATAATTGAATTGGAACCAAGTGATGTCGGTGCTTATGTGTCGTTTTCAAACCTTTGTGCAGATGGAGGACAGTGGGAAGAAGTCACAAAGATTAGGAATTCATTTAACAAAACTGGGATGAAGAAAGAACCTGGTTGGAGCCTTGTGTGAAAAGCAATGATGTCCTGATTGCTGACCTTGTAAAAAGCAATTTACGATGATACTTCAACAACGTTCCTCGATCAAAGCCATACTCGTTGGTAATTTCGGTCTTAATGTCTCGGATTGAGCTGAATCAAAACTTTCAACTATTCAGAGAAATTGTCTGTCAAAATCCATGCTGGCAAGGGATGTTGCTTTGTTCAATTTGAGACTAGTTACATCTTGCCTTTGAAAGAAGATTGTTCCATCCCATTTTGTTCTGCTTTGGTGTAAGATGCTTGTTGTATAATAATTATATGGTTAACTCAGTAAACATATGTAGTTAACACAGATTAGTTGATAGTTAATAAATATAAAAACGTGTTGTGGCTTATTTATCATATTCAATATACAATTAACTATGATTTTGAACACCAAAGCAGAACAAAATACGCATACTAGGCCCTAATCCTTCCAACTCTTTGACTTGATTCTCAATTTCTTTCTTTTTTTTCATGATACATCAATACGTTTGATGTAAGGGTATTAGAGACTTTTGATCCCATGACTTTGGATGACTTTAGTTATTTTTGATGAAAAGAGAAAGTGAAAAAAATAAATAAATAAATATATATATATATATATATATATATATATATATATATATATATATATATATATATATATATATATATATATATATATATATATATATATATATATATATATATATATATATATATATATATATATATATATATATATATATATATATATATATATATATATATATATATATATATATATATATATATATATATATATATATATATATATATATATATATATATATATATATATAACTTTCGTGGAAGCAATTGTAAGTGTTATTGGAACATGAGAATTGATTTACTTTTAACATTGCGCAAGTTAAATATTTATGATTAAATATTTTAATATAATCAAAATCACATTATTCTTAAAAATATATTTTAAAAATAATTTTTATTAATAACTACTTAAAATAATTAAAATTTTAAATAATTATTAAATATTTTGATAATTTAAAGTATAGTAGAAAAATAATAAAATAATATTTTATAAAAAATTGTTTAAATCAATTTTTTATTTAATTAAGAAAAAATTGAACAAACCAGTCATAACCATGGGTTTCTAATCTAAAACAAGTTAGAAAAATAAAGATAAAATACCTCAATAGTTCAAAAAGCTTGTGTTGTTTTATGTTTGTTTCAAGGTCTTGACAAACTCACAGTCCTTATGATGGGTGAAGACCTTATTTTTAGCTGTAGGTGATGCATCATGGAGTTTAGATGATCTTGTTTTATCTGTGTGGTCTCCCATAAATGAATATAGATGTTATCCATTTCATCCAAGTCTTTTTGAGTATCAAACCAAACTTTTCCTCCTTACATTTATACCAAAAGAATTTTAAATTTGTTCTTTGCAAAGTCAGAGTTGAGAAGTAAGTAAAAAATATAATGTAGTGGATCTCTTTTCTTCTATTAATTGAATTAATTGAAGAAATAATTCAAAAATAAAACAGTATGTACAAAAATGAATAACAAACTCTAGTAGAGATTGGTACGATTCAATTCAACATTTTTTCATTTGAGTTTGATTGTGTCATAACTCTATAATTTGGATTGGATTTATCATTGGATGAACTAGTTTTTTTTACGATAAAATAACTTATTCAATTAAGAGTCGAATCAGTTTGATTACAATGCATTGATTCTAAAACATCAATAGGAATAAAACCATTCCAAGTTCTAGAGCCCACCCTTCTACCTATTCCTACCATATCATGAGCCCCACTATTACAATCCCTCATGGTGAAAATTATGAAAGCATAATTAAAAGAGTCCAATAGGTGTCGACAGTCCTCCACGATGAGATCAAGAGTTGCTGAGAAGTTGAGCTTATTTATGCAATCCACGACAAACAAAGCATCAGAATGAATAAGAATTCTATCGAGATGGAGAGATTCGCAAGCTGCAAACCCCAACGGAAAACCAGCGTCTCTTCCAGCCCTGGAGTTACATGTACAATCTCTCTCTTGCAAGATGTCAGCGCCACATTATTGTCACTATCCTTGATCACATAGCCAAAAGAATAGCAACCCTTCTGAAAACAACCTGCATCAACATGAATATAATTGAACAAATGATTATTTGGATTCCTACTAATAGCCCCCCGACTTCTTGTTTTTTGCTCCTAGGTGAGGATTGGCAAGCATAAATTCCTCCACTTCCTCCAATGCTTCAGTTGCCACCGCCCACGGATTCTAAGAGGTCCGCTGAAAATGCAGTTGATTTCTAACATGCCACAGTTTCCACAAGATCATACAACATATTTGGACTACAAAAACATTATCACTTTTAAGGGATCTATCAAGCCAATCAATAGCGTCAAGATGAGGAGGGATACGACACCCAAGAGGGGAATAAAACCAGACCTGTTTCGCAAACTGACAGTTGTGAAATAAGTGGTTGTCAGACTCTGGGGAAGCATTACAAAATTCACAAGTCACATCCAGCCAAACTCCTCTCTTCCGCAAGTTACACTTAGTAGGCAGAATCCGCTATGCTAGTCTCCAAAGAAATTCTCTAATCATGTTTAGAACAGGAGCTTTCCAAGTTTTCTGCCAAAGGGAGTCACATTCGTCACCAAACGATCCAAGTATCGAGCCGAGTCTCCTTCTATAGATTAATCTGTATGTAGACTAGATCGAATACTCTTCATTATCCTCATGGTGCCAAATTATTTTGTCTTCTGGTTATCTGAAGGAAAGAGGGATGTTGCAGACCTCAAGTGCCTCTGCCGCATTGAACCAGTTGCCAATTAACTCCTCATTTCATCTTTGAAGATCCTGATCAATAAGCTCCTTAACCATAGCTTCCTCCCCAATAGATCTAACAAGGATTTTTATACTAAGACCTGAATTGTCAGCTAACCAATTATCTTTCCAAACCCTCACCTTGGATCCATCCCTGATTCTCCATCTGTGGCCTTGTTGGATAATATCTTTGGCGCTAAGGATGCTCCTACACGCATAGCTTGGAGAGAATCCCGCCTTGGAATCAAGAATCGAGCATCTAGGGAAATATCGGCTTTTAGAGACTTTTCCCAAAAGAGAGTTCCCCCCACCAACATACGCTAAAAATGCTTTCCCAGAAGACTAATATTGAATTCACTAAAGCCTCAGAACCCCATACCACAAACACTTTTGCCTACCACCATTTTATCCCACTTCAGCCAATGCAATTTCCTCTCCCCTTCCTTCACACCCCGCCATAATTTTGCTAACAAGGCTTCAATCTCATGGCAACAACTCTCGGGAAGCTTGTAGCAGCTCATAATGTAATTTGGGATAGACTGCACAACCGCCTTGATGAGAGTCTTCTTCTCGGACCTTGACAAGAAATTCTCCTTTCACCCTTTAACTTTCTTCCAGACTCGCTCAACAACCAGAGAGAACACATCCTTCTTCGATATTCCAAAAACAATAAGGAGACCTAAGTATCTAGAATAAGACATCACCGTATTGACACCCATCCGAGTATGGATCATTTATTTCACCTCTTCATGCATATTTCGACTAAAAGACGCCTCTGATTTATCGAGATTAACAACCTAGCCTGAAGCCATCTAATATCTGTCAAGGGTTTTCATCAAACAATCAGCCTCCGGTGCATTGGCTCGAGCAAACAACAAGCAATCATCAGCAAAAAACAAATGGGACAGCTTGGGAGCCTTCTTGGCCACTTGCAGTCTGTGAATATTATTAGTCTCCATCTCCCTCTTCAGCAAGCCTGACAACACATCTGCATAGAGAATAAAAATGTAAGGGGAAATTGGGTCGCCTTGTCGGAGACCTCTCTCGGGAGAGAAGCTTCAACTTGGCTTCCCGTTAATCAAGATCTGGTAAAACACAGTGGACATCCATATTCCAATAAGTGTTACCATAGTCTCCTGGAATCCCATGGACCGCAACACTTCTAACAGAAAACTCCACTTAATCCTATTGTAAGCCTTAGACATGTCAAGTTTAAGAGCCATCATGCCTTTCTTTCATGTTTTCTTCTTTTTCATCTAATGAAAGCACTCAATTGCAATTAACATGTTGTCTATTATCAATCTACCTTGCACGAACGCACTTTTCTCTTCATCGACGACATCCGGGAGCAGGACTTTCAACCTGTTAGCAATGGTCTTTGTTACTAATTTCATAACCACATTGCATAGGCTAATAGGCCTAAAATCTCTAGGGGTGTTCAGGTTCTTCACTTTTGGGATAAGGACAATGAAAGTTTTGTTGAGACCTGACGGATCAATATTATTATTCAACACCCCAAGCACTAGATTCTAGATTTCAGACCCCACAATTCCCCAACATTTCTAATAAAACAGTGCAGGAAGTATGTCTAGACCCGAAGCTTTCAAGGGGTGCATCTGCTTCAACACTTCTTTGACTTCCAATGAAGAATACGGGGCTTGGCACCAAAGTTTTTGTTGGCTATTGATCTTCCCCTTCATAACTTGGCAGACTTCCTCAATATTTGATAGACCAGATGAGGAGAAAATATCAGAAAAATAAGACAGTAGGATTCTTTCGCAATGTTTCTCACCCCTCCACCAAATCCCCTTATCATCTTTTAGCTTAGCGATGTGATTCTTTTTTCGTCGTTGGTTCTCCTTGCCATGAAAGAATTTTGTGTTGCGATCATCGTCCCTTAGCCAAAGGGCTCTGCTCCTTTGCCTCAATATAACCTCCTCGATCCTGAGAAGCTTGTTACACTGCTTTTCAAGAGCCTTGTTTTTTACTATATCTTCTTCCCCCTCATCCCATCTATAATCAGCCTTTGATATTTCCTCGCTTCAATTCTTTCCTGACAACACCAAGATTAAGCTCACCAAACGAGTCTGCAATATTCTGGACAACAACAATTTTGTTAGCACCTTCAGTAATCACAACATCTATGAGTTGTCTCTTACTTTCTGCACTCAACATATGCTTATGTTGTACTTCTTTGGCCCTACCTTCAATTTTCTTCATGTTCCATGCCGTCTTCCTACCCGAAGTCCCTTTTGCTTGTCCTTTCGCTTTCGAACCAGCAATTGCTACGGCACCTAGCGATTCAGCCACATTCTCGACTTCCAGGTTTTTCACCACATTTTCACCTCCCGAGTTTCCTATTGCCTTGTTCATTTCCCCTCCCTCCAGCAAAGGATTACTTTTATTACAATTGTTTTGGATTTGTTCTACTTCAGCCTCCTTCTCGCCCCTTTTCTCCTTCATTCATTAGTCACACCTGCTTTGACTTGACTAGATGATAAGTGGAAATTTTAGTTATTTTGTATATATTTTTTGTTGTATTTATCGACTTTGTGTTGTTAATATCGGTTGAATAAATTCAACTTTTGTGTAAATACGTTTAGTTTGTGTATAATGCATTTTCGTGTATAAAGTGTATCATTTGATAGTTTTGTATTCATTTTATAAGTATTTGAGCATTATTGGAGCAAGAGGAATAAAAACTCCAAGACGCATTGTTGGATCACTAAAAGAATAAGGCTAAGAAGAGAGAGCCATTTGAAGTTATGCAGAGAAAGCAACAAAAGTTGTTGGGCTGATGTGCATCGTCGAGCGAGGGCCATCGGTCTGCGTCGCCGGGCGACAGTGGAGCGAGAGGGACCAATTTTTCAGTTGTTTCTGTCTTGCTTCGCGTTTGTGCCGCTGGGAGAAGAAGAGTAATTGCACTGGGCGACGTGAGTCTGTCACTGGGCGAAAGAACATATTTATGGCCAGTTGCCCACGTGGCGTAGTCTGGGCCAAGAGTTTAGGTAGCATCGTCGAGTGACGTGTTTGTGCCGCCAGACGATGGTCGCGGAACAACATTTCTTTATATTTCTTTTTCATTTCATTTTGTTTGGTTATGGTTTTAGGGGTGGTTTTTGTTCTCTCAATTCCATCAACCTCAGTTTTGTAGTAGATTAGCTTAGATAACAACTATGGAGCTTGCATACGGATGATCCAGAGTGGATTGCTCTTCGATTCGCGCTGACAAATTGGGAGATTTTTGGTTCATTTCTCTTTTTCTTTGTGTATTATCTTTTAGTTGGGTTTTGTATGTTTATTTACTTTGATCTTATGTATATTTGTCACCTATGGCATTATATTTAATTTGCTTTACAAATCTTTGTGGGTTGTTATTGTTGATTTTTGCTTTGTGCTAGGGATTTGGATTGTTATAGACATATACTTCTTGAATTCTTATCTAGGATGATCATCTGTTAGTTTATGGATTCTAGAGATAGATTTAGAACTGACATTCACTTAGGTGCCAGTGATTAATGTCTCTGTCTTGGTTGTGTTGACTGGGATATTGTTAACGCGAGTAGCACGATTGACTTCTGTGTTGTTAAGGTTGGTTGAGAGATCGCCATCGAGGTGATATGGTGGTTGTAGTGTTTGACACATGATGACATTTATGAGTATCGTAGGTTGAGTATAATTAGTCGATAGATTTAAGTCTGTGAGGAGTAGTATATATGCACTCTTGATAAATTATTCTTTTTTCTTTTATTTTTGTTTACATTTATTTTCTGTTGATAGCTATTACCCTTTCCATTCAAACCCCCAAATCCATTAATGAATGAATTGTCGAACGACGACTCGATAATCAATCTTTGTGAACATGATACAATATAACCTAAATATCACCCGATAAAATTAATACTTTACTTTTTGCTTGCCGCTTTACCGCATCAGCACTAGACGATGCATTGAATAGACTCTTGCTGCAACTGCTGGAACTAAATTCTTTTCTCTTCGAAGCTTCTTCAACCTTCGGGAGAGGGGACGCACGAAGCCATAATCCAAAGGAAAGGTCATGTTCATCAAGATATTCAAACCCTTCCTTACCAAGGTCTTCAATCACTTCACAATCATTCAATTGATGGTCCAACCGTCCACATACAAAACAGAAGTGGGGAGTTGTTCATACTTGAAATGAACCCTATGGCTCTTCTCGTTGAACCTCACCATTGTTCCTCTTTTCAAAGGTTATCTCAGATCCATCTTTACTTTGATTCTCAGAAATCGACCATTTGTGTGCGCATCTCTCGCATCCATCTCTTCAATGACCCAATAATGTCACCAAGCTTCTTTGACATAGCCTCAAATCTTAACATCAAAGGAAGGTCATAAACCCTAACACTAAATGCCTCAAAGTGCATATCCAACCCTGACGGTTGTTCTTCTCCGGTAACGCGATCAAGAACTAGGAGATTTCAATCAAAACTCTAAGGCCCGTTACGTATCACTGTTTCCAGATCTCGTTTTGAGCTGAACTTGAACAAGATCAAGTTTTTGTTTAGCTCTTGAATCTCCATCGGGTTCTTAAGTTTCCAAGCATTCACGATAGTGCTAGTGAAGGCTCTCGAATTTAAGTTATTATATGTCCATAGTTTCTCAGCCAGAGTCCTATGGAACACCTCATCCCACAATACTTCATCTCCTTCAGTTGTAACGCCTTCTTCTTCCTCCTTCGAAAGAGGGAGATTCCTCCATTTCTCCATTGATGAAGGTAAACAAAACATTGAGTCAGAAATAGAGAAACAAATGTGAGAAAACCAAAGAAACTTTCGATTCAGAAAGGGGGAAACCAGAAGAGATCTGGGGACACAGCCACCAAAAACCCTAGGGTTAAGGGGAAAAACACGATAAATTTTAGAGAGAGAGAGAGAGAGAGAGAGAGAAAGAGTCTGACCTCTCTCTAGCAAAACACGTGAACTCTAACTACATTTATTGATATTGATTTAAAAAAAAACGTAGATATCGCTAATCCATGAACCGCCAATCATGGTAGTGTAAAAATGGGAATACTTAACATTGACGGAGTGAATTCTCTTATATGGTTCTTTCACTGGATTTTCCTCAACTCAAAAGTTTTTTTTGTCGGGTTCGTATTTTGTAGATAAAAAAATCGAATGGTTCTTTTGGATTTGTTTAGCCTGCTGGCATATCTAGCCTGATATCTCACATTAGTATATGTTTTTTAAGGGAATTTCTTTTTCCACCCTATAATGTAAAGAAATACCATATACATTTCCTAAAATACCCTTGAAAACCAAAAACATATTTTCGATGCACACCCACACAAACATAATTCATCCGTTTTTGAGATTCGTTCTATTTTACGATAAAATTTATTTCGAAAATACACTTCCGATAATTCCCAGAAATACACTTCTGATTATGTAACTGTTCTATAAAAAATTGAATTGATCATAAATTTTTTCTTATTTTATTTGATGCATGATCCAAAATAAACTTCCTCTAAAACATACTTTTGAAACATACTTTTACTTTTAGATGAAGTTTCATTTTTGACCATGCATCAAATAAAATAAGAAAAAAGTTACCTTCAATTCAATTTTTTATAGAGCAGTCACATAACTGGAAGTGCATTTTCGGAAATTACTAGAAATATATTTTTGGAATAAATTTTGTCGGAAAATAGAATGAATTTCAAAAACGAATGAATTATGTATGTGAATACACACCGGAAATATATTTTCGATTTTCAGAGATATTTTTAAAATTTCGTATGATGTATTAGAAAAACACAGGGTGGAAAAAGAAATTATTTAATGGTATAGAGGGATTCTCATTAGTGAGAAAGATGTAATAGCAATCAAAACACAACATTTTGCCAACAAATATTATATGTCACACACTAGTTTGAAAATAAAAATTATTTTGGGTAAATTTACTCTAGAAGAAACAAATGAAGAAAATTAATCAGTCAACTTAAAAAAAAAAAGATTGATAACCGAGTCCAGAGAGGAAAGCACAAGTTTGGATTTTTGAGCATAGAAATCAACAAATAATTACAAAAATCTTGCGTCTCTAGTAAAGCTTCACACATAAAAAATAGACTGTGAACACGCACATACACAAGAATTGATATGCACAAAATATTGACCACAATAACACACATTCAACAAATGAGTAGTTGAGATTTTTCTTATCCAAGTAAAAGCAATGGTTAAGAAATATCCCACCAATCATTCTTTGAGTTTGAGGGTAATGTTAAACTATAATGAGCATGTAACGTTCCTCTACATGAAAATATTATGTTACAACAGATGAATAACCCACTAACTTTTGCTTGAACAAAAATCTTCATTCTTACTATCTTGGCTAATGTCTGATGCCAACAACTGTTCTTGAATACAAGCTGCAAGCTGAGAAACTTTCTCATCATCTAACTTTAGGGGGCGCCTTAGCAAACTCTATAAAAAAAAGATTTTATCATCAACTAATACTCACATTGCATCTAGAGCATAATATAAAAAGCAGAAAAATAAATAATAACAACTATATATCATAATTAAACACTAAGAGTAATTATCAATTATGGTCAGGCATTTTTCTACTGATAATTATATGCATACCAGATCAAACATGAGATGCAAGTGAAAAATTACCTCAGAATTCCACAAACAATCGTATGCTTTACGGGGAATTATGTGGACGTGAGTCTGAAAATAAACATTTTTATGGTAAAATAAATTAAGTTTCATAACTTGTGAAGTAAATGTTTGAATTCCACAAAATTACTTATAACAGGAGAGAAAATACAAAATCTTACATGAAAAATTACTTGGCCAGCATCTGCTCCATTATTAACCAACAGGTTGAATGCATCTGCAGAATTCCAAACATCATATAAACATCATTGCATAAGATAGAATGTCATGCAAAAGATTAAAGGGAAAATATGACAATGTGCAGCATTATTATATTTTTTTCTGCAAACAAATAATAGTAACAAAAATTTGATATGCTAAATGAAAATGGTTAAACCAATGTTTTAACAAAAATCGAACCGAACGAGACGGTTGAACCATGACTCGCTGCCATATATGGTTCAATTACTTGGGCAGTTTGATCGCAGTTTTGTCTCGGTTCAAGCTGTTTAGAGCAATTAAACCATGACACAGAGGTTTTGTCGGTTCGATGTTTGGTTCGGTTTTTAAAACATTAGGTAAATATGAATGATCTATAGAAACCACATTATGGAACGAGAATCTAGTATTCTAGTTACTCCCTCTGTCCCTAATCTTTAATCATTTTAGGTTTGGACCCGTATATTAAGAAATAATAAGTTTATATAACCTTTTTACCCTTAATTCATTTAGAAAAATTCATTTAATGCATGTTTTTTGCTTTGTAAGGGTACAAAAGGAAATACATATTAATTGTATCTTGGCCTCTTAAAAGAACCAAAGTTTTGGGTTAAAAATAAAAATCTTACAAGACAAAATTAGGGACGAAGGGAGTATAGTATAAACATAAGTTAATTACTTTTCTCCATTGTTGTCAAAAAAGGCATTATGAGGTATCCGTAGGATATATACTAGCCGAGTGCTCAAAATGAGTGATTCATATTTAGAAATTGAAGTATAAGCCATATATAAGAACAAAACAAAGCAAAACTCAGATAATGTACGAGTATGAAATTACATACTGCAGCCAGTAGCCTTCATGATTGCATTACTAATGAAGGGAACTTTGGAACACATTGCAGCTACCACCTGTATCATAAGCCAATCAGCCTAGGCAAAATAAACAAGACCATGGTCTCGCATTGATTAGTATTTTCAAATTTAAATATGTTAAAAACACGAGCACACAATTTTGCATATGTTTCTGTTTTACACTAAATTTAGCAGAGTTTTCAAGCTTGGAGACATTGAAAAAAGGAAGGAGAAGAGGGGAGTTATGATTTATGAGCCTCCAATATGTGTTTTATATGTCATCCACTGTCTCTGTGACTTGAACGATTAAAGTGCAGACACCAGCACATTAAGTAATGTAAAAGAAACCCATGTTAATTTAAATTGTGTACTTCAGACAAAATCTAACACAAAAACCTTGGTAAGAGAATTTTCCTTACGGAGAAAAAATTTGTGTAAAAATAAAATCAGTGAAGCTGGTAAAAAATGAAAATAAAACTCAATCTCCTTGTACCTATTTAAAATTACTTACTGATTGAGGAGTAGTATCTATTGAAGGATAATGAGATTTCGGGATAATGAGCGAGTGCCTGTAAACAAGATCTACATGTGAGAAGTAGATAGATAAACAATGTCATGCAGAATAGTTAAAAAAATAAATAATATCTTGTTTCAAAGTGAATGGCCAGCCAAAATAGTGAAATAACAAAAAGAAAAGATTGGAATATGGAATTGCATATAAGACATACAATACCTTACCCATGACTCAACGGATTTGTATCCAATATGCATAGGCACATGTCATCTTCATAAAGCTGTTAGAGTAATAAGATATTAAAAATCGATAAGGTCAAGAGAAAACTTGGTTGGATTTAATATCAATAATTAGTAATTAAATGAGTACAACAGCATCAACCAATTATAACAAGCAAGTTAGAGTAACATGATTCAATGACACCCCATCTCTTTCAGATTGATTTATCACAAATTCCAAATAGGTTTAATGTTAACCACAATTCCATAAACAATAAAAAGAAAGAAAAAAAACCTTGACAGCGTGAGATTGACCACGAATAATATTACAGAAGACACAATCATCGCGTAAAGAATTCCGATTCTTGATATCACCCAATCGCGTTTCGGAGTCGGAACCAGATGAACAAACCGAACCGGATAGGTGGAAAGGGGGTTGATCCGAAGTGAAACGGGTCGGGTTGAGATGGGAGGACAAAACGGTAAATCTACGCGTTGCTTCAATGAACATGATTGTGTGGATTTGAAAATCGGGAAGCAGGGTTAGTTGGAATTGGATGAAGTGATTCGTGGTGAGTTGTTACTCGCCATGGAGTTTTTTTTGTTGTTGTCGGGGTTTGGAAGTTCTCACGAGGGAAGGAACGAAATTCAACGGTTACGGTTTGATCAGTTTATTGTGATGATGGTGGTTTTTTTTCTTTTTAAATGTGCTCGCATAACATCTATCTTATCTGGGACTCGTAAAGTGGACGGCCCATTACATTTAAGTCTGTCTCGTTTAAACTCGTTTACAGAGCAGGTCAACATAGAAGTTTGAGTTTAAAAGTAAAATTTGCTCCGTTTACTAATGAGTTGACGGATTGACGAGTCGATCCGCTATTTTTTAATTTTACAATTTGATTTAATATATAATTTTAAAAAAAAATTAATTATTATCGAAGAGATCGATAAAATTTTTTTTAACAACGCATAATAGAATTTCAAGATGTCTTTAATCCAAACAATTCAAAAAATTTAATAAATAAAGACCAATTACAACAAAAAAACAAAATAAACTGAAACACAATAAATAATATCAAAATAAATAAATAATACATATCATCATAATCCTATTTAAAAACTTACTACTAAAAGAACTCAATTTAGAATTTACACAAAGCCAACAATGATAACAATAACATTGCATAAAACATCACAATGTATAAAATAGTAATGCGTAAAATATCAACACCGAATTTTCTCACTGTTTACATTATATAGACTTTTATATTGACTGATTCTTTAAATGTTAAATCCTAAATTTATCACACGTATACACTAATCAAATCCTTCTTTTTCATAAAATCAACATCTATTTCTAAAGAAAACATCTAAGCTAATATATTGAAAACTTAATAATTATGCATGTCATACATTTGTTCTTTTATTTCAATCATTTTCAATCAACGCATGTATTAGAAAGTTATAGAAAGAACGTTACAATTATAATTCAATTTGTCTGTATAATAATTTATAATACAATTCTAAGAGATAATTGTTGTTTTTATAATTAAAGTTGTTTTAATTCTTAATAAAAAGAGTAAAAATTTTAACAAAAAGTTTGCGAGGAAAACTCGCTCCGCCCGCTTTTTTAAGAGGGTTAGGTGGGGCGAACCAACTTAAGGTACCGAGCCGAAAATCTCAACTCAGCCCGCTAAAAATAACGGGTCAAACGGGCCAACTCTGCGAGCCCAACCCATTTTGCCACCCCTAATCTTACCCATATTATGAGTAGCTAGCTATGAATTGTTATTGACGAATGATACTCGTGCGTTCATAGGGATATCGTTATGACACGCTTATTTTGTTCAATATTTCTGTTTTTTGTAAAGGTAAATATAATATATAAAAAATATATATATAATCTAAATGAAATTTTTATTTTTTAAATAAATTGAAATTTTTGTTCCATTCAAATTAATTTATATATAAAAATAAAATGAATTTTTTTTAAAATAGATAATAAATCAGTACCTATATATATATATATATATATATATATATATATATATATATATATATATATATATATATATATATATATATATATATATATATATATATATATATATATAACCAGTAATTTCTCGTTATTATTCAATATTTTGATCACTAAGTTTATTTTTCCGTTAATATTTAATATTTTGATGAATAACTTTATGTTTCAGTTAATATTCAATATTTTGATCACTAATTTAATATTTTTCGTTAATATTCAATATTTTGATCAATAAGTTCATGTTTTCGTTAATATTAAATATTTTGTTTAGTAACTTCATGTTCTTGTTAATATTTAATAGTTTGATCATTAACTTCATGTTTCCGTTAATATTCAATATTTTAATTAGTAATTTCATGTTCCCGTTAATATTCAATAGTTTGATCAATAACTTCATATTTATCTTAATATTCAATATTTTGATCAGTAATTTTATGTTTCCTTTAATATTAAATCTTTTGATCAGTAACTTCATGTTCCCGTTATTATTCAAAATTTTGATGAGTAACTTTATTTTTCCATTATTATTCAATGTTCTCGTTAATATTCAATAGTTTGATCAATAACTTCATGTTCCCGTAATTTTCAATATTTTCATTAGTAACTTCATGTTCCTGTTATTTAATAGTTTGATCAATAACTTGATGTTCCCGTTAATATTTAATATTTTGATAAGTAATTTCATGTTTCGGTTAATATTTAATAGTTTGACCAATAACTTCATGTTTCCATTACCATTTAATTTTTTAATCAGTAACTTCATGTTCTCGTTATAATTTAATATTTTGATCAGTTACTTCATATTCCCATTATTATTTAATATAAATTTTTATAATTTTTAACGCCATGTTCTCTCTTATTACTAACACTTGTGGTTATTTATAAATATTTTTTTAAAGAAAAGTAGTCAATAGATCTAATAGATTTGTTTTATTTAATGATCTTTAAAATATATATATATATATATATATATATATATATATATATATATATATATATATATATATATATATATATATATATATATATATATATATATATCTTTCATATTTTATATTTCAAATAATTTAGTAGTACTAGTAAGAAATCTTATTAACGTGGTTCAATCATATTATTCAAAGAAAATATAAAATAGTAGTTAGTTTTTCTGAATAAAAGTTGATATTATGGAAAAAGTCAGTCGATTTAAGTTTGTCACGGATTTATGAGTCCCTCACAAGAAACTTGAAATAAAAAGCTCAAGAAATGAGACTCATAATATGATCAAATAAGGTGATGTATTCATACACAAGGCGAATTGATTTTGGAATTCGTAACACTTATCTAGCATAAATCAGGTGGAGTGATTAACAAAAACCTTGGGGTAAATATTTAGAAGCAGAAGTGGCAATAGTAGCCATATCTCAATAGACCAAGAAGAGAATCACTTTGACAATTGTATTTTATTCAAGAGAATTGTGATTCTAACATTTGATTTACAAAGCATTGTTCATGAATGTTGTAGTTTTGAATTGCAGGCCTTGGATTACTACCATTCTCAAGGCATATTGCATAGAGATGTCAAACCACACAATGTTATGATAGATCATGAATTGCGAAAACTTTGCTTGATAGATTGGGATCTTGACGAACTTTATCATCTTGGAAAGGAATATAATGTTTGTGTGGCTTCAAAATAACATTTTCTAATCAATCAACTTGAGTCTTGACTCTATTATTAAACACCCATTAAAGTTATGTAAAGGGATGAACATGTGTATAATGATAGTTAATAATTGATTTAATACACAATATACAACAAAACCAATAAAGTGTCATTAGCCTGTTTAAGCAAGAATTTTCCACTAACAATAGGTTATTAGAATTTTTGCTTGCCAAGTTTCTATATATCCACAAATATTATTGTAAAGATGTGAAACAGAGCAATGCTTTGTAAATAAAATATTAGAATCACAATTCTCTTGAATAAAATACAATTTTTAAAGTGATTTTATTCTTGGTCTGTCGAGATATATCTATTATTGCTACTTCTGCTTCTAAGCGTTTACACCAAGGTTTTTGTTAATCACTCCACCTGGTTGAGATATGGCTACTATTGCTATTTTTACTTCTAAGAATTTACACCAAGGTTTTTGTTAATTACTCCACCTGATTGAGATAAGGCTATTATTTCTACTTCTGCTTCTAAACATTTACCCCAAGGTTTTTGTTAATCACTCCACCTAATTTATGCTAGATAAGTGTTACGAATTCCAAAATGAATCTCCCTTGTGTATGAATACATCACCCTATTTGATAAAATTATGACTCTCGTTTCTTGGGCTTTTTATTTCAAGTTTCTTGTGAGGGACTCTTAAAATGTTAGTTGAACAATTAAATTTGTCCGGTAACACCATATGAAGCATCATTTCCAAGGGCAACTTCATATTGCTTCATCCTGATACCGTGTCCGATAATAACTTCATATTGAAAGTGCTCCCCCAATTTTAAACTCAAGTTTTCAGGAAGATGAAAATGAAAAATTAACCTTATGAGCAGTTCCAACGCATTGAAGGTGCTGATAAACACACATTTGTAAGATCAATAACCTGTAATTCATAAAACAAAAACAACGAAGAAGCGTGCAATCATGTAATCATCACACAAGTCAATGATTTAACAGTATATGCCATAAAATTGCATATGGGTTCCCAATTAGTGAACTATTCGTTGTTAAATCATGTCATTGCTCAAAATGAGCATAGCATCTTATAGAGAAGATTCACCATACAAATATGGGGTAAGATACCCGTGCATTCAAGAAATCAGTTTCTTATAACTAAATATAAGGTAAATACAAGCTAAACCACTCACATCATGGTTAAGATGGGAAACAACGCTAGACTGGGCAATTTTTTTGATTTCGTCGACGCCTCCATCATTGTAAGCAGCAAGAAACTTGCTAGTGCAACGATTGTGGTCACTTTTGAGAAAAGCTTCAATCCTATATACACCACAGCATTTTCATGCATTTTATCATCAATAACTGTTGTACCCTAAAATTTTCTCTCCCTTTTATTTAAAAAAACATTCTCTTAGGGTTTTCAACTACTTAAGGCTACCAAGGCTTCTCAGGCTTCAAGATATGTCAACTGATTTTTTGTTTCAATAAGGGTTCAGAGTTGCAAGTGTTTCAAAAAGTGAATCATGTTTCTCCCATCGATTGGTTCTTGTGCTAGTGTTGTTGATTATTGAATATGTGACGTCTTTCTTGGCAAAATCTCAGAAGCACTATCATCGTGAGTATTATCTCAGTACACAAGATGTCTTGGTTCAAAATATCAGCAATATTAGTTTTTACAAGTGTTTATTTGTGGTACGGGTTTTGAATCCAGATTGCAAGAGAAAGGGAATTGTGGGTTAATGGTATTCTCAAGAGAATGTCGTTGGAAGATTGATGGAAAATTGATGTTTAATTCTCGATAAATTAGTTTAGGCTTAATTGGATTCTTTGTTTAAGATACTCCAATTTTGGATTTGAGCGCAAGTGGATTTCCAACGAACTTGGTTTGGATTTCATCAGTAAGATTGCCTTTTAAGATCTTTTGCAAATTATCTGAGTTGGATTTGGGTTATAGGCAATGTTGTGGATTTTGATGTGCGAGATTATATTCAAGAACCTCCTTTGATTTAGGATTCAAGAACCTCCTTTGATTTAGGATTCAAGAAACTCATTTTATTTAGGATTCAAGAAAATATTCAAAGTTATCTTACAAGTTCTAAGTGTAATTTACACTGGTTTTCTTTTTCTAGCAAGTTGTGTAAACCACTTAGTTCAAATTCACGAGAAGATTTTGCAAATTACAAGGACCATTGTTCTACATCACTACCTTTTGACAAGAAAATACAATGCTCAAGAGTGCATGCTCTAAACTAAGGTTGGATTACATCCAAATTCTCAAGTTTCAAATGCTATCAATGTTACATGTTCAAATTATAAGACCAAATTACATTGATATACAAGAATTCGACAAGTATCCTATGGCCCAAGTTCATGTTACATCATTAAGGATGCAAGATTGGAATTCAAAGTTCTAAGGCCTAAGTTTTTACAACATTAAGGTTTCAACAAGAAGTTCAATTGTCCTAAGATCCTGTGAATAAGCCACCTTTGTTCTTCATAATTTGTCCAATGCTCATCTTCCAAATTTTTGAACTATTCCAACTCCATCACCATGCCAACCAACATGGCTCAAACGGTACATGACCAAGAAAGAAGAAAATGGTAGCAAATAATTCATATTTGAACATAAACATGAAATTTTCAAAGAGCATTTTCACAATTTCATCATTAGGGTTTTGTTCAAGGAATCATAAAAAGGGTTGTTTCTCAATCATGTTCAAGTGTACATTAAAGCCTCATAAAATCATATTTTCAAGGTTTAATCATGGGCAACAATTCATCTATTGCAAATCACAAATCAATATTGGTTCACAAGAGACAAATTGAAAAGAGACAAAGATTAAACTCATAATTCTATCAGATTTCCAGCCCAATAGCAAAGTACAAAATATCACATTTTAGAGTCCAACAAGCATATCAGAAAAGATAACAAAATTATCTCAACAAGTACATATCAGAATTGTCAAGCCCAACAAGAAGCATCACAAATCGAAAGTGCAAACTCAGTAAAAGACCAGTCCAGTTACAACAATTCAAAATTAAAGGTTCAAGGCCCAAATAGACAAAGTTCACAACTCAGTATTCATAAAATCACAAGTCAGAATGGAAAACGAGCCCAATAATAAGCCTCGTATATTTTTGTCTCACATTAAAACCAGAGTTTCAATGATTAATCATGGGCCAACAATTCTGTTTACTATAAATCTCAAACAAACACACAAAAGGGGGATTCATTTGGTTCACAGTAAAAACAAAGCAGTAAAATATCACATCTCAGCAAAATCAAGTACAAACAAGGCTGTAGTAATACTGAATTCACACAAAACCAGTAAAGCATATAAAAAAAAAACAGATAGTCAGAAAGCCCAATATGGGAATGAATTTCTGATAGGCCTGCCATTCCAATCATTCAGTCCATCAACAGAAAAACCCTAGGGAATTTCACAGTATATAAACATTCAAAGTTGTTTCATAGCATTATCAAAGCTCCCTCGGCAACGGTAAGAGCATCATCCATAGCCAGTTGTAAGCGAGCAACCAGATCAGCTCAGGTCTTCAAACCTTTGGCCTCTTTGGGCTCATCCTCGGCGTGAGTAGCTTCAGCAGTCAAGGACGCCACCTACTCGTCGGAAGCCTTCTTCTCGAGCAGAAACGCCTTGTGATCCTTAGACAATCTCCCTAGCCTGTCCTCCACTACCTTCTGAGAAGTCTTTTTATCAGCACACTCCTTTTCCATCTCGACCAGCTTCAATTGTAGCTTCCTCACCTCGACTTCCAAGGAAGTACCCCTCTCAGTGTACGCCATGGCCATCTCCAAGACCCTCATGACTGCCCCCGCATCCTGAGCTAACTTTATCCTCTTCGTCGGGCGATCTAGCTCTTCAAGCTGAAGGGACTCACCCCGGAGAAGATACAGAGAAGAACCCTCAAAGAAGGACTTGTCGTGCCAGTAAAGTGGAAACTTGTACTTTCCCTTTTCCCTCTCCCCAATCAGGTCCACAGTACCCTTGTTACGCTGCCTCTTATGCCTCGAGGACACCTGTATAGGAGAAATAGCCTTGGCTGGCTGCTTTGTCGATGAAGCACCTGATCCCGACATAGGGCCAACGTCGGGCGAGGAAGCCTTGACATCTTTTTGTGCCTTCTTCAGGTTGAAAGCGGTCGTCCTGGCCAAGCGCTCCTGTGCGGGATTCATCTTATATGCGAGGAAACAACAAAGAGCGGTTAGTAAAACAAAATAATATGCGTGAACAAAGAAAATCAAATCATAAAAGCGACTACCAAGATAGGCCGCGGGGTCCTCGATCTCGAGGAGCTCCTTGGCACCTATTAGTCCAAGGTCGAACATCGCCTTCCCGTCCTTTTCATCGATAGGTTTTCCCCCTCTGCCCATATACTAGACATGAGGAATCCCCGCGATAATGGCAGTAAGGCGATCAAAGCTGGCTGCATCCTCAGCATTAAGTTGGTCTTTCTTCTAGACATAGACGTCGGTCCCTCTTTCATAATGCTTATCGGTCCAGTGAAAGGGAAACTTAGGCACCAACTTGTTAGCGTGTTTTCCCTCCTCGGTCAAAACAAGAGCCCCTTCCTCGTCGTACGCGGGAGCAACCCGGAAGACACTCAGCAACACCCTCTATGAAATGGGCTGAATGAGCATAAACTTCTCCTTAAAAAAATGGAATGACTCCAGGTACGCTTTGAACAACTTTCCATTCACCTGCTTCAAAATGACCCAACCATATTGGGCATCAAACGACTGCCTCTGAAGGTGGAATCAATCAAAGAACAAAGGGATGGTGGCCCCTGACGCCCAAATAATCGCACACGATCTCGAAGGCCTGAAGGAAAGCCATCGAGTTCAGATGCAGCTGGGACGGAGCCATAAGAAGGTTCCTGAAGACCGCCACTTGAAAGTCCGAGAAGAGAGTCACAAACCCATTTCTCTGAACATGATCTCGTACATAAGGAACCTACGAGCTTCAAATTGTGAGCAGATTCATCTCCTCTTGTTCAGAATGTAGATTGCCCATTGCTCTTCAGCGCCTTCACGGTCTATCTCTGTGTCCAACAAGGTGAATATCTCATCAGGATGCTCAATAAAGTAGGAGATATACCTCAACAGGCCTGATGCAACCCGATCTAGTGGACTCTCCTCATCCACGGGCGCATTGGGACCCTTTTGATCAATAGGAGTCGCCTCCACTCCCCCCTCAGCATCCCCGTTACCGGGCACCTCTGGCTTCAGTGCTCATGGTGAGGATCCATACGCACCCAAGGTACTCGCCTCGCCGGACATGCTTTCGGCAGAACTCTGAGCGGAACCGTTGGGCTCGTTAAGAAACTCGTCGTCACTAGTAGTCATCGTACCTGAAAAGCAGAGGATGAAAGTAATTTCAACGTCAAAGTCAAATCCACCCTTCCACCACTAAGCAAGTGAAAGGGCGTCAAGGAACAAGGACTTGTCCCCGACCAGAGCCCTCACTCAAATGACTACTAAGCGATCTCCCTTCCCCGACCAAACCTACTGGATCCACACGAAAATCTTCCTACATTCGTCTAACGACACTGAGATCCCAAAGACTCCCCCACGAAGGACACTTGGTATCCTCAACGCACTCATCCGCCAGAACCACCATCTCCAACCAATGTTCCACCAGAATCCCTAAGAAACCAGTTGCCTTAAACCTTAACCACATGCATTTTCTAGAAACCTTAAAATCTAATGAAAGTGACAGATGCTAAAACAAAGAGGACCAAGAAAACTTACCATATTAAGTGGAGAATCGTAAAAAAGAGACAGAGGCATGAGAAGATGACGAAAAATATTCAATAAGCCCTCTCCCTTCTTTTTATAGACAGATACCACTAGCACGTAGGCAAACACGCGCCCGGAGAACTCTAAAGGGAGTCATATCACACCCTAGCCCATAGACCAACCATCATCACGCCTATATGACAGCACGCGACTCGATGCACGAAAAGCATGCAACCTCTCTAGATCCCTCTCCCCGATAACCAAACACCGGGTGAATCCCCGAAATCCTCGCACAAAATTTCTCCCTCAACCATTCCCCTCCTCGTGAGGCAAATGCAAAAAACATCATTTGTACCCCTCGAGCAATTCCGATACAAAAGCATCCCCGTTTCACGGATTGGCTCTAAGTTATCACTCTTGTGCCCAGAAGAAACGACTTGGAGGGCTCCTGTTCTAGACTGGCCCAATGACTAGAATTAGCCTAATCTGCTTCTACCCTTAGCACGGCCCAACAATAGTGGCGCAACATTCTGGTCGACCACGCCCCGAGAAGAGGACCAGACATGCCCAACAGTCGTGCTTGACCCGGTTAACAGTTGTCTCCCATCAGCCCGACACGAGTTGAGCAAACAACCAGGAAACATCTAGAACGACCATGTTCCCATAATCTACCTCCTCGAAACCAACGTCTAGTTACGAGCACAACCGCCCATTTTGACCAAGTCCTGTCAGTTACCTATTTTTGCAACCCCCATATCTAGGCCCAAAAATAGGGACCAATGGTCAAGCACCAGAGGCGCTATATAAACCCCCACTCATGTGAGGGCTAGGTTTCGAATATCCAATATTCATCACTAAAACCCTAACACTTTTCTTGTATCTCTTTTGCTCCCACACTTACTTTATCGTCGGAGTGCATTGCAGGTATAACCCCTCTTTTTTCCTCCTCGACTTTCTAGCTCGTCCGAAGATCATCATCCGGTCACCTTATAGGTTTTGATCAACTGGTAAGATCGGGTATCATATCAATTTGGGAATTATACATATACATTTTACATTGCATTTCCAAAATTTCTTCGGTCAAGAATACTGTGAAATATCTTGGGGCCGATTACAAGCTAACTTATCTACGCGAACCAAAAGTTCAAACCTTAGCATTGTTCAACAAATACCTTGGTTGAGAACAAATACAACCATAGATCAGGGTTGTACTAGGTGATATATCTACGATTTATATCTTTGGTTTAGTCATCTAAGATTCAATTATCAAACACAAATTCAAACATCAAACCTGTATCATTTATCCCCTAGGTTGTGATAAATATGCAAGTTTGCATTACAACTTGTTATGTTAGTCTCGAAGCTTTAGCTTATTTGTCACAAGACCTGGCTCTTTTAGATTAGTCCCCTGGAATAAATAGAGTTAATATTCGTGTTATCTACCCCCTAGGTTGTGGTAGGTATGTGAAAATCCGCGATATAGTTCATTGTGTCAGTCTCGAAGCAATAGTGAATTATCAAACTTGTGTTATTTACCCCTAGGTTGTGGTAAACATGTGATAACCGCGATATAACTTGTTGTATTAGTCTCGAAACAATAATAAATTATTTATTTTTAAAACTCTACATCATTTATCCCCTAGGTTGTGGTAAATATGCAATAATCGCGATATAACTTGTTGCATTAGGCTCGAAGCAGCAATAAGTTATTTATTGTTAAACACTGCATTATTTATCTCCTAGGTTGTGATAAATATGCAATAATTGTGATATAACTCGTTGCATTAGTCTTGAAGCAGCAATAAGTTATTTATTTTTCAAAACTCGTATCATCTACCCCTAGGTTGTGGTAGGTGTGCAAAATTTGCGATATAACTCGTTGCATTAGTCTCGAAGCAGCAATGAGTTATTTATTTTTCAAAACTCGTATTATCTACCCCTAGGCTATGGTTGATGTGTAAATTCAGTGATATAACTTGTTGCATTAGTCCCGAAGCAGCAATAAGTTATCTATTTTCAAACCTGCATCGTTTATCCCCTATGTTGTGATAAATGTTGCAAATCCACGATGTAGCTTACTATGTTAGTCCCAGAGTGTTACTAAGTTATTTTTTAAAACTCATATTATCTACCCCTAGGTTGTGGATGTATGTATGAAAATTTGCGATATAATTCATTGTGTTAGTCTTAAAGCGACAATGAATTATCAAACTTACGTTGTTTATCCCCTAGGTTGTGGTAAATACATGAAAACTGGGATTACTTTTTCCAGGTGTAGACAAGTTACACGTGTCGTCTTCTCTTGGTTACCTATGATATGTACGAGTTATTCGCGTTGTCATATCCAGGTCATTTATGTTCATTCTCTAGGCAATGGTGAGTTAACTGCGTCATCCTTGCCTATTTACTTTTTGGTTTATTGTATAATTTATCTTTCAAAAGTTTTTTGGTCGAAATATGGGGTCTTCCATTATTTAATAACCCTTCGATTCGAACGTGCAAAACTTCGTATATTCACACACTTCAATCGAAGAGTAATTAAATAGGGGCAGCTGTCATACCCCAAATTTGACCATCCAATTTCAAACGGTTAAAATTATTTTCAAACTTGGTTTTTATAAAATGTTGGGTTATTTATGCTAACATTTAGTTTTAACATTAATCCATCTTTGCTTATTTAAAAATATATAATAGTTTGTTTTAAATTATTTATATTTTTAAATAACACATATTTCTCATCACTCATATGCTTTCAAGTGTCATTTTATTTCAAATAAATAAGACAACACAATTGGTAAATAGATAAGGTTTTCAAGTATAAGGTCACAGTTCAAATCTCACTTGCTATATTCTTTAACATTTTTTCCTTTCATTTGTTACTAACTTTATTTTCATTTTTTAAATTATAAAATTGTATGTTTTATTATTTTAATTTTAATTTTCGTTTTTATTTTTTAAACATTTTTAAAAATAATTATTTATTTGATTTTATGCACTTTTTACCAGAATTGAGTGTAAAAATTATAATAAATACCAAAAATATTTTTTTTTATTTTCTTATTTATTGTTTAATATTTGTTTGTTCTATGAATTAGGGTTATAATTAATTTGGGGCTTGGGCTTTGTCTAACACTTTTGCTAATTTCATACCCTAGTTTCCTAGTAGCACTTCTAAGAATATAAATTATTAAATTCGTTAGTTTATTTTATCATTCTAATTTAGTTATTAATCTAATTTAGTTTTTTAAGTATTTTAATTACTTAAGTTTAATTTTAATTAGGTTAATCTTATTCAAAAATATAAGAATATTAAAATCACTAACTCTATACACAAATCAAACACTTTTTAATTAAATTAATTCCAATACTTTTATAAATAATAGGATTGGTGGATTTTATATCCACCATATCCTCGAATAATCGATTGGTCAGTGTTACTTTAAATTTTTTTAAAGGTATATATTGCGCAATTAATGAGGGTAGTCCCACGAGTTAAGAAGAAGATATCCTACAAATAAAGGTTGTAAGGAAATTAATCTCGAGAATGAGAAGTAGGTGGAAAAAATTATTAGTCAACAATGGAAAATCGACACAATCGACAAGTAAGCTAGTCGAAGTTTGGTCTTGTCGACCAAATTGAAATCTAAGACTTAGAGAACTTTAGATCATCTGTCTACGCTAAAGGATGGCGTCGAAGTAAGCGTTGGAGCGTGATAATTTTGAAATTTGAAAATACCAGCAGTTTCAAGACAGTTTTCCAGATTAAGCGCCAAGTACATTGTGAAAATATAGATAAGCAGTTACCTTAGGCCAAATACGTGCTAAGTATATAGTGTGTTCTAGTACGTAGGCAGTTAGATTTGTAACTACTATAAATAAAAGGATTCAATGTAGGATTCAGGGTGTTCACTTTGTACTAGAATCACTTAACAAGCCCAACATTTCAAGCGTAAGGAAGCAAAGGGTTTCAAAGGTGTTAATGTACGTGAATCATCATCTTTATGTCAATGCAAATTCCTTTCTTTTCAGTTGTTCCTTTTGAATCGTTTGCTTTAATTTTATTTACTTTCGAACGATCCTTTTATATTATCATCTATGCTTTTGAAACTCGTTATATCTCTATACTAGAATTTACTAAAGAGTCACTCAATATTTACTTCATTTAAACAAGTCGTAACCTACTGTCGGTCACGACTCACCTTCAGTCGGTCAAAACATTACATTGTGGAAACTCATGCTTGTTCTATACTTCAGAGAAAATCGTTTCTTAAAAAAGAAAAGTCTTACGCCGGTCGAACAAGTTACACTTAGATACATTAGCACATGTCTTAGGATCAACTAGTTGATCCTACAAGTAACCCTTAGTTTTTAGGCTTTGGGAAGACTAGCAGTTGTTTACCTTTTTACACATTAAACAAATTGACACACCTGATGGGACAAGTGTTAGTGTAGTGGTTTTCAAGTTTTATTTTTGGGTATTAGTAAATGTATGAAACTTAGAAGTGAGAATCTAACCAAAAAGTACGATAAACCACAAGTTAAGCAACGTACACCAAGGATGACTAATCCTACCAACCCTAATATGGATGTAGTTCCACAAAGAACAACAACTAGCACAGACGTGGTAGTGTCTCAAGTTGTGTCTTTGCCCCCGTTAGGAAACACAACTGCAACAATGTTGACTGTAGGTGCAGTTCTAGTGTCAATTCATCAGGCTCCGCTTGTGAATCCAGAACCAGTGATGGCCACTGTTGTACCTAATGTACCTCGTTTCGGCACTGTAGATCCTCTTTATGGAATGTCATATTCCTTAATTTCAAGATATCAGTCAATATCAAACCCAACGCTATTGGCTGATAACGCTCAAAATATGAATTCCCCGTTGCAAGGGTCTACACCAGGAGGAAATTCCTTAAATTGGAATAACCAAAATAGAGTAGGGCCTCCTCCACCAATGTCGCCTTTAACTAATACATTGATAGCGGTTTTGAGCTAGCAAATGGATGACAGTAACCATGAGTTGGTAAATTTATTAACCAATCAAATGGGTTTTGTGATTAACCCTATAATACAGGAGTCAGTTGAAACTAACAGACAATCTGCTGAAATAAATAGGCAGGTAGTCACTCAATTGACACGCTTGTATAATTTTTTAGGGTACCCCAAGTTCTTGTTCGACAGGTACCACCTATTGTTAGACCATTTGTCCCTGCCCGAGTGGAAATGGGGGAAGTGGAAGATGAAACAATCTACCAAAGGAAAGTGCCTAGACCACAAGTACAGCAAAATCAAGTTCCATCCGATGATATCGGTTAATCGACAACAAGATGCTGATCAAATTGTTGATTAGTATTGTCAAGTGGATTTAGTAGTAGAAAATAATGTAACAACTATTGTTGAAAGAACTATGGCTAGGAATGGCATGAATACCACACTGCAGAGGCCAACATATTCTTCCCCTTTGTCTAAATAATTTTGCAGACTGAATTACCTAGAGGATGGAAAATCCCTAAATACACAATGTTTGGAGGTGAATCAAGTGAGCCGACAGTGGAACACATTGCTAGATATCTAACTGGGTCATGGGATATGGCAAATAATTAAAACCTAAGGGTAAAGAATTTTCCTTCATCCCTTATGATGGCAGCATTCACATGGTTTACTACTTTACCCCCAAATTCGATTGAGTCATGGACTAAATTGGAAAAACTTTTTCATGAACAATTTTATGAGGGACATTCAAAAATTAGTTTGGTAGAATTATCAAACATAAAAAGAAGGTTTGCTGAAAGTATTGATGATTATTTAAATAGGTTTCGCTTGTTGAAGGCAAGGTGCTTTACGCAGGTGCCTGAACATGAACTTGTTCAAATGGCAGCTGGGGGTTTGGACTATTCCATTAATAAGAAAATAGACCCAACCTTTGTGAAAAGTACGACACTGTTAGCCAATAGAGTTTGACATCCTGAACGTCTGAGATTAGAAAAAGTCAAACATACCAAGGCTAAAAAAGAAAAAATGGCCTTTGTAAACTTTGATGATACATATCATATTTATGAAGCTGGGGGTTGGATTGCGAGGGTTTGGCTCTAAAGCCTAGTAACATTATGGTAAGGGCTTTTGATGGATCGAAGAGAATGGTGCACAGGGAGATGGACATCCCTGTCAAAATGGGTTCTCATACTTTTGGATTCACTTTCTATGTGATGGATATTAGGCTGTCATATTCTTGTTTGTTGGGTCGTCCTTGGATCCACGAGGCTGGGGCAGTTACTTCCACACTCCACCAAATGTTGAAGTATCCGGTGAAAGGAAAGATTGTCACAGTGCAGGGTGAAGAAGAATACATGGTGAGCCACCTCAATTCCTTCCGCTACTTAGAGATGGACGGGGAATTCATAGAAACTCCTCGTCAGAACTTCGAAGAGGTCCCTCAGTTCTTGGCATCGACTGGAACTGCTACCAACAGACCTCCACTGAAGATGGCTTCTCTCAAGGACGCCAGGGTTGTGGTTGAAGAAGGTGGGTGTACCAATTGGGGTCAGCTCCCTGATTTCACTCACAAAACTGACAAATTTGGTTTAGGCTTTACTACAGGGGCTCAGAGGGCTATTCAACGCGCTCGGGCTGGAAGACCTCCCCTACACATCAGTAATCAGGGAATTAACGCCATTGAAGACAGCGAGGAGGACTCAGACATCGACAGCTGGATGTACCCAACTACCAACGGTGGACCGAGTAACTGGACGACTAGGGACTTTATACCTGTTTCTTTTATTCCGCAGTAATTGACTCACTTGTTTTGAGATTTATAATAAACAATTTAAAACTTTACGGCCATGTGCCTTGTCCGAGGCACATTGGCTTTGCTTGTGAGGGCTATTATTTGTCATTTCATATATCATTAATAAAGCATTGGACGTTTTCCTGCATACAAATTTTGTGCTCTCTGTTTTTCTTTTCTGTTTTCACTTTATCAAAACAGCTATTCTCTTACACACACTCACGTATCATAATGCAGATCCATATCCACTATAGATCCCATTGATAACGGCTTTGCTATTTTCAGTTATGACTTCAAAATCCAATCAACTAAGCCGAAGACGAAGGTGAGGATGATTGTGAGGTGCCTGGAGAACTTGCTAGACTATTACAGCAGGAAGAAAGGGCCATACAGCCTCATGAAGAGTCGGTTGAGATAGTGAATTTGGGTACTGAAGAAGACAGAAAAGAGGTTAAAATAGGTGCAAATCTGGAGCTTAGCGTTAAACAGAGGTTGGTACAGATGCTTCACCACTACGTTGAGATCTTCACCTGGTCCTATGAAGACATGCCTGATTTGGACACTGATATTGTGGTATATCGCCTGCCGACTAAAGAAGATTGTCCTTTGGTTAAACAGAAGGTTCGTCGTATGTGCCCTAAAATGTCAGAGAAGATCAAGGCAGAGGTCATGAAATAGTTCGACGCAGGGTTCTTAGCTGTCACTTCATATCCATAGTGGGTTGCTAATGTCGTTCCGGTACCTAAGAAGGACGGTAAGGTACAGATGTGTGTGGATTACAGAGATCTGAACAAGGCAAGCCCCAAGGACGACTTCCCTCTTCTTCACATTGACGTTCTAGTCGACAACACCGCATAACACAAAATCTTCTCCTTTATGGACGGTTTCTCTGGCTACAACCAGATCAAGATGGCTCCTGAAGACATGGAAAAGACCACCTTCATTACACAGTGGGGCACCTTCTTCTACAAGGTGATGCCTTTCGGGTTGAAGAATGTTGGGGCAACCTATCAGCGCGCTATGGTCGCTTTGTTCCATGATATGATTCACCATGAGATTGAAGTCTATGTTGATGATATGATAGCCAGGTCTCAGACTGAGGAAGAGCACCTTGATCATCTCCAGAAATTGTTTGACAGGTTGAAGACGTACAAGTTGAGGTTGAATCCAAACAAGTGCACCTTCGGGGTAAGGTCTGGTAAGCTTCTGGGATTCGTTGTCAGCGACAAGGGTATTCAGGTAGACCCTGCAAAGGTGAAAGGTATACAATAAATTCCAGCGCCCCGTACTGAGAAAGAGGTTAGAGGCTTCTTGGGACGCCTGAATTATATCGCCAGGTTAATTTCACATCTGACTGCTACTTGTGAGCCAATCTTCAAGCTTCTGAAGAAAGATCAAGTGGTAAAGTGGAATGATGAATTCAAGACTGATTTCAAAATAATCAAGGAATACCTTCAAGAACCACCAATTCTAATGCCTCCGGTTGAAGGAAGACCTTTGATATTATACTTGACAGTGCTAGACAATTCAATGGGGTGTGTGCTGGGGCAGCATGACGAGTCTGGTCGAAAAGAGAACACAATATACTACCTTAGCAAAAAGTTTACCGACTGTGAGAAACGATACTCATTGCTCGAGAAAACTTGTTGCGCTTTGGCATGGGCTGCTCGCCGACTGAGACAGTATATGCTGACTCACATTACCTTGTTGATATCGAAGATGGATCCAATCAAGTACATTTTCGAGAAGCCTGCACTCTCCGGAAGGATAGAAAGGTGGAAAATGATCTTAACTGAGTACGACATACAATATACAACCTAAAAAGCAATAAAGGGGAGTGTATTGGCTGATCATTTGGCTCATCAGGTCGTGGATGACTACCAGTCCATGAATTTGGAGTTCCCGAATGAGAATATTATGTTGGTGACTGACTACGAAGAACCTGGACCGGATGAAGGACCTGAGGAAGGATCCCGAGGGTCTATGTATTTTGATGGAGCCTCGAACGCACTGGGGTAACGGCATTGGTGCTGTAATCATATCTCCCGAGGGCTGTCATACTCCGTTCACTGCCCGATTATGTTTCAACTGTACCAACAACATGGCGGAGTATGAAGCGTGCATCATGGGTCTTAGGGCTGCTATCGACCTAAGGATTAAGTTCTTAAGTATATTCGGGGATTCCACTCTGGTGATAAGTCAAATAAAAGGAGAGTGGGATACGAAGCACCCAAATCTCATTCCTTACAAAGAGTATGTACTGACATTGCTCCCACACTTTGAGGAGGTAACCTTTGAACATTTCCCACGAGAGGAGAACCAGTTAGCGGACGCGCTAGCTACCATGTCTTCTATATTCAAAGTTAGGTGGGACAATGAAGCTCCCCAAATCACCATCGAGAGGTTGGATGAACCAGCACACTGTTGTGAGATCGATACTGAAGAAGTGGCAGACAAACCCTGGTTTCACGAAGTCAAAAGGTATCTAGAAGCTCAAGAGTATCCCGAAGAGGCATCTGTCAATGATAAGAAGTTTCTGAGAAGGTTCGCTGCAAAGTTCTTCCTCAGTAATGGAATCCTCTATAAATGCAACCAGGACTCCACACTACTACGGTGTGTAGACAAGAGCGAAGCAGAGAGGATCATGACAGAGCTACATGAAGGCACCTTCGAAACCCATTCTAGTGGACACACCATGGATAAGAAGATCCTACGGGAAGGATATTATTGGTCCACTATGGAAGCTGATTGTTATCAGCACTCTCGAACTTGTCATTAATGCCAAATCTATGCTGATAAGGTGCATGTGCCTCTGGTCCCCTTGAACGTCTTGACAGCTCCGTGGCCCTTTGCAATGTGGGGCATCGACATGATTGAAGAAATTAGGCCCACCGCTTCTAATGGACATCGCTTCATCTTAGTAGCCATTGATTACTCCACGAAGTGGGTTGAGGCAACTTCCTTCGCTACAGTAACCAAGAACGTCGTGGCGCGGTTTATTCGACATAACCTAATCTGTCGATATGGTGTGCCAGAGAGGATTATTACTGACAATGGTACGGATCTCAACAACACAATGATCATCGAGCTCTGTAAACAGTTCAAGATACAAAATCATAATTCTTCTCCCTATCGATCGAAGATGAATGGCATTGTTGAAGCAGCTAACAAGAATATCAAGAAGATTGTACAGAAGATGACAGTGACATATAAAGACTGGAATGAGATGTTACCATTCGCTCTTCATGGGTACCGTACCTCAGCACGGACGTCGACAGGGGCAACATCCTACTCTCTGGTATATGGCATGGAGGCAGTCCTACCCATCGAAGTCCAGATACCTTCTCTCAGGATTATGAAGGATGCGGGTTTGAACAAAGACGACTGGATCCAAACCCGACTTGATCAGCTAAATCTAATCGATGAAAAGAGACTTGCTGCTATCTGCCATGGTCAGACGTATCAAAAGAGAATTATCAAGGCTTTTAACAAGAAAGTCAGGCGTCAAGAATATCAAGTCAGGGATTTGGTGATCAAACGCATCATACTGCCGCAAGGTGATCCCAGGGGAAAATGGACCCCCACGTACGAAGGGCCATTTGTGGTTAAGAATATTTTCTCGGGAGGAGCTATGATTCTAACCACCATGGATGGTGACGACCTTCCTCACTCTGTCAATGCAGACATAGTGAAAAGATATTACGCATAATCAAAGACCCGCTAGGTCGACTGGCCTAGGCAAAAATAAGGGCTTCCCGGCGAACCAAAAGGGTTCGGGAAAAAGTAAGGGATGAAAATGAAAAAATCTGTACACCCGACAAGTCGAAAACCCGAAAGGGAAGCTTGGGCAAAAAAGGGTATCCTGGTGGATTGAAAACCCGAAAAGGAAATCCAGGAAAAAGTTAGGGATTAAAGCGTATCACTATGTCTCATTGGATTATCTTGCGACCAGACTTTGGTATCGACTATCAAGCTCGGACGGCGCCAACCAATCTGATCAACCTTCGTCCAAGTAGCAAAGTGATGAGACGCTTGAAGATATAAAGGAAATAGCAGAGTTGGAACCCAATGGGGTTGTTTCACATGGCTGTTTTTCTTTCTTTTACACAAATTGTAATTTCTTTCGGCGGAGTTCTCTTACTAGCGCGTCAGCCTCTTTGTACAAAAACGCCTATTACATGCCAAGTTCAAAAATCAATACAAATTATTTTCACAAGAAACTTCAATTCGTTTTTCTTTTTCTATTTTGTTTTGCAAGAACGTCCAACGATTTATTTTTGATATATGCATTTGAAAATGATTGCTGCTCATAAATATTTACATAAGAAACAAAAGATAATTACTCGTAATTCCAGAAACAGGAAAAAACAAGAAGTGCCAAACCCTACAGTTACTCTGCCCAGCAGGTACCGGGATAGAGCCAGCTTGGGAACATAATTATTGGTACACACACTCCCCACAGAGTAAAAGTATCCAAAGGAATTGATGTCAGCTTCCCCGAAACAGGACATAACTCTCCCCAGCCGAGGTTTATAATCGCGGGCGAGTCGGTAAATTTCATCCCCCAAGCGGAGTTTATTTCTATAGTTACAGAAGCTCAATCTCCAACAGAGCTCATCATCTCCAGCAACAAAATTTCATCCCCAACTAAGTTTATTCCTCCAGATTAGCGGGTCTACCAACAGAGTATCTCCTCCCCATAAGTTTGGTCCCTGCAGAGTTTATTCTCCAGCATCTCTTCCCGACAGAATATTTACAAATCTCCAGCAAGCATCAGAGATTTATTTTCCCAGACGCGAGCATACCCTGATAGCATTTCATAAACATACATCATGACATACGTCAGACCGTTGTAAGGATAAAGCTTTAGAAATCTCTTCAGGTTTAAGTTCTCTTTCCATACCATTGAAAGGTACCTCATTAAGGATAGGCACCCCCAACAGCAGAGAAAACTCCTCCATAGTAGGCACTAACTGGTAATCCGGAAAAGTGAAGCAGTGATGTAGAGGGTCAAAGAACTGAAATAGCACTTTTAACATTTCTTCATTAGGGCTTGAAGTGACCAAGCTGAGAAGCCTACCATGTCTTTCTACGAATGGAGAGCATTCGGGAACCCTTGTTTCCAAATCCTTAAGCTGAGGAGGTAATTTTACCAGACTGATTTGGATAGTGAATATGCGGGTGAGAGCCATGTCCTACAAAACAAGACAAAAATAAACTCTAAGAATCCTTGAAATGGTTAGTATTACATGCTATGTTATGATGTCATGATTATGCTCAGATATAGCAGATATAGCAAGCACAAACAAGTCACACAAAAACCTTAGGTTTAAGGCTTGCATGGATTTTAAGGTGATACCCTCTTGAAGTTGGGTTGGTTCAACCTATCCTAAATATAGTAACCTGGTTCTAAGGGATCTCAATATCACCGGTATTTCCCCTAAATCTCGTTCTGATAGACAATTGACTTACCACCGAACAAAACTTAAGGGTCAAACCTCAATGAGTGTAGCATCGAGTATCAACCGACTTTGGTTTTACACCAAAGACGACTATCTCACCATATCCTAAAAGCCAAGTTGGTCAATTAAGGTGCTAAGGTCAGTTGACGCTTTATAATACCACGCAGCGGCCCCTTATTCTCCTTGATTACTCAAGGGCTACCGGTACACACCAAAGTATCGCATCAACGTAGCTACTGTTTCAACCGTGTCGATATACCCCACACAGTTCCCTCACAGTTTATTGCTACTTACCTAAAAAGGTGCCCCAAATCCGGGTGTAGGATTAAATTAAACCCAAACAAGAAACCATAATGTAAAGCATGCAAGTCAAACAAAGAAAGCAAATAAATGTGATATAGCCTTAAGGTAACCCGACTTTTAAGTATAGTCCCCAACAGATTCGCCAATTCTGTAACGCGGTGGGAGAATTGACTTGGTTGTTTTGTGTTTGATCTCAATTGTGTGGATAGCAAGAGCCGCCACCGACTTTTCTTTTATCCAAAAGGAAAGGCTGAAAAGAACAGGAAAGACCTTTGAGATGTTTTCTGAGTTCGGGGAGTAGATTATGAAAAGGGAAGGTATCAACACCCTTTTCATCCATGGTTTTCCATGGGGTATTAGTTGCTTGCTGTTGTACCCCAAAATTTTCCCTCTCATTTTTCTCAATACATACTCCTAGAGGTCCTCAATTGGCTCATGTTTGCCCAAGAGTTGACCAGACAAACTCTCTCCTAAGGCAGTGTGTCTCAAATTAGGGTTTCCATTTTCATCAAGATAGGTGGACTCCAAAGACCTCATATTATATCCATGGTCTTAATATGTTCTCAAGACCCTATATTTCAAGTTTCATGCCTTGCACAAGACGTTTGCTCAGTCAACTGCTCAGATGCTTGAGAATCGACTGTATTAAGTCAAAAGTCAACTGTGGCCCACATACAGTCAAAATTCAAGATTTTTGGTCAACATTAACATTTTTAAGTGACTTTCATCATTTGATCAAGGGTTGATCATGATTCCTCAAGGAATTCTCCAAATTCATCAAAACCCAAAAGTTGCTAAATTATGGTTTCTTAGGAAAAGTCAACCAAACTTTGACCAAGCATAACTTCCACATGCTTTATCATAAATTTTCCATCCAAAGCTAATTTTAAAGAGGATTCAATTCCCTAAAACTCATTTTCATCCCACAAGTTCAAAATATGCACCCACAAAAAGATATGAATTTCTACATTATGGGTCCTTTTGAAAAGTCAACAAAAACACCTTTTGGGTCAAAGCTTCTTACAAGAATATGGAAGACTCAATTGATATGAGACCAAAAAGGTTGCTTAGGGGGACATACTAAGATTTCTAAAAAGTCCAAGAACACCTCTCTAGGATTAAAATTGGAGGAAATATGTCTTGTCAAAGTTGACCTTTTTTGCAAATTTGCCAAAAGTCAAATAGGCTCAAAATTACATTTTTTGTCAAATGGGCCTAACTTTTTATGCTTGCACCTCACTTATAATATGGTCCACGACCCAAATATTCACCCACACATTATTTGCTTCATTTTTCAATTTATTTTGATTTTTTATTAATTAAAAATTGAATTAAATCAAATAATTGGTGAATAATAGCAAATATATGATTAGATTTGATTTTTTGACAGGCTTGCAATCAAAATATGCCGAGTTATCAAGACCAAAACGAATCAAGCATAATTGGTACAAGAAAGGGATGATTTGGCTCAAAATAGCAAGTTTACATGTAGCATGAAAATCAAATCAAATCTCTCATAATTGCAAAGATTCAATTCAAGTTTATAACCCTAATTCATTCTAAGATATATAGGGAACATGTACAAGGCATGAAAAAAGGTGGCAGTCGTGAAAAGAGGCAGAACAAAACTTCAAAATTTCAAAGAAAAATGGTGATTTGATTTCCATTCTAAAGGCCAAGTCAAGCCGTTCTAACATTACCAATAGCTTGTTGGACATCCTAGGAACGTATCCCAATCAATTGCAAGCCGCCCCAGGTCCAGAATCATCACGTAGAAGTCACACAGTTTGCCCTGTTATTCTAAACTCGATTACTGTGATTCACGCATCATGAACATGTTTTAATGGCATATATATGTTTGTTATCATGTTTGCAATGTATTGGTTATGTTTAATTGATGTTTTAACGCGTATACTGACAATTTCCATGGCTAGGGTTTGAACCATGTTTTGGGGCTTCTTGATACAGGCAAAATTAGGCCAAGAATTGGATACTGAGATGATCGTGGCATCAAGACCAATCGATCCCTGGTCTTTGAATTCATTTATCATGTATATTTGTGATGTTTGAAGCATGCAGGTCGTAGCAATGGACATGGTCTGTAGGTATAGGTCATATACCTAAGACGACAGGCTGGAGGTAGAAGAAGGTGATTTGGCATCACCCTATTGGTTCATTTGAAATTAGCGCGCGTGATTTTGTTTCAGTCTCCTGGAATTTGTTTTGATATATTATATATTGTTCTTATTTCTTTAACAACTAACCAGCGTAGCCCAACTGGCAGAGGTGTGTTGTTGGCAAGCATAAGGACTTGGGTTCGGTCCCAGGTCCCAACGTTTCTCTTTATTTTATTTTCTCTCAACAGATCGTGTGTAGCTCTCATCCAGATGTCTACCATACGTCACCAATATCCGGCCACTTGAATAGCCTAGCATGAGATCCAACGCACTCCAGATGAGAGATCATGGTGCACCATTAAAAGACCAGCACATGGGATTCAGCGCAGGGATTGGGCCATCAGCCTTGGGTCCAAAATTAATTCAGATTTGCACCCCCCATTTGCTAACAACATACAGGCCCAGTTTGCTTTTCTTTCTATTTCTTTTTAATTTCTTTAATTAATTTCTTTAATTGTTTTAATTAATTAACACAAAAATTATTATTTTTTATAAAACTAAAAATCACAAAATACATAATTAAATATTATTTATTCAAATTAATATTTTTGAAAATAAATTAGGTTAATTGGTTTATTTGATTATTTGTTTTAATTAAAATTAAATAGAAATTAGGTTTTAAATTTTGTCATTAAATCGTTTCTTTTCTCAAATAAAAAATCACAAAAATACATAAAATCTCTTTTACAAAATATTTTATTAAATTATTTAATTTAGTTTAGATTAGGTTAATTTCAATTTCTTTTTATAATTAAAAAATGATTAGAATTAGGGTTTTAATTGTGCATAACCTAATTAGGTCTTTTCTTAAACAAACAAAAATAACTTAAATATTTTTCAAGGGTTCTCAATTTTTCTCGCATTTAATTTGCCGCGCATGTTAATTTGTTTTATTATTATTGTAACTGTTTCGAGTTTGTAATTGTTTTAATTAGGGTTTTAAGCTTCCGCATTTTTATTTTCCGTCAAGATAATTATGTAACTGTAAAATCCTTGTAATAGCTAGGTTTATTTTTCGCACTTTAAATTCCTGCAAATAGTTAACTGTTAGATGCATGCTAATAGGATTGTATGGGAAGATTACTTGAAATTAAAACGGTAGATCACCTAATGTGCAAAGATTAAATAACTGAAACAATTCATATGCACATATTCACTCCTAGGGTTTACCCCACTTTGGTTGCCTTCGGTAAAACAGTCATTAAGCATATGAGATTTTAGTGGTTGCCATCCAGTCTAAAAGATCAAAATGTCTTATTCGAATGTTGCCTCGGAAATGTTGCCTCAGAAATGTTGCCTCAGAAATGTTGCCTCAGAAAGATCTTAAGACTCTAGGGTTACTACTAAAGTTTTATAACTATTGCTTTAGTGATTGTACTTGTCCCTTTCGAATGTCCCTTACAACTCCAACGACGGTGTTACCTACTCCTTAATAGTGGGATAACGCTGTCTAAAGGAAACGAGAACAAAAAATCTTTTTTCGAGTAGGTAGAATCTTAAATACTTGCTCAATAAAAGCTTTTCACACAAACACCTTTCAAAACAAACTTTCAAAACAAACTTCGTCACACCCTTGAGGACTTATACAAGAGTTATCACGAAGTAAAACATTTTCAAAACAAGCACACACAAGCAATTTGAAAAAATGAGCAAGTACCTAAGAGCCCATGGAAAACCATGGATATAAAGGGTGCTAATACCTTCCCTTTCTATAATCTATCCCCCGTACTCAGAATATCTCGAAAAAAGGTTTTTTCTGTTCTTTTTCCTTTTTCATGATTGGATGAAATAAAAATCGATGGTGACTCTAGCTTACTGTGACATTTTGAGAACAAAAAACGCAGAACGCAAACCAGTATTAACAGTCGGTTCTGCCACTGTATCACACTTGCTAGATCACTTGCTTTGTTTGAAAATATGCTTTGTGTTGTGGGTTTGAAAATATTTTGAAAATGTCTTTGTAATGGTTCTCGTTTCTATAAGAACGCGTACAAAGTGTTTGTTTCGAAAATAGTTCAAAGATGTTTTTGTGTTTTTTTGAAAGTGTTCTTGAAAAGATGTTTTTGTAATGGTTCTCGTCTCTATAAGAACATATACAAAAAGATTTTGTCTTTTGAAAAAAAAATTTAATATGAAAGTGTTGGTGTAAAATGTTTGGTTGTGAGCAAGCGAGCAACTAGGAGCGAATCTACCTACTCATAAGGTCTTAAATGTTTCTTTTCCTCCTCCTTTAGATGTTGCTATCTTACCATTGATTTGGTAATAAGCCCCATCGTTGGATGTGAATGGACTGGCGCAAGTCAATTGCATAGTCATAGAAGGCAACTTATGAGACGCTTTAGCAATTTTTTGTAAGGGACTAGATCATTTTATCAAAGGCAACATCGAGGGATATCGAGGGACTACGATATTTTTTATCGAAGGGTCTTTGCTAAAGCGTCCCATATTTGAGGGACATGACTGTATTTCTGAGGCAACGGGCGAGATTACCCTAGGGGTGTGTGTGTGTGAAAAATGATTTGTTTTCAATTGAATTGTCTTGAAATTAGGTTATCTAGCGGTTGTTTTTATGTCTTGCCATACACGCCTAATTACTATACAGTATAAGGAAAACAATAAATTGCAGAAATTAGAATTTTACGCTATTAGAGAGCTTTCAGGAATGGGGGGTACAAATTTACAAATGAGTATGGATCGATGCGATTAAAAATCCAAATATGCAATCAATACAAGCAAATCGAATCGAGCAATTAATTAAAACTACAAAAAATCTATGAAGTAAAAATCTATTAATTAAAATTTTATTCTATTAAAGAAAATAATTGACTAAAGAAATTAAATCATATTTTGGTATTCTTTTTTTTATCACGAAGAAATTAAACAATTTAAAATAAAGTTAACTAAACGATAAAATGTTAATTAATAAAATTGATTTATTCACAAATTTAAATTAAATACTAAAATGGAAATTAAAGCTAAATAAATAAATGATAAAAAAACAAATGAAAATAATAAGGAAAAGTTAGAAATGGGCCTGATAGCAGAAGTAATAGGGGGTATGGGCAGTGAAATTCACTAGGCCCATAAGGGAAGTCCAATGTTGAAACAGTTGATCCAGTGTGTGAACTTCCTGAGGGTTCACCATGGGGAGTGTGGCCTGGAGCACTGGATGAGAGGTTGATGATCAAATAGTGATCTAATGATGATTTCACGATGGATAATGAAGGGTGCACGGTAAGACCAACATAGGGCGTGGCATCGAATATATAAGATGGTTAACCGGACGGTGACAAGTAGCACCTCCGGATTAGGCCTCCTAAACAAAATTATCTCAAAAAAACCATCAGATTAAACATAATTGGGCTAAGTTGAAAAACCAAAAATCTTTCTCTCTTCTATTATCCTTCATTCTCTCTCTCTCTCTCTCTCTCTCTCTCTCTCTCTCTCTCTCTCTCAATTTTTGACTGTTTGACCTAACCAATGGCAAACCAAGCTCACATATGGACTCAAGGACTCAATGACATTGTCTTGACCCATTCAACAAATTCAAAAGATCTCAAATGCATAGGATTGACAGATGAATTTTTCAGTCAACTGATCAAAATTTGACTATACACTGAAAAGTCAAACTTTGACTTTTTGGTCAAAATCAAGTGCCAAGAGTTATTTTTCATCAAGACATGTCAAATTATGAAACTTGTTCACCAAGAAACCCAAAAATGCAAATTAGGGTTTAAAATGGAAAAATTTCATAACTTAGAATTTTTCTAAGTTATAAAATTTTCTTATATTTTCCTAACTTTGTCCCATTTTTTCACCAAGATGCAAATGGATTCAAATAAAACTTTCAACATGAAAGTTGTAGTCCATCACAAAGTCTACAGCTTTGATACACAAAGTTTTCTCAAAAGAAGCTTGTATCTCAAGTTATGATTTTTTGAAGAAGGGTACCTAAAACTTTTAACTTAGAGAAAATTTACCCTGATCTAGGCAGGATTTGAACCCATCTTCTTGGCCACTTTTCACATAGTTCCACTTGGAATTTCAAGTTGCATTGCAAAGATGGATTTTAGTACATGTTCCAAGATTTCCAAATTGTCCAAGAACTCCTCAAACACCCTTGTGGTTAGAGATAATCGAATGTTGGAAGTTGGCAAAAACTCACTTTTGTCCATGACCAATACATGTTCATACAAACTTGCATTTTCAAATCAGCATGTTTGGTGCTAGCTTGAAGGCCTCAAAACCAACTTGCACTTCATAATTTAATGCTTAACCATTGAATTAAGGTGTTATCTTGGCCATTTGGACATTACATACAAGATTAACCCTTATTTGGAAAAAGGTAAAATACCATTTTTGCAAAAGTACACTTCATGTCAACCCAAAATCCTTGAGTTATGGGGCCATATATCTGAAGCAAGATTGAAGCTATCAATTCCAGGAACCAAGAGAAAAAGATGCAACATGATAGGAGGGCTGGTACAGGGCTATAACATTATTTCCATTCTCTTGCTTCAAGTAGAAGAAAACTTGCAAAACACAAGCAACCTCTCATATCTGTTAACACAAGCTTACAAGAACTTTGTGAACAAGTTCCATACATCCCAATAAGCCTAAAGCACGACCCTTCCATCACTCATACCTCATCATACTCAGAATCACTGTTTTTCTGCAAAACAGGGCAGGTTCTGCATTTTGCAAGCCACAACAAAATTCCATCGTGCGTTTTGTCCCAAGATAGTTCCAACACCTTCCAATCAACTCACCTAAACTATCCCAGGCCCCCATTGCAAGCTGTAACACCTCTAACACACTTTGCCATTTTCATTTCAAAGCTGTGTAGGTTGAGTTCTATAGCACGATTCAAGTTGTTTCAAAGCAAGCCAAGTATTGGAGAAGCTTCCTTGGACCTCAGGCAAGCTCAACAGAAGCTCAAACACCATTGAAGGTTGCTACATTGTCCAGCTCGAAGTCAACTGAAACAGGTATTTCATGGACTTCTATCTCTCTATTTAGGAATGGTTAGGCTTAGGTTTGTGAATGAAATATGTTGTACTCATAGCCCTGAAGCCATACATATGCTTAGTTTTCATTTACATTAATCGTGCTGAGAGAATTTCATTCATGAACTTTCTGAAAAAACTAGGTTAGAAATTAGGGTCAGAGGAATTCTCTCTGGTCTTTGAGAGTTAATCTAAGTTTTTTATATGGTTGAATTCGTTGTTTAATTCTCTACAATGTTCATGTTATGAGTTTTATCAAAAAATCAAAGAATCAGGAGATAGCATTGGAAGTACAGAACGCGTGTGTTGTTTGAAACTGAGGAAGAAGATGAAGTTGCTTGGGCTGGGCCTGAGTTGCTTTTGCTTTTCACACATGCATATTCAGTTTGCACCCCCCTGGCCCATTTGCTTGCATATTTGTCATTTTTTGCATTTTATTTCATTTTTTATTTTAATATTTTATTTTCTAACATAAAAAATACCTAAAAATTATTTTCATAAATTTTTATATTTATTTGGAATTTATTCTAATTATTACTAGTATAAAAAAATATTTAAAGGCTTTATATTGTTTTTTTATTAAAACCTAAAATAATGTAAAAATATATTTATTTTCATTTATTATTTTTATTCACATTTAAAAACATTTTCTTGAAAATATCCATTTTTTTGTAAATAATTAATTTTTATCTTTGTACATTTAATATGTTTAATAAATATATATATATATATATATATATATATATATATATATATATATATATATATATATATATATATATATATATATATATATATATATATATATATATATATATATATATATATATATATATATATATATATATATATATATATATATATATATATATATATATATATATATATATATATATATATATATATATATATATATATATGCTTATATACTTGTTATTAAATAATTAGGTTAAAAAAATACAAAAATATCACATTTTCATTTTTATTAATATTTTACACTAAAAAAACATATTTTACAATATACTTATATTTTGTTAATATATATTTATATAAAATTAATAAATAATATTATTTATTAAGAATTAGGGTTTCTTGCCCTAAATAGAAAAATAATAAAAATTGACTTTTTATTTTATTTTACTTTTCACATTGAAAAATACTTTTTACATACTAAAAAACATTTTGGCATAATGCATTTTATTTATATTTATTTATTGTATTTATTTCAATTATTGTACATTTAAATATTGTATCTTGTACATTCAATTTGGTTGTAATAGTAATCTAGGGTTTAATTTCTTGTCAAATATCCCCAATTCAAATTTGTACCCCCCTCCCTATATCATATTGTAATAGTATAGCATTTAAATTCTCGCACATTTAAAAGCTTTCAATTATGCCATGCTTAGACCTAGGATTTGTATGCAAATAAAATCAACAATTAGTTTGACCTAATCCAAGATAAACATGCATGAAAAACAAACACAATGCACACTTGCACCCCTAGGGTTTCATCCACTTGTTGCCTTCAAAAATGGGCCATGGTTGCATGTTGAGTACTTTGGCAAAACAAAAACAAACAAAAAGATCATAGTCCCTCGATGACGCTATCAGAGTTGCCTAAACAAAAATGATCAAGTCCCTCAAGAAAATTGCCAAAGATACTTGACACTATTGCTATCATGGTCTATACGATGAGCCGCGCCTGTCCCGTTAACATCCTAACACAAGGTTGTTCACCAAATACAATGGTGAAACAACACTGTTAAAAGGGTTAAAAATATAAGAAAGATCTTTAAGTAAAATAGGGTAGATAGCTCTTAGCTACTTGATCAAGCTTGCAAAAACATCCTTGCTACTTTTCAAAACACATTCCACAACACAATTTCAAAACCCTACTTTCAACATTGAAAACCTTTCAAAAGACAAAAACACCTTTGTATACATTCAAACAAGAATCATTACAAAGGTTGCCACAACGATGACCTCTTTTTAATTTTTTTTCCAAAATCACACACAAAGCACCATTTCAAACAATTGAAAAGCACAATTTCAAACAATAGAAATGCAAAGCAAGTGATCTAAGCAAGTAACTAAGAGCCCATGGATAACCATGGATAGAAAGGGTGCTAATACCTTCCCTTTCTATAATCTACTCCCCGAACCCAAGAAAACATCTAAAAGGTCTTTCTTGTGCTTTTTGACCTTTCCTTAGGATAAAATAAAAAGTCGGTGGCGACTCTTGCTAAACCGAAACATTTGCAAACACAAACGCAAAATCCTAAGTCAGTTCTCCTACCGTATCACAGAACTGGCGACTCTGCTGGGGAAATATCTTTAAAAGTGGAGTAACCTTAGGGCTTAGATCACCCTTTGCATGATTATTGTTTGCTTTGATTGCTTTACACTTTGGTTCTCTTGTTGTGGGCTTGAAATCCTCCACCCGGATTTGGGAAACATTCCTAGATAGCAATACGTTGTGGAAACTGTGCGGGGTATACCGACACGGTTGAAGCAATAGCTATATTAGTGCGACATATTTGTGAGTACCGGTAACCTTTGAGTCAATCAAAGAGAATACGGGGCCGCTGAGTGATGTCATTAAGCACTAATGAACTAGAACCTTACTTGACCATCTTGCCCTTTTCATTAGGGGTAGTGAGATGACCGACTTTGGTGCAGTCCGAAGTTGGTAGATACTCAATACTACACTCATTGAGGGTTGTTTTCTTGGAATATTTTGGTCGCTAGTTAAGTGGCTAAACCAAAACAATGAACATAGAAAATAATCCAATGATATTGAGCTCCTTAGAACCCGATTACTATTTATAGGACAGGTTTTGAGCCAACTAAACTCAAGAGGGTACTTACCTATGAAACCTCATGCAAGCCTGAAACTAGGGTTTTGTGTGATTTGCTTGCACATGTGCTTGTACATACATCATGAACATCATAAAGCATCATATGCATCCACTAACCATTTCAAGGGTTTAGATCTTCATCTTTGTTCTTGTTTTGTAGGTCATGGAATCTCTTCGCAAGAAAACAATTCAAGTCAATCTTGTGAGGATCCCTCCTTAACTCAAGGAGCTTACTTCCAGAATTCCAGAGAATTCTCTCTTCAGTGAAAGACATGGTAGACTCCTCAACTTAGTCAACACCAGCATTGAAGAAGACATGGTGAAAGTTCTCTTCCAGTTCTTTGACCCCCTACACCACTGTTTCACATTCCCTGATTACCAATTGGTGCCTACTTTGGAGGAATTTTCTCAACTCCTGAGAATTCCTATTCTTAATCAACTACCCTACAACGGTACGGAAAAAGAACCAAAACCTGAAGATGTTGCTCAAGCATTACACTTGCAACCATCTGACATCAAGGGGCATTGGGAAACCAGAAGCGGCATCAAGGGATTCTTGGCAAAGTTTTTGTTTGAGAAGGCACAAGAATGCTGGAATTCTCTTGATCTACAAGCCTTTGAAGAGATTGTGGCACTCCTTATCTATGGGTTGGTTTTGTTCCCAAATCCTGATCAACTTATAGATGTGAATGCTGTCAAGATTTTCATATCCAGGAATCCTATACCTACATTGCTTGGGGACATCCTACACTCATTTTACACAGGAACAATGAGGAAAAGAGGTGTTCTCATGTGTTGTACTATTGGTGTAAGCCCTAGAGGCTAATACTTTTGGTACTTGTATCGAATTATTTATTAATAATAAAAGACATTTCTTTATTATGTTTGCTTTCCAAAATAATAAAGTCCCTAGAATGGTTTATTTGTTTAATGAAATGTTAAGTGTGACTTAATCATGAGATCCCATTAAACATAAGACACTATTCTTAAAGTATCCGTAGTCAAGCTTTAATGTGAAATGGGATAACATTAAAGCATTAAGATTATTATGAAGATAGATTGATGATCACATCTCATGGATCATAGATAAGGAGTTATCAAGTCTTGACATAGGTATGAATATTAGGAGTAATATTTATACTGGATTGACCCGCTATGAGAATACTACATAGAATGTTATGCAAAGTGTCATAAGTTATTCTCATGATGATAATGGTGTATACCACCCTTCGACCTGAAACCACTATGGACCCTAGATGTAGAGTCAAGTACTTTATTGCTGATCAAACGTCATCCGTAACTGGATGACTGTAAAGACGGTTGATGGGTACTTCACAAAGCATGCTAAGGGACATGAGTGACCTAGATGGAATTTGCTCATCCTGCATAACAGGATAAATGTCTAAGGGCTCAATATTGAACTGGACAAGGGTGACACAGTGTATGCCTTGTGTTCAATATAGACATGAGGGCAAAAGGGTAATTGTACAACACAAATATTATCACGGAAAAGGTTTGGTCAGATCACATGACATTTTCGTGACTTGGGTAACAGTGATGTGTTGCTAGATACCGCTCACTGTTTATTATATTAAATGTGTGATTTAATATAATTGCCAACGTCGCGAAAACCTACAGGGTCACACACACATAAGGACAGGTTGATGAGAGATAGAATAAATAAGGAACACCATAAGGTACGGTGCACTTAAGTGTAATACGAAAAGTGGTAAGGTACCACGTGGATAAGTGATATATGGTACATCATAAGGTATGATGTCCATAAGCTTAATTGGGCTTTTAGCTTATAGCCTTAATTGGGCTTTTAGCTTGTAGCCCACACGAGTGATTCTATAAATAGATCCCTTGTGATGAAGCTTTTTTACTTGATGCATTTTCGTTTTTGACTCTCTCTCTCTCACTCAAGGTTTCCGTTCGTGATCACCTAGCACTGTGACCGAAAGCGATCTGTTCGTGTGGACTGAGTAGAGACGTTGTTCTTCATCAACGCTCGTGATCACAACATCAAAGTTCTGAATCGCCACAAGAGGTAAATATTTCTATCACTGACCATGCTCATTCGTAAGGATCGCTAAAGGAAAAATTTAAATTCCGCTGCGCTTTTGGTCGCAATTTTCCTTCATGTACTCCTCTCCTAGCAAGGTGGTTTATTTCTCACCTTCCACAAGCAGTTTTGAAGAATGAGCAGGGTTTGAGGTGGTCACAACGATTGATGACCCTCACACATTCTGATGTACATTGGTGTTCTCGGTCCAGAGAAAATGTCATCATTATTGATCGCTGTGGTGAATTCCCTAATGTCCCATTACTTGGCATTAGGGGAGGCATTACCTACAACCCCTATCTAGCTTTGAGACAATTTGGATATGCTCGGAGGGATGGCCCTCATGACATGCTGATTCCTGACCTAGTTTTTGACTTCAACAACGACGCGCAAGGACTTCGACAAAGGTTCATCAGAGCTTGGAGGATGCCTAACAAGGTGGATAGTAAGACACTGGGGAACAAGAATTCCATCCCCCTTGAGCCCTACCTCAAGTGGGTACGAACCCGCTCCCAGAATATTATGATGCCATATCCTCACATTCTCCCCTTGATCAAAGATCCTGTTATGGAAGGAGAGGTTCCATACACCATCCTACATCCTGACATGCCAACATCATGGGAAGAAATGCAAAAGAGTTGGATCCAACTCAAAGAAGAACGGGATACTTTCGAAGCCAGCTTCTATGCCAGTGAGAAGAAGGTTTTAGAGCTCACCCGCCGACTTCACGAGGAGGAAACTCTCAACACCTACATCGCACCAAAGAGGATGCGCAATGTCTTTTTACATTAAGAATTTTGTAATATTTCGCCCATGGGGCATTTATGTACTAACAAATTTCTTCTTAATATGATGTGCGTTCTTTTTGTTTGCAACAAATTTGAATTTTTGATTCCTTGAATGCATTACATGAATAACATACCATTCATCATATGCATAAACAGGTCTTCAAGCCAGGTTTCCTTATCTTTCTGCTGTTTATTTCAGCAAGATGGATTTGGAGCAAACAGTGAAGGATCTACAGGCACAAAATTCACAATTTCAGCAACTCCTCATGACCTTGGCAAAGGGTCAAGAGGATCTCAAAGTTCTGCTAGAGAAGAATAAAGAGAAGAAAAAGAAAAAGAGACTGGGGGTAGCCACTTTCGGAAGAAGGTTTGAGGGCGATGCTAGAAGGACTCTTGAGTTTCCTTCAACGTCTGACGAAGGGATTGGCAAGGGCAAAGGAGTTACTGTACCTTCTGAGTCTGAGGTAGAAGAGGAGGAAGAGGAAGAAGAGGAAGAAGACGAAGACTATTCAGAACAACAGTATCCACCAGCGGATGACAAGTATAAGAACCTTGAAGACAGATTGGCAGCTATGGAGTTGCAGAGGGTGCCCGGATTGGATTTTGAGGAACTGGGGTTGGTAGCTGGGATTGTTATCCCTCCCAAGTTCAAAGTTCCAACATTTGCAAAGTATGACGGTCTGTCTTGCCCTAAAATGCACTTGAGGTCGTATGTTAGAAAGATCCAACCCCATTCATCCGATAAAGATCTCTGGGTGCACTTTTTCCAAGACAACTTGTCTGGCACTCAATTAGATTGGTCTTATCAGCTCGAGAGATCAGAGGTCCACAATTGGGAAGACTTGGCAGCTGCTTTCTATCGTTAGTATCAGTACAATGCTGATTTGGCGCCCACTCGTACCCAGTTACAAAGTATGGGGATGACTTCAAATGAAGGGTTTAAGGAATACGCCCAGAAGTGGCGTGACCTGGCTGGAAGGGTGCAGCCACCGCTATCAGATAGGGAATTAGTTGACATGTTTCTGGGGACCCTATCTGGCCCCTTCTTCAACCATCTAATCGGGAGCTCCTCTGCGGGATTTACTGAACTGATTTTGACCGGCGAAAGGGTGGAGGCCGGTATTAAAAGTGGAAAGATTCAAAGGGATGCCTCCGCATCCACGGCTGTTAAAAAACCTTTTCCAGCCAAGAAAGAAGCATTTGCTGTGTATTCTCAGAAGGGATTGGGAAGAACTGAGCGTCGGCCGACTGTAGGGGCCGTGATGATTCAAAATTCGTCAAATGATCAACCTCGTAACAATCAGTCGAGACCTAATCAACAACGGGTAGAACAGCCACAACGGCAGTTCACCCGCATCAACATGACGCCCGCTCAGGTTCTTCCCCATTTGTTGAAGCTGAATCTGACTAGCTTAAAGGAGGCGCCAAAAAACCCTAACACTTCCTCTCCATATTATCACTCCAACGCCAAGTGTGCTTACCATTCCGACAGTGCTGGGCACGATACCAATAATTGTTGGGCACTTAAGAACAAAATTCAGGATTTAATTGACGCCAAAGAGGTTGAATTTGACGCTCCTGAGAAGCCCAATGTTATATCTGCTCTGATGCCCAGGCACGGCCACAATGTGCATGCCATTTTGGAAAACCTCCATGTTACTGATGTTGCCAATCTGTTGACTCCTTTGATTGTGATTAAAGAAAATTTGTTGAGAGTCAGGATCTTTCCTGGTTGTGGTAAAAACTATTATTTTTGTTTGAATATTCAAGGTGACTGTCCAATGTTGAAGTCAGGTGTCCAACGCCTGATGGATACTCAAGAAATACTTTTCCAGAAAACCCCTGTTAACACTTTCAATCTGATTACTCCTGATACTTGTGATACTTCTATTTACCGTGAAAAATGGTAAACAACCGCTGATCTTCCAAAAGGTAACTTATTTGGTGACTCGCAGGATCGATCAGATTGATCCTAAGACATGGTTGATTTTTATCGTTTAAATGCTTTAAAATAGAGAGTTTAGACTAATCCTAATGGTGATTAATGCAATTAAGGTAGAGACACTTTAAGTAAATTGCATGGAGAAAAGCTTGATAAAGTAAATAAAAGCATTAAAGGCTTGTTAAATAAATGACTTCGACTGAGATAAATAAGTGAAAGCGATAAATTGCTTGAATGTAAAAGATTTTGATTAAGGTAAATGGTGTTTCACACATACATTCTCAATGATTCGTTCTCTCACGCTGGGTACTTGAATCTAAATGAGTGACTTGTATACAATGATGAACACACGCAATAACTACGTGAACACTTAGTATTTATACTAAAAATCCTAAGTAACTGCTGGGCAGTTACATCGCTTCATGGTGACACCACATGGCACGTTCACAACCCTCGACGCCTACTTCCACTCCATGTTGCGCTTGGTAACTGCTGGGAACCGTTTTCCCTCCAACAATTCGAAATTCAAACTGTTCTATCTTGGGCATCAGGGACCTTGGTCGAAAGGTTGCTCCTTCGACGTTGAAAACAACATGATTCCAACTTATAGAAATTTCTCTAAGTATCTTGTCATTCTTTAATAAGCCTTCGATGTGATCAGCTGATCGAAGCCTTCTTGTGTAGGAAACTCTTCTAACTCATAATTAATGATCTATATGATAATAGAACGTGGGTGTCGAATTTAGGAGCCAACAAATTTCCCCCCAAGAATGTCTTATTTCGACGCTTAGAAGAAAGAGGCATTCTTTGATATTCCATTCGACACCTGTCCTTCACTCTCAGCCACAAATTAGTTTGTGCGCTTTTCGTCTCCTACCAACCACCTGACAATCTCAAAAAATCATCATTTCCACTTTTCCCAAGATGTCACTTCAGTAAGGCACTTCGCACGCACGATGGCCTTTCATACGCTGTCATCATGACCATTCTCTGAAATCGAGGAAGCATGCTGCAACATTTCCGTTGTTCAGAACGGCTACAGCGCCAATGCGTGCCACGTGCCCCACTCCCGTCTGTGGCATTAAATGACCTCGAGCCCTGTGATTTTCCAATCACCATAAATAACACTAAGTGCTTCATTTGGACTCTTTACGCTTTCTCGCATCCAAACCTTCGATCGAACGAAATCTTCTGCAAACAGCCCTTTGCTTCTTCCTCTCCAAACCCAGTAATCTTTATTCTTCATTCACCCTCATTTAAACCAAAAATGGCTTCACGTACTCGTGCTCCCAATGCCCCAAGAGCTAGCATTCTCTCCAAGACTGCTCAACCAGAAACCTTCTCAACTGCTCTGGTAGTTAATTCTATGGGAATGCGAAGGGTTCCTGAACCCATGGGTGATGCTGAGCGCGAAACCTATGTCTCTCAACTGCTGATTCCCGTTGGGTATTCCAACCAGTTTTTTTCCATGTCAGACCCTCTTTCAACATGCATTACTGACCCCACAAAAATTGAGGGTTTCTTCCCCGCGCCTGAGGCACTCAAACCCATTGGGTGCTCAAAGAAGGCGAAAGATGATACTGAAGATCCTGCGAAAGAGAAAATAGATCTTCGGTTTTTTAATAGGGGGGTTAGGGCTTTTCGATCTAGCCCTAGCCTTACACCAGAATATACCGCTTGGCTCAACAAGATGGAGGAGTGCCAGGCTTCGATTTGGAAAGGCATGGGCATTTATGACCTGGTCATGTTGTCCAAAACTGGTCTTAACTACTGTCCCGACATACTGGTAGCTTCATTACTGTTTTGGGACTACACTCACTATACCTTCCACTTGCCTTGTGGAATGGTTACGCCCACTCTCTTTGATGTGGCCGCAATTGCTGGTCTTCGACCAACTGGGGACTACTTCGACCCAGAGGAAATGTATGAAGACCAGATTGGGTTTTCTACTACCAAACCCACCTACACCACTTACACCAATCATTACCACGACAAATCGACGGCTGTGGTGACTGATGTGGAGCACATCGCGTTTCTAGCCCTTTGGCTGTCGCGCTTCGTGTTCTGCACGAAATCCCTGCAGGTGACGAAGAAGATGGTCACCCTCGCTACTTAGCTTCATCACGGCCAAAACATCTGTTTGGCCGAATTAATATTGGTGAACTTGTACGAGTCGATAAGCAATGGAGCGGCTCAATTAAAAGTAATCGAAAATAAAGCCAGCCTGCTGCTTGCTGGTCCCTTCTGGCTACTTCAACTCTGGCTGAATGCCACTTTCGAGTCTTTTCTACCCCAGAAGATTCAAATAAATGAAAAGGCTCCTGAGATAGCCAGAAGGCGCGTTGAAGGTACCAAGCTCGCCTTATTGACTCCTACTGAGGATGGGCTGGAACTATAAAAGACCTTCGCAAACTTCGTTCAGATGTTTGTGGGGAGGAAGGAATTCACTTCGACCATGTCCCCTTTCGCCGGTCGAAAGTGTGGTCCAGGATGGTTTACCAGGCCCCATCCTAAATCACCAGAGGATCCTCACTTTGAAGAGCATACAACAATGTGGGAAGCGTTTCTCACCCCAAGGATAATGCCGTTGCGTTTCAAGAGTTCGAAAAATCAGCTGAGCCTGATTTCCTACTAGCCGAATCTTGTCTCTCGACAATTTGGCATTATCCAATCGCTTCCTTCTCCGATTTATCCTCGGGAGAAATCATTGTTGTTCTTTTCTAATGACTACTCTGAAGACGCCGCTACTAGGTATATTAGTAGGTACGTTGGTAGGACCATACTATCATTGTTCGACTACCAACTTAACTTCCTCTGTTCACCAGCCTTTGAAGACTGGTGGAAGAGATATTACGTCGAAGAGTTCTTCGACGAGAAGGACTTTGCAGACGAACTCAAGAAGTCCTTCGTCATGGTCCTCGAAAAAATAAAGAAATGTACGTTCCCTCTTCAAATTATATTTGTCTTTTCATTTCGACTTATATCTGTCAATTATAACTTATGAACGTTTCTCTTTCAGTTGTTCGAAAACCTGTGGCTAAGAAGGCCACAGACAGCAATCAGGGTGGAGGTCCTTCTGCAAACCCTCCAGTACAGGTAACAATTTTTCCTTGTTTCCCTCTTTGGTCTTAAACATCCTGGTTTTCGATGTTGTGTTTTAAATCGACTCCGTTTGGGATTTTCAAAAACCTGCGCCTAAGAAGCGACCCATATTAACGGTCGAAACTTCGAGTGGCGAAGAGGAGGAATCTCTTCCTGTTCCTCTCAAACGGAGAAAGCTGAAAAAGGCTGCTCCTGCTCCTGAACCTCGACCTGTGATAAAAACTAAAGTCACAGGGAATAAACCCAGGCTGCCCCCTGTGATTATCAAAGAACCCACGGAGGAGGAGCTAAATGTCTTGCTCAATAATCCTGTTGAGAGCGACAACTCTAGCCCTGAGGCTGAGGTTCCTTTATAGGTAATGTCTCTGACCACTTTTAACTTAAGTGTCGATGATCACCTTCGATTGTGCATCTCTTTAATCAGAGTTTTTTTTCTACTTTCAGGAAACGGCTGGCACTTCAGCGCCAGCTGGGCATCCTGTCGAAGGTTCCGGTACCTTCGTAAACAGCGTAGGGGAACCCACCTGCAATCCTTCTTCTTTCGTCAGTTCTACTAACGAAGTGAATCAAACTTCGGAGCCGCAGGACTCTGCTGACCATAGCAGACAATGCGAAGAGGAGCTGGTGGATGATGAGTTTCCTGCTGAGACAGAGGGTGCCCCTGAGGAGCACCACCAGGAGGAGGTTCAAGTGGTCAACGAGACAGAAGAGCAACATGACAAAGAGGGTCATGTTGACGCTGATGCTGCTGAAAATGTTCAGCCCCAAGCCAACATTTTCGCAGAAAAGGTTACCTCGACAAAGCCCAGGTCTAAAGAGGACTTGGCTCTCTTGAAGCAAAATGACCTAATTGGCTATCTGAATTCCATCATCGAGAGCAGGGAAAATCCATCTGACCCTAGTCATGATGCTTCTACTGCATCAGGGAAGTCTACTTCGACTTCTCCTCTCGATGAGGCCTTGAAGAAAGTTAAGGCTCAATTCTTCAAGAGGGACCTAATGAAGGCTTTGGAGGGGGATCCTACTGCCCAATCTTGTTTGAGGGCTATCTTGGGTGTAGTCGATTTGCTTGCTGTTTCTCCAGAGATTTCTGGCTTCATCTTGGAGTTATACTCCATTATTGACCAAGCCTTTGCGGATTACAATCGTCGAAGGGGGTTCAACAACCAACTCGAAACGCTGCATGGCAAGAGTTCTGCTGCTTGGAATGAAGTAGCTGAATCGACCTTGTTGGCTGAATCGACCTTTTCGTCATTACCATTGAATTCGCTTCCCTAACCAGTTGGCTGGATGTCAGTTAGCCCACTGAAATCAATGCGAGACAAGTCTTCTTTATCCCATTGAAACCCATGATCAGGATGCAGGTACAAGGAACAAAAAGCATTTGGCGTTGGCGCCATGTCGAAGTCAGGTGCTGGACATGGCCCAATGTGAGCCAAATTTTTGTCGAAGTCAGCTCTCCCTAGGTGATTAACTTCGCCTAAGTAGTAGCTCTGATCTGCTTCTATATTCTCGACAATCCCATCGGGACGCCATAATATCACCCTTTGGTGCATCAACGATGGTACTGCTCCGACACCATGTATCCATTCTCGGCCTAACAGTAGGTTGTAATTTGGTTTAGCCGATATGACCATGAACATGGTTGGTCAAAGGATGGATCCCACTTTGAGGTCTAGTTGAATCACACCCATGGTGGTCCCTATTCCGCCTTCGTAGTTCGATAGGACCATGTTATGAGGCTTAATGTTTTCATCATTCTTGCCTACTTTTCTTAGCATGAAGTGGGGAATTATGTTGATAGTCGCCCCATAGTCCACCAAGATTTTGTTTACAGTGGCCTCTTCGAGCTTTGCCCTTATGAATAAAGGCTTGAGGTGACTTTTCATCGCCTCAGTTGGTGGTTCGAAGAAACCATTTTGCTCTTCAGTGCAACCCTTACCCATGACAAAGTAGCATACTGGCCTATGCTTGGCCATCTCTTATTCGACTTCCCAGTTGTTTGCTTCGACTTCCATTTGGCGGTCGAATTCTCTTGGCAAGACCGAAACTACATTTATCATGATGTCTAATGTGTCGTCGTACTCAGAGTTATCTTCCTCACCAGCTTCGTCTTGATCAGGCCATACCAATCTATTGGCCACTGGTTCCCTCTCCAAAGGCTTTCTTTGCTTTCGCTGGGGGACATTTGAGCTCGACTCTGGTTTTGGTTCGTTGGCAGCCTCTCTCTCAGCCTTGTGCCGCCTTTGGTACCTCCTCCACTGGGATCGAGACATTAGGTTCTTTCCATTGTAGTTACTCGATACTTGAGCAACTTTGGTGGCACCTACATGAGGTTCTTTCTTGAGTGTCAAAGATGAACCTCTTGGCACTTCAAAGGAATGCCACCTTTCTTCGTTGGGTCTTTTTTGACTCAATGTTTTGAGCCATGTATCGACTGGAACATTGGTTGGAGGCCTGAAAGTTAGTAGCCTCTTTTCCTGACTTGAACCCTTTTGATAGGTTCTTCTAGGATCATGTCGAACATCAGAGCCTGCACTTGTTTGGACATTTCTGCTCCATTTTTTGTTTGCTGCTCTCACACCTTCGATGTGTTCAGCAGCTTTCTTGTCAAAAATAGAGCTGCATCGAGGACAAAACATTACTTCTGATTTTTTCTTCTGGCATCATTGCAAGAATTCTGCCAGATTTTTGTTCTCTCGGGGGAACGTTATTCTGTTTGCTTGCTCTTGCCTGATGGCTTCCTCTGAAACTTTTGATTCAGAGATTTCGACCATGTTGACATTCATGTTGTCTTTAGTAGCAAGAGTCATTTGCTTCATTTGAGCCTCCGGGTCTTTTGTTTGGCCTTGCACCGCAGCCAAGTAGGAAGTGGGTTTAGTTCCACATTTTGAGACTCCACGTGTTTCCAATTTTGGGCCCTCAGCGGCCTTTTGGACTGCTTCGATTGTTTTTCTAGAAAGGTTCCCAGAAAAACTGCCAAATATTGGCATATTGATATTGTTGTACCCCAAAATTTGCCCTCTCTTTTCATCAACATTTTTCTCATCACAAGACTCTTGGAGCTCAAGATCAAGTTAGGGTTTGCTCTGCTCAAGACCCCTCCTTGCACTGTTGACCCAATTTAGGGTTTGAGTTTGCACAAAGATGTTTTGACCAAGTTTATCCATACCAAGTTTCAAGCCTTGATTCCAATCTTTGCCCAGTCAATTGGACAGTTGACCTAGAAATCAGCTGTATTGGGGAAAAAGTCAAATGTGGCCAATTGACAGTCAAACCTCATGATTTTTGACACACATCAACATAATGAACTCATATGAACCATTTGGTCAAGTTTGGATCACAATTCCACAAGAAATTTGATCAGATCACCAAAAGGGCAAAATGGTCATTTTTAGGGTTTTGACTGCACAAAGGAAATTTTGATTGTTTGACCTAACCAATGACAAACCAAGCTCACATATGGACTCAAGAACTCAATGGCATTGTCTTGACCCATTCAACAAGTTCAAAAGATCCCAAATACATAGGATTGGCAGATGAATTTTCCAGTCAACTGATCAAAATTTAACTGTATACTGAAAAGTCAAACTTTGACTTTTTGGTCAAAATCAAGTGCCAAGATTCATTTTTAATCAAGACATGTCAAATTATGAAACTTGTTCATCAAGAAATCCAAAATTGCAAATTAGGGTTTAAAATGAAGAAATTTCATAACTTAGAAATTTTCTAAGTTATGAAATTTCCTTATTTGTTTCCTAACTTTGTCCCATTTTTTCACCAAAGTGCAAATGGATTCAAACAAAACTCAAAACATGAAAGTTGTAGTCCATTGCAAAATCTACAACTTTTATTCACAAAGTTTTCTCAAAGGAAGCTTTTAGCCCAAGTTATGATTTTTGGAACAAGGGTGCAAAACATTTTTAACTTAGAAAATTTTTGACCTATTCTAGGCAGGATTTTTGTCCAACTTCTTGGCCATTTTTCACATGCTTCCACTTGGAGTTTCAATTTTCATTACAAAGATGGATTGTAGTACACATTCCAAGCTTTCCAAATTGTCCAAGAACTTCTCAAACACCCTTGTGGTTAGGGAGAATCGAATTTGCAAAGTTGGGCAAAATTCACTTTTGTTCTTGGCCAAGGCTTGTTCATAACATTGGCATTTTTCAAATCAGCTTGTACAAGCTAGCTTGCAGGCCTCAAAACCAGTCTCACATACCATAATTAAATGCCTAACCATTGTATGAATGCATTATTTCTTCCCTTTGGGCATTACACATGAAATTATCCCTTAAATAGAAAAAGCAAACATGCCATTTTGATAAAGATGCACTTTATGTCAAATACCATATCCAAGAGGTACAAGCCAGATCTTTGAGGCACAAGTTTGTAGACAAATCCCTCTAACCAAGAGCCAAAGTTGCAGCATACTTTAGGGCATTGTACAGGCCTGTATTGAAACTTGCATTTTCTTGCTTCAAGTAGAAGAAACTTGGCAAAACACATACCAACTCTCATTCCTGTAAACACCAACCTAAGCAAACTTTGTTCTCATCTTACATATGCCCTAACTGACCTAAAATAAGGGTCCTTCATCCTCAATACCTCCCCATACACAAAAACATCCTCTTACTGCAGAAACAGAGCAAGTTCTGCAACTTGACTTCCACAAACATTTCCACTCGTGCACTTTGGCAAAAAAGAGTTCAAACATGTTCCATATCACCCACTAAAGCTAGCCGAAGCATTAAATCCAAGTTGTAACATCCTTAACATCGTTTGCCATTTTTGCTTTCAAGTTGTGCAGGTGGACTTCCATAGCACGATACAGGCAGTTTCAGAGCAAGCCAAGCATAGGAGAAGCATCCTTAGACTTCAGGCAAGCTGTACCAAAGCTCAAACTCCATTGAGGATACCTCCATTGCTGTACACAACTCAAGCTGAAACAGGTAAAAACATGAACTTCTATCTCTCAATATAGGAAGAGTTAGACTTAGGTTTGTGAATGAAACATGTTCTCCTCATAGCCCTGAAGCCATCCATATACTTACTTTTCATTTATATTGAGTATGCTGTGAGAATTTTGGCCATGAACATTGGAGAAAATTTAGGTCAGAAATTGGGGATGAAGAAATTCTCCCTCGTTTCTTAGAGTTAGGTCAAGTTTTTTATATGTATGAATTCGTCTCTTGATGCTCTACATTATTTGTGTTGTGAGTTTTTGCTAAAAGTCAAAGAATCAGGAGTTTGTGTTGGACATGGTGAAGCGCGCGTTTTCTGTTTGAAACAAGGCTGGAGGTTGAAGAAGGTTGACTTGGGCTGGGCCTGAGTTGGTTTTGCTCTTTGCACACTCTTTTTCCATTTTTGCACCCCCTTGGCCCATTGTGTGAAATAATTGTCATTTTGCATTTTTTCTTTTTTGTTCTGACTTATTATTTTTTGCTCAAATATAAAAAATATAAAAAATATTTTTTCATACATTTTTGCATTTATTTGGTATTTATTTGTTTTATTTAGCATATACATGTGAATAAATATATTTTCTTTTTATTCAAAACACTAGAAAATAATACAAAAATAAATATTTTTCAGTTAATATTTTTTGTTTACACTTTAAAAATATTTTCTAAAATATACTTCTTTTTGTAAATAATTAATATTTTTATTCTTATATATATTTAGTATATTTAATATAATATATAAATACTTATACATATTTTATTAAATATTTAGGACAAAAATATAAAAATAATGCATTATTATTTTTATTAATACATGACACTAAAAAATACTTTTTTCACAATATACTTCTTTTTTTATTTTTTGTATAAATTAATATATAAATATTGTATATAATTATTAAATAAATACTATTTATTTAATAACTAGGGTTTTGCCCTAAATAACAAAATATCCAAAAATTGACCTTTTTATTTTTGTTTATATTTCACATTAAAAGATACTTTTACATACATAAAAAACCATTTTTGTGCATAATACATTTTGCATTTTTATTGTATTTATTTAATTATTGTACAATTTGATATTTGTATATTCAATATGGATGTAATAGTTTTAGATTTAATTTCTTGCTAAATATCCCCCCATTCAAACATTTGTACCCCCATCCCCATAATCATGTTGTAATAATTTAGGGCTTTAAATTTCCGCATTTTAAAAGCTTTTAAATTATGCCATGATAGACTTAGAGTTTGTATGCAAATCAAAAATAACAAATAGCTTGACCTAATTCAAAGACAAAAAGCATGAAAATGGACAACACAATGCACATTTGCACCCTTAGGGTTACTCCACTTGTTGCCTTCAAAAGTGGGCCATGTTGCATGTTGAGTGTCTTTGGCCAAACAAAAACAAATCAAATGATCATAGTCCCTCGATGACGCTTTCTCAAGTTGCCTAAAAAATGATCAAGTCTCTTAAAGGAAAAATTGCCAAAGACACTTGACACTATTGTATTTATGGTCTAAACGATGACCCGCGCCCGTCCCGTTAACATCCTAACGCAAGGTTGTTCACCAAATACAATGGTGAAACAACACTGTTAAAAGGGTTAAAACATGAGAAAAATCTTTGAGTAAATTTAGGGGTAGACAACTCTTAGTTACTTGATCAAACTTGCAAAACACACTTGCCTACTTTCAAAACACACCTCACAACATAATTTCCAAACAAACTTTCAAAACCTTGAAACATCTTTTCAAAAAGACATACACCTTTCTAAAACATTCAAACAAGAATTGTTACAATGGTTTCCTAGACAAGGCATATTTTTCAAAACATTTTCAAAACCACACATACAAAGTACCATTTCAAACAATTGAAAAGCAAAGGAAAGTGATCTAAGCAAGTAACTAAGAGCCCATGGATAACCATGAATAGAAAGGGTGCTAATACCTTCCCTTTCTATAATCTACTCCCCGAACCCAAGAAAACATCTCAAAGGTTTTTCCTGTGCTTTTTAACCTTTCCTTAGGATAAAATAAAAAGCCGGTGGCGACTCTTGCTAAACCGAAACATTTGTGAAAACAAACGCAAAACCTCAAGTCAGTTCTCCCACCGTATCACAGAACTGGCGACTCTGCTGGGGAATTATTTAAAAGTGGAGTAACCTTAGGGCTTAGATCACCCTTTTGCATGACTAATTGTTTTCTTTGATTGCTTTACATTTTGGTTCTCTTGTTTGGGTTTGAAATCCTACACCCAGATTTGGGGAAACATTCATAGATAGCAATACATTGTGGAAACTGTGCGGGGTATACCGACACGTTCGAAGCAATAGCTATATTAGTGCGACATATTTGTGAGTACCGGTAACCCTTGAGTTCAATCAAGGAGAGTACGGGGCCGCTGAGTGATGTCACTAAGCACTAATGACCTAGAACCTTACTTGACCATCTTGGCCTTTTATTAGGGGTAGTGAGATGACCGGCTTTGGTGCAATCCGAAGTTGGTAGATACTCGGCACTACACTCATTGAGGGTTGTTTTCTTGGAATATTTTGGTCGCTAGTTAAGTGGCTAAACCAAAACGATGAACATGGAAAACAATCCAATAATATTGAGCTCCTTAGAACCCGGTTACTATTTATAGGACAGGTTTTTAAGCCAACTACACTCAAGAGGGTACTTACCTATGAAACCTCATGCAAGCCTGAAACTAGGGTTTTGTGTGACTTGCTTGTACATATGTTTGTGCATACATCATGAACATCATAAAGCATCATATGCATCCACTAACCATTTCAAGGGTTTGGATCTTCATCTTTGTTCTTGTTTTGTAGGTCATGGAAATTCTTCGCAGGAAAACTATCCAAGTCAACCTTGTGAGAATCCCTCCTCAACTAAAGGAGCTTACATCCAGAATTCCAGAAAGCTCTCTCTTCAGTGAAAGACATGGTAGACTGCTCAGCCTAGTCAACACCAGTATTGAAGAAGACATGGTGAAAGTGTTGTTCCAATTCTTTGACCCCCTTCACCACTGTTTCACATTCCCCGACTATCAATTGGTGCCTACTTTGGAGGAATTTTCTCAACTCCTGAGAATTCCTATTCTTAATCAACTACCTTTCAACGGTACGGAAAAAGAACCAAAGCCTGAAGATGTTGCTCAAGCACTACACTTGCAACCATCTGACATCAAGGGGCATTGGGAAACTAGAAGTGGTGTCAAAGGCTTCTTGGCAAAATTCTTGTTTGAGAAGGCACAAGAGTGTTGGAATTCTTTGGATCTACAAGCCTTTGAAGAGATTGTGGCACTCCTCGTTTATGGGTTGGTCTTGTTCCCAAATCCTGACCAACTTATAGATGTCAATGCTGTCAAGATTTTCCTATCCAGGAATCCCATACCTACATTGCTTGGGGACATCCTCCACTCATTTCACACACGAACAATGAGAAACATAGGTGTCCTCATGTGTTGTACTCTTCTCCTTGCAAGGTGGTTTATTTCTCACCTTCTACAATCTGTTTTGAAGAATGAACAAGGCTTAAGGTGGTCACAACGATTGATGACCCTCACACATTCTGATGTACATTGGTGTTCTCGGTCTAGAGAAAATGTCATCATCGTCGATCATTGTGGTGAGTTCCCTAATGTTCTATTACTTGGCATTAGGGGAGGCATTACCTACAACCCTTGTCTAGCTTTGAGACAATTTGGATATGCACGAAGGGATGGCCCTTATGACATGCTGATTCCTGACCTAGTTTTTGACTTCGACAACGATGTGCAAGGACTTCGCCAAAGATTCATCAGAGCTTGGAGGATGCCTAACAAGGTAGATAGCAAGACACTGGGGCACAAGAACTCCATCCCTCTTGAGCCTTACCTCAAGTGGGTACGAACCCGAGCTCAAAGTCTTATGACGCCTTACCCTCATGTTCTCCCTTTGATTAAAGAGCCTGTTAAGGAATGAGAGGTTCCTTACACCATCCTATATCCTGACATGCCAACATCATGGGAGGAGATGCAGAAGAGTTGGATCTAACTTAAGGAGGAACAGAATACTTTTGAAACCAGCTTCTACGCCAGTGAGAAGAAGGTTTTGGAGCTTACCCGCCGACTTCACGAGGAGGAGACCCTCAACACTTACATCGCACCAAAGAGGATGCGCAACGTCTTTTTTCCTTAAGAAGTTTTTGTAATATTTGGCCCATGGGGCATTTATGTACTGACAAAATTTCTTCTTATTAATATGACGTGTGTTCTTTTTGTTTGCAACAATTTTGAATTTCTAAATCCTTGAATGCATTGCATGAATAAACATATCATTCATCATATGCATAAGCAGGTCTTCACACCAGGTTTCCTTATCTTTCTGCTGTTTATTTCAGTAAGATGGATCTTGAACAGACGGTCAAAGATCTGCAGTCACAAAACTCACAGTTTCAACAGCTCCTATTGGCCTTAGCAAAGGGTCAGGAGGATCTTAAAGCACTGCTAGGGAACAAAGAGAAAGAAAAAGGGAAAAAGAAGAAGAAAAGAGTTAGGGTAGCTACACTGGGAAGAAGATTTGAGAATGAAGCTAGGAGAGTTCTTGAATTCCCCTCCACATCTGATGAGGGGACCGGTAAAGGAAAAGGGGATGCATTACCTTCTGAGTTCGAGGCTGAAGAGGAAGAGGTTGAGGAAGATGAAGACTACTCAGAGCAGCAATACCCGCCAGCAGACGGCAAATACAAAAACCTGGAGGATAGACTGGCAGCTATGGAGCTGCAAAGGGTTCCCGGGTTAGATTTTGAAGAATTGGGATTGATTGCTGGGATTGTGATCCCTCCAAAGCTTAAGGTACCAACTTTTGCAAAATATGATGGTCTGTCTTGCCCGAAGATGCACCTAAGGTCGTATGTCAGAAAAATTCAACCTCATTCTTCCGATAGAAATCTTTGGGTACACTTCTTCCAGGACAGCTTGTCTGGTACACAGCTAGACTGGTTTTACCAGCTTGAGAGGTCAGAAGTGCATAACTGGGAAGACTTGGCAGCTGCCTTTTATCGCAAGTACCAATATAATGCTGACTTGGTGCCAACCCGTACTCAGCTAAAGAGTATGGGGATGACCTCAAATGAGGGATTCAAAGAATACGCCCAGAAATGGCGCGACTTGGCCGGGAGAGTGCAGCCACCTCTTTCAGACAGAGAACTAGTTGATATGTTCTTAGGGACCCTATCTGGCCCGTTCTTCAACCATCTGATCGGGAGCTCTTCCGCAGGGTTTACTGAATTGATTATGACTGGCGAACGGGTGGAAGCTGGTATTAAGAGTGGGAAGATTCAAAGAGATGCCTCTGCCTCCACAACTGTTAAGAAATCATTCCCGGCAAAGAAGGAAACAGTTGTTATATACTCTCAGAAAAGATTGGGAAAAACTGAGTGCCGGCCGACTGTAGGGGCCGTGATGATTCAAAATTCGTCAAATGATCAGCCTCGTAACAATCAGTCCAGACCTAACCAGCAACGAGTAGAACGGCCACAACGGCAGTTCACCCGCATCAACATGACGCTTGCACAAGTTCTTCCCCATTTGTTGAAGCTGAATCTCACCACTATTAGAGAAGCACCAAAGATTGTGAATACCGCTGCCCCACACTATCATCCCAATGCTAAATGTGCCTATCATTTTGACAGCGCCGAGCATGACACCAACGATTGCTGGGCGCTTAAGAATAAAATTCAAGACTTGATAGATGCAAAAGAGGTTGAGTTCGATGCCCCTGAGAAGCCGAACGTAATATCCGCTCCAATGCCGAAGCATGGTCGCAATGTTCATGCTGTTGAAGAAGATCTGTATGTTTCTGCTGTTGATGATCTGGTAACTCCACTGCTAACAATCAAGTTGAATCTGTTGAAGGCTGGGATTTTCCCAGGATGTAAAGAAGACTGCTACTATTGTTCCTCCCTACCCATCGACTGTCCATTGCTGAAGATAGGCATCCAAGGCCTAATGGACAGCCAACAAATTCTTTTTGAAAAGGTTCCTGCTACTCCAACTCCTATCAAAGATGTTTCAATAATCACCATTTCCACCAATCTTTCCAAGGTCCCTAAAAAGCCTGTTAAGATTACATCCGCTACGAAGATTGTTCCTCTGAAAATAACCATTCCTGGGCCTGTCCCCTACAAATCTGACAAATCAATACCGTGGAATTATGATGGAGAAATCTACTACCACGGTGTTAAATAAGTTGAGATAACTGAAGAGAGCTCTGACGAAGAAAATGCCGACATTGGAAACATTGTCGGTACGAGCAAGATTACCCGAAGTGGGAGAATTTTCTCTCCAGAGATTGCCCCTCCAAAAGCAATCTTTGGACCCTCAGTTGCTGCCAAGGTTACTCCTGCACTGATAAAACTTTCTGCAAGAACTCTGTTGATTGAAGAAGCTGTTATTCCTGTGGTTGTCCCTCCTACTTCTGCTGATAAGGGGAAAGGGATCCAAGAAGAGCTCGTCAGGACGAGGGCTCAACCCTTGGTCATCCCCGAAACCTCTAAGAAAGAAATGGAGGAGATTCTGAAAATAATTAAGAAGAGTGATTATGACGTGGTGGAGCAACTGGGGAAAACCCCCTCGAAGATCTCCATGCTAGCCTTGCTGCTTTGTTCGGAGGCTCATGCCAAAGCTTTGATAAGGTTTTTGAAGACAGCCCATGTGCCCCAGGAAACCTCAGCCGATCAATTCCAGGATTTTGTAGCCAGCCTTACCGCAGACAAAGGCCTGGGTTTCTTTGATGCTGACCTGACTCCGAAAGGAAGAAAGCACAATGACGCATTGCATGTGTCAGTCGAATTCCGAGGAACTACTCTTGCCCATGTTTTGGTCGACACTGGTTCTTCTCTGAACGTGCTGCCTAAGAAAGCTCTAGATCGATTGGATTGTGAAGGCTTGGAGTTGAAACCAAGTAATATCATTGTCAGGGCCTTTGACGGGTCTAAAAGAATGGTGCATGAGGAGGTTGACATTCCCATCAAGGTGGGCACTAAAGTATTCCCACTCAACTTTCTATGTGATGGACATCCGTCCGTCATACTCTTGCTTGCTAGGGAGACCATGGATACATAATGCTGGCGCAGTCACTTCCTTGCTACATCAGATGCTGAAATACCCTGTCAAGGAAAAAATCATAATTGTACATGGTGAAGAGGAGTACATGATCATTCATCTGAACTCCTTTAGGTATGTGGAAGTGGAGGGCGAATTCATTGAGACACCGTTCCAACACTTCGAGGAAATTGCTCCCGAGGTTGCAGTAGTAAAAGCAGTAGCTGAGGAGCCCAAGCAGGTGGCCAGGATGGCATCTCTGAAATACGCAAAGGCTGCAATGAAGGGGGGGAAGAGCTCAACATGGGGACAGTTGCCTGACATTCCTCATAAAACAGACAAGTTTGGGTTGGGATTCACCGCTGCGGGGCAAAAAGCTATGCGTCGCTCAAAAATTGAAAGGACACCCGTTAAGATTTCTCCTCATGGAATCAATGCTTTGGAAGACGAAGACAAAGAGGCCAACATTGAAGATTAGATCTTCCCAACCATCGAAGGGGCACTACACAACTGGGAGGAGAAAGACTTCGTCCCCATTACTTTCATTAATCAGTAACTTATCTTTCGAACATTTCCTGTTGGTCTGTAATAATGACTTTTAAACAATCTGCACACTACTTTTTCACCTCATGCCTTGCCCGGGGCATGTAGGTCCATTTGTAAGGGTTTTGATTCTCTTCATATTCATATGCCATGTTTAATGAATCATTGGACGTTTTTCATTTATAAACTGCTGTGTTCATTTTCTTTCCTTTTGCATTTTTTGTTGTTTAAGGATGGCTATCCCTTACACACACCCACACTCACAAATGCAGGTACCCCTTCACTCTGGATTCTATGGGTGACTATTCTGCTATGTCCTTCAATAACTCTGAAGATTTGGTCAATCAGGCTGAGTATGAAGATGACGAAGATTGTGAAGTACCAGGAGAGCTAGCCAGACTTCTACAACAAGAAGAGAGGGCCATCTTGCCTCATGAAGAGTTGTTGGAAACAGTCAACTTAGGAACAGAGGAAGACCGGAAGGAAGTACAAGTGGGTGCCGATCTGGAACCAAGTGTCAAGGAGAGCTTGATACAGTTGTTGAATGAATACGTTGAAATCTTCGCCTGGTCTTATGAAGACATGCCGGGTTTAGACACAGATATAGTGGTCCACCGTCTCCATACAAGAGAGGATTGTCCACCGATCAAGCAAAAATTCCACCGAATGAGGCCCGACATGTCTGAGAAGATTAAAGCTGAAGTAATGAAGCAATTCAATGCTGGCTTTCTGGCTGTTACATCCTATCCACAATGGGTTGCTAACATTGTGCCAGTACCTAAAAAAGACGGCAAGGTCAGAATGTGTGTGGACTACCGGGATTTGAACAGGGCTAGCCCTAAAGATGATTTTCCGCTACCGCATATCGACATTTTGATTGACAACACAGCTCAGCACAAGGTGTTTTCCTTCATGGACGGATTCTCGGGCTACAACCAGATCAAAATGGCCCCCGAGGACATGGAGAAAATAACCTTTGTTACACAGTGGGGTACCTTCTGCTACAAGGTGATGCCGTTCGGACTGAAGAACGCAGGGGCAACTTATCAACGCGCCATGGTAGCTTTGTTTCATGATATGATGCATCATGAGATCGAAGTTTACGTAGACAACATGATAGGTCGATCACAAACAGAGGAGGAACACCTTGAACATTTGCAGAAGCTGTTTGCCAGGTTGAAGGAGTACAAACTCAGGCTGAATCCAAGTAAGTGCACCTTTGGAGTTAGGTCTGGTAAACTTCTAGGATTTATTGTCAGCAACAAAGGCATTGAGGTCGATCCAGCAAAAGTGAAGGCTATACAAGAAATGCCGCCCCCCCGTACTGAAAAGGAGGTTAGAGGGTTCTTGGGGCGCTTGAACTATATTTCCAGATTCATCTCTCATCTGACTTCTACCTGTGAGCCAATTTTCAAATTATTGAAGAAAGATCAGGTAGTCGAATGGAACGACGATTGCCAAGATGCTTTTGATAAGATCAAGGAGTATTTGCTAGAACCTCCTATTCTGATGCCACCCGTCGAAGGAAGGCCGCTGATCATGTATCTGACCGTTTTGGACAACTCAATGGGGTGCATACTGGGCCAGCATGACGAGTCTGGTCGAAAAGAGCATGCCATTTATTACCTTAGCAAAAAGTTTACCGACTGTGAGACTCGCTACTCACTGCTCGAGAAAACTTGCTGCGCTTTGGTATGGACTGCTCGCCGACTAAGGCAGTATATGTTGACTCATACCACTCTGTTGATTTCCAAAATGGATCCTATCAAGTATATCTTCGAGAAGCCTGCTTTATCTCGCTAGATGGCAAATGATCCTAACGGAGTATGACATCCAGTATACCACCCAAAAAGCTATAAAAGGGAGTGTACTAGCTGACCATCTAGCTCATCAAGCTATCGAAGATTATCAGTCCATGAGATTCGACTTCCCGGACGAGGACATCATGAATTTGGACAACATTAAAGGTAACAGACCATATGACGGACCTGAAAATGGATCCCGATGGATCCTGTACTTTGATGGTGCTTCAAATGCACTTGGAAACGGTATCGGTGCGGTACTCATTTCCCCGGAAGGTTACCACACACCTTTCACGACCCGACTTTGCTTCAACTGTACCAACAACATGGTCGAATATGAAGCCTGCATTTATGGTCTCAAGGCTGCTATAGACCTGGGGATCAAATCTTTGATCGTATTTGGGGACTCGGCTTTGGTTATCAGTCAAATCAAAGGAGAGTGGGATACCAAGCATCCTAATCTTATCACATACAAAGAACATGTCCTAACATTGTTGCCTCATTTCGAGCAGATCACCTTCGAGCATTTCCCGCGAGAAGAAAATCAGCTAGCAGATGCTCTGGCAACAATGTCCTCCATGTTTAAACTTAACTGGGATAACGAGGCTCCCCAAATCACCATCGAGCGAATGGATGAACCTGCGCATTGTCATGAGATTAATACCGAAGAAGTAGTGGAACAACCCTGGTTTCACGAAATCAAAAGGTATCTCCAGACTAGAGAATATCCCGAAGGAGCTTCCGTAAATGACAAGAAGTTCCTAAGGAGATTTGCTGCCAAGTTCTTCCTGAGCAACGACATCCTTTATAAACGCAACCATGATTGTGTTTTACTCCGATGTATAGACAAAGCTGAAGCAGAGTTAATCATGACTGAGATACACAACGGTACGTTTGGCACCCACGTGAGTGGACATACGATGGCTAAGAAGATTCTAAGGGCAGGCTATTACTGGTCTACCATGGAAGCTGACTGCCATCAACATTCCCGTACTTGCCACAAATGTCAAGTCTACCTTGACAAGATTCATATTCCTCCTGTTCTTCTCAACTTTTTGACAGCTCCTTGGCCATTCGCAATGTGGGGCATTGACATGATTGGAGAGATCAAGCCCACGGCATCCAATGGACATCGCTTCATCCTGGTCGCCGTTGACTATTTTACCAAATGGGTCGAAGTAGCTTCCTTCGCCTCCGTTACAAAGAATGTGGTTTCCCGCTTCATCAAGCAAAATCTCATATGCCGGTATGGTGTCCCCGACAGGATTATTACAGACAACGGTACAAATTTGAACAATACTATGATCACCGCTCTATGCGAACAGTTCAAGATTTATCATCACAATTCATCTCCCTATCGGCCGAAGATGAACGGTGTTGTTGAAGCGGCGAACAAAAACATCAAGAAGATCATTCAGAAAATGACAGTTACCTACAAAGACTGGTATGAGATGTTACCGTTTGCTCTGCATGGATACCGTACGACGACACGTACTTCAACAGGGGAAACCCCATTTTCTTTGGTATATGGCATGGAAGCTGTCATACCCATGGAAGTTCAGATTCCTTCTTTAAGGATTATGAAGGACTCTGGTTTGAGTGAAGACGATTGGATTCAGACCCCACTTGATCAACTCAATTTGATCGACGAGAAGCGACTCACTGCTGTTTGCCATGGTCAGACGTACCAAAAACGGATGATCAAGGCTTTCAACAAGAAAGTCAGACGTCAAGTATATCAAGTCGGAGATCTCGTAATCAAGCAGATTATCTTGCCGCAAAGTGATCCCAGGGGCAAATGGACTCCTACTTACGAAGGACCATTTGTAATCAAGAGCATATTTTCTGGTGGTGCAATGATTCTGACCACCATGGACGGCGACGATTTGCCGCACCCTACGAACGCAGACATAGTCAAAAGATACTACGCATAAAACAACCCGACAAGTCAAAAACCCAAAAGGGCGACTTGGGAAAAAATGGGCATCCCGGTGAACCGAAAACCCGAAAGGGCGGTTCAGGCAAAAATTAGGGATAAAACAAAAAAATCTGTACACCCGGCAAGTCGAAAACCCGAAAGGGCGACTTGGGCAAAAATGGGTTTCCCGGTGGATTGAAAACCCGAGAGGGCGGTCCAGGCAAAAGTTAGGGAATTAAAGCGTATGACTATGTCTCGTCGGATCACTTTAAAGAACAATCTCTTCACCAACAAGCTCCGAGCTTATGATCAATCCAATCATCTGCGGACGAAGCATTGAATGGACAGGATATTCAGAGTTGTGAAGGCTATAGCAGAATGGGGATCCCATGGAATTGTTTCACATAGCCATCTTTCTTTTGTATAAATTTTTCAATTTTTACGACAACATCCTCTTACTAGGATGCCTGTCTCATTTGTACAAAGATACTCATAAAAAGTTAATACAAATACTTTTCCAAATACAAAAATTTGCTTTATCCTCTTTTTGCTTTTCTACACTTATGTTTTATTTGAGAAACGTCCAATGTTTTGTTAAATATGCATATGCATTTGAACATAATTATTTCCTTACAAATAAAGAAAGATGATTACTGATAGGTGGAAGGTACGGATAGATGTCTTGACGCCCTTTCAGAAGGAATCCCTAGCAGAATTAAACTCCAAATTCCTCAACAAAGTCAAAATCCAGAACTTAATTCCCCAAACAGAGTTAAACTTCTGGATCCTCAGCAGAACAAAAGCTTTCTCAAAACTGATTTCCCCAGCCAGAGAGCCTTCCAGAACTTAATTCCCCTCAGAGTTAGGCATCCCCAGTGGAGCCCTAAAATCTGGAAATCCTATCCCCAGCGGAGCTAAAACTTCCAACTATCAATCCCCAGCGGAACCAGACTAGTGAACCTTCTCCCCACAGAGATACTTCCCACCAGAATGAAGATTCTCAGTCTTACTTCTCCAGCATAAGTCTACCAGGTTCTGGACTCCCCAGTATAGATCATCAGGATCCTCATTCCCCAAGTCACCAAGGACTTTCAATCCCCAGCAGTGGTCCTAGGATCCCTCAATAACTAAAGATCTTGCTCCCCAAGCAATCAGCAGTCAACAAGGATTTCTCACCCTCAGTAACCAAAGGATTTTTCTATCCCCAGCTTCGGTTATGGGTTTATTTCCCCAACATTTGTCAAGGATTTATTCTCCAAAACAAATTACATTTTAAATTGATCGGTCGTTCAAAAGTTCCTTCATCACCTGTAGGAAGTTACAGTCGCCAAAGATCAAATTCTCACAAAGTTCAAGTTATGAAGCCCGGAGTACGACCGAATAACAATGCCAGACTACCGCCAAGCCTGGATTGCGACCAGATAGTGGTATCCCCTCAGAGCAAGCTATGAAGCCCGGATTCGACTGGATAATAGTTTAATCCCCAACAAGTTTCTGTGAAGCCTGGATTACGACCAGACAGCAGTCAAGAATACTACGAAGCCTGGAGTCGACCAGATAGTGGTATATCTTTAACACAAGCCGTGAAGCCCGAATTTGACTGGATAACAGCTTAGCAAGTTATTGTGAAGCATGGATTACGACCAGATGACAATACAAGGTTCTGTGAAGCCTGGATTACGACCAGACAACAATCAAGAATACTACGAAGCCTGGAGTCGACCAGATAGTGGTATATCTTTAACACAAGCCGTGAAGCCCGGATTTGACTGGATAACAGCTTAGCAAGCTATTGTGAAGCCTGGATTACGACCAGATGACAATACAAGGTTCTGTGAAGCCTGGATTACGACCAAACAACAGTCAAGAATACTACGAAGCTTGGAATCGACCAGATAGTGGTACATCTTTAACACAAGCCGTGAAGCCCAGATTTGACCGGATAACAGCTTAGCAAGCTATTGTGAAGCCTGGATTATGACCAGATGACAATACAAGTTTCCGTGAAAGCCTGGAGATCGACCAGATAACAGTTAAGCGTTATCAGAATGAAGATTCTCATCCTTGAAGCCTCAGAAGATTGGTATACTCTCAATTTCTGACCCTTAACGGGATGAAGAATCTCGTTCTGGAATCCCCAGTAGATTGGCATACAACCCAAGCTCCTGATTCCCCAACAGCAGTCCCAGGACTTCTCATTTTTAACGATCAAAGGATTCTCAATCCTCTGCAGCAGTCCAGGATTTACTTTCCCCCGACAGCAGTCAAAGATTTTGTTATCCAGGATCCGCCTTCCTCAGCAAGACAGCTCATCCGCTTACATGCTCATCCATTACATTCATATCATAAACATTGATATAACATACATTGCATCATACATTTCATGCAACATAACTTTGTGTTTCAGCTAATATTTTACCCTTTTCAGGATAAGATTATTAAGCTCAAACTTTTGAAAACAGTTTACGGACGCTTCCCAACATGAATGCTGATCTATTGCTTATTCAACTTCAAGACTTCTGAAAATAGTTTACAGGTTCTCCAGACACGGATGTTAACCTATCGCTTGTTCAGATTCTTCAACTTCTGAAAACAGTTTACGGATTCTCCAAACACGGATGTTAATCTATCGCTTGTTCAGACTCAACTTTTGAAAACAATTTACGGATTCTCCAAACACGGATGTCAATCCATTTCTTATTCAAGATCCCCAGTTCAGAGATATTCCAAACATGGATACCTTTCTGATACTCGCTCACTCATCAACGATATACAGTTCAACAAGCATTCCAGATGGCATCTCTAAGCCCATCCCCCGTCAAGATTATGTCACATCTCCAGATGGAATCTCTAAGCCCATCTCCAAATGGCATCTTTAAGCCCATTCCCGCATCCATGTCTTGACGAGTGCAAATTTAAGGGCACTCTAGTGTCCAATCTCCTTTTACCTTCGAGACGCGAAAGGCAAACCTGCCAATCTAACTCTTCAGGTTCAAGCAGATTGAACAGGGGCAACTGTTGTACCCCAAAATTTGCCCTCTCTTTTCATCAACATTTTTCTCATCACAAGACTCTTGGAGCTCAAGATCAAGTTAGGGTTTGCTCTGCTCAAGACCCCTCCTTGCACTGTTGACCCAATTTAGGGTTTGAGTTTGCACAAAGATGTTTTGACCTAAAATGCCCAAAGTGACTTTCATGCTTCATGTTGGACTCACAAGTTTATCCATACCAATTTTCAAGCCTTGATTCCAATCTTTTCCCAGTCAATTGGACAGTTGACCTAGAAATCAGCTGTATTGGGGAAAAAGTCAACTGTGGCCAATTGACAGTCAAACCTCATGATTTCTGACCCACATCAACATAATGAACTCATATGAACCATTTGGTCAAGTTTGGATCATAATTCCATAAGAAATTTGATCAGATCACCAAAAGGGCAAAATGATCATTTTTAGGGTTTTGACTGCACAAAGGCAATTTTTGACTGTTTGACCTAACCAATGGCAAAACAAGCTCACATATGGACTCAAGAACTCAATGGCATTGTCTTGACCCATTCAACAAGTTCAAAAGATCCCAAATACATAGGATTGACAGATGAATTTTCCAGTCAATTGATCAAAATTTGACTGTATACTGAAAAGTCAAACTTTGAATTTTTGGTCAAAATCAAGTGCCAAGATTCATTTTTCATCAATACATGTCAAATTATGAAACTTGTTCATCAAGAAATCCAAAATTGCAAATTAGGGTTTAAAATAAAGAAATTTCATAACTTAGAAATTTTCTAAGTTATGAAATTTCCTTATTTTTTTCCTAACTTTGTCCCAATTTTTCACCAAAGTGAAAATGGATTCAAACAAAACTAAAAACATTAAAGTTGTAGTCCATTGCAAAATCTACAACTTTTATTCACAAAGTTTTCTCAAAGGAAGCTTGTAGCTCAAGTTATGATTTTTGGAACAAGGGTGCAAAACATTTTTAACTTAGAAAATTTTTGACCTATTCTAGGCAGGATTTTTGTCCAACTTCTTGGCCATTTTTCACATGCTTCCACTTGGAGTTTCAATTTGAATTACAAAGATGGATTGTAGTACACATTCCAAGCTTTCCAAATTGTCCAAGAACTTCTCAAACAACCTTGTGGTTAGGGAGAATCGAATTTGCAAAGTTGGGCAAAATTCACTTTTGTTCTTGGCCAAGGCTTGTTCATAACATTGGCATTTTTCAAATCAGCTTGTACAAGCTAGCTTGCAGGCCTTAAAACCAGTCTCACATACCATAATTAAATGCCTAACCATTGTATGAATGCATTATTTCTTCCCTTTGGGCATTACACATGAAATTATCCCTTAAATAGAAAAAGCAAACATGCCATTTTGATAAAGATGCACTTTATGTCAAATACCATATCCAAGAGGTACAAGCCAGATCTTTGAGGCACAAGTTTGTAGACAAATCCCTCTAACCAAGAGCCAAAGTTGCAGCATACTTTAGGGCATTGTACAGGCCTGTATTGAAACTTGCATTTTCTTGCTTCAAGTAGAAGAAACTTGGCAAAACACATACCAACTCTCATTTCTGTAAACACCAACCTAAGCAAACTTTGTTCTCATCTTACATATGCCCTAACTGACCTAAAACACGGGTCATTCATCCTCAATACCTCCCCATACACAAAAACAACCTCTTGCTGCAGAAACAGAGCAAGTTCTGCAACTTGACTTCCACAAACATTTCCACTCGTGCACTTTGGCAAAAAAGAGTTCAAACATGTTCCATATCACCCACTGAAGCTAGCCCAAGCATTAAATCCAAGCTGTAACATCCTTAACATCGTTTTCCATTTTTGCTTTCAAGTTGTGCAGGTGGACTTCCATAGCACGATACAGGCAGTTTCAGAGCAAGCCAAGCATAGGAGAAGCATCCTTAGACTTCAGGCAAGCTGTACCAAAGCTCAAACTCCATTGAAGATACCTCCATTGCTGTACATGACTCAAGCTGAAATAGGTAAAAACACGAACTTCTATCTCTCAATATAGGAAGAGTTAGACTTAGGTTTGTGAATGAAACATGTTCTCCTCATAGCCCTGAAGCCATCCATATACTTACTTTTCATTTATATTGAGTATGCTGTGAGAATTTTTGCCATGAACATTGGAGAAAATTTAGGTCAGAAATTGGGGATGAAGAAATTCTCCCTCGTTTCTTAGAGTTAGGTCAAGTTTTTTATATGTATGAATTCGTCTCTTGATGCTCTACATTATTTGTGTTGTGAGTTTTTGCTAAAAGTCAAAGAATCAGGAGTTTGTGTTGGACATGGTGAAGCGCGCGTTTTCTGTTTGAAACAAGGCTGGAGGTTGAAGAAGGTTGACTTGGGCTGGGCCTGAGTTGGTTTTGCTCTTTGCACACTTTTTTTTTCCATTTTTGCACCCCCTTGGCCCATTGTGTGAAATAATTGTCATTTTGCATTTTTTTCTTTTTTGTTCTGACTTATTATTTTTTGCTCAAATATAAAAAATATAAAAAATATTTTTTCATACATTTTTGCATTTATTTGGTATTTATTTGTTTTATTTAGCATATACATGTGGATAAATATATTTTCTTTTTATTCAAAACACTAGAAAATAATACAAAAATAAATATTTTTCAGTTAATATTTTTTGTTTACACTTTGAAAACATTTTCTAAAATATACTTCTTTTTGTAAATAATTAATATTTTTATTCTTGTATATATTTAGTATATTTAATATAATATATAAATACTTATACATATTTTATTAAATATTTAGGACAAAAATATAAAAATAATGCATTATTATTTTTATTAATACATGACACTAAAAAAATACTTTTTTCACAATATACTTCTTTTTTTATTTTTTGTATAAATTAATATATAAATATTGTATATAATTATTAAATAAATACTATTTATTTAATAACTAGGGTTTTGCCCTAAATAACAAAATATCCAAAAATTGACCTTTTTATTTTTGTTTATATTTCACATTAAAAGATACTTTTACATACATAAAAAACCATTTTTGTGCATAATACATTTTGCATATTTATTGTATTTATTTAATTATTGTACAATTTGATATTTGTATATTCAATATGGATGTAATAGTTTTAGATTTAATTTCTTGCTAAATATCCCCCCATTCAAACATTTGTACCCCCATCCCCATAATCATGTTGTAATAATTTAGGGCTTTAAATTTCCGCATTTTAAAAGCTTTCAAATTATGCCATGATAGACTTAGGGTTTGTATGCAAATAAAAAATAACAAATAGCTTGACCTAATTCAAAGACAAAAAGCATGAAAATGGACAACACAATGCACACTTGCACCCTTAGGGTTACTCCACTTGTTGCCTTCAAAAGTGGGCCATGTTGCATGTTGAGTGTCTTTGGCCAAACAAAAACAAATCAAATGATCATAGTCCCTCGATGACGCTTTCTCAAGTTGCCTAAAAAATGATCAAGTCCCTTAAAGGAAAAATTGCCAAAGACACTTGACACTATTGCATTCATGGTCTAAACGATGACCCGCGCCCGTCCCGTTAACATCCTAACGCAAGGTTGTTCACCAAATACAATGGTGAAACAACACTGTTAAAAGGGTTAAAACATGAGAAAAATCTTTGAGTAAATTTAGGGGTAGACAACTCTTAGTTACTTGATCAAACTTGCAAAACACACTTGCCTACTTTCAAAACACACCTCACAACACAATTTTTAAACAAACTTTCAAAACCTTGAAACATCTTTTCAAAAAGACATACACCTTTGTAAAACATTCAAACAAGAATTGTTACAATGGTTGCCTAGACAAGGCATCTTTTTCAAAACATTTTCAAAACCACGCACACAAAGCACCATTTCAAACAATTGAAAAGCAAAGGCAAGTGATCTAAGCAAGTAACTAAGAGCCCATGGATAACCATGGATAGAAAGGGTGCTAATACCTTCCCTTTCTATAATCTACTCCCCGAACCCAAGAAAACATCTCAAAGGTTTTTCCTGTGCTTTTTAACCTTTCTTTAGGATAAAATAAAAAGTCGGTGGCGACTCTTGCTAAACCGAAACATTTGCGAAAACAAACGCAAAACCTCAAGTCAGTTCTCCCACCGTATCACAGATATGATCTTTGGTGACTTCGACCATAGTTATCCCTGGCCTTTTCACCTGACTCCTGGAAGCTTCGATCACATTTACCCCTGAGGGTTCAGCATAGTGGGCTTCCGCCTGCAAAGGGCTCGAATCCATATTCACGGGGGCCTTGTCAGTGAACTTCAGCCTCCCTTCTTTGATAGCATTTTGTACGAGATCCCTGAAAAGAAAACATTGAGATGTTTTATGGCATAGAAAGTTATGATATTTACAATAGCGTATTTTCTTTCTTTGATCAAGAGGAGGGACCTTTACCCCTGGGGGTATTATCATTTGGCCATCTTTTACAAGTAAATCAAAAATTTCATCACATTTCGTAATATTGAAACTGTAAGTCTTTTTAGGGAACCTATCATTGGCCTTTTCAGACTCAGTGGGGTTTTTTCCACTTGAGGGGACTAGTAATTTGCAAGAGTATGGTGGCCCTCGTTTTAACTCAGCTAAATCGACCTCACTCTCCTCGACGGCTATAAGTTCATCGAATGTTTCTGGATCTTCACCGTCCATTTCGACATATGCTACCTTTTCTGTTTTATGAGTTTTCGTCGCCCTAGCTTTTTCAGTTTAAGGAGTTCTACCTATCGAAACCTATCGGCCAATTGGGCCATGTCCCTCAGGTACTGAGTGTCTAATTTCTTCCTAATGGAGTAATCTATACCTCCAACGGCTATTTCGACTAACTCGTGCTCTAGCACTTGCGTAAAGCATCTTGCCTTGAGCAATCTAAACCTATTTAGGTATTCGTCTATAGGCTCAGTGAATCTCCGCTTTACACTAGCCAACTCTTTCAAGCTTATCTTGGTTTGTCCCATGTAGAATTGCTCATGGAACAATCTCTCCAACTGGGTCCAATGGTGGATCGAATTGGGGGGGGAGAGTTGTGAACCAAGTAAATGCATTCTTTGTTAGGGAACTTGGGAAATACTTAATCCTTAGGTTCTCATTGTTTGAGATTTCTCCCGCTTCGATTAAATATCTTGCCACATGTTCGACAGTGGATTCTGTCGTGTCCCCTGAAAACTTAGTGAACTTAGGGACTTTGCATCTAGGAGGCAAGTCCGTTTGTAACACATATTCCGACAGCGGGGGTGTGAAGTTAGGCCTACGGAAGCCCGTATTCATCCCGTTTTGCATCATGATTCTTTCAATCATGGCTGTCAAGTTATTCTCCAAACCAACATTCTGGTATTGGATTTGCTGAACTACTTCGTCAGCGTTTTGGTTTCTATTAACCATCCTTATTTCCGGGGCTACGACTCTCGGCTCTTCGACCCCAGGTTGTTCCATTTGTACCCTAAGGTTCTCTTTGACAGGCTGCTGAACTTGGTTAATAGTGGTTTCTTCCTCTAGAAGTATGCCTTGGTTTCCCCTTATATGTGCCCTTTGGGGCTGTCGAATGGGTTGGGGTACCCCAAAAAAGTCAGCCAGACGCGACATTTGCGCTGTCATTTGCTGATTCGACTGGGTGGTATTATGTATTCGAGGATTTAGCACTGTACTTAAAGTTTGCGCCAACATTTGAACCATGTCGTGGTTGCTTTCGTCCATTTGCTGCCTCAAGACTGTTGTTGAGGCATTCGTAAGGCCAGGCATTACGTGGGACGTTCCTCCTAAGAGTTGGTTCCTACCCATGTTCGCCATACCAACTCCAGAGCCTTGGAGTGGCTAAGAGGCGCTCACTAAAGGTTCTGAAAAAGGTGGATGTAGCGTTCGTCAGGCTAGTCAATTCAGAAGTTGGCATGTCGTAGGGTGGTTCTCGATTTAACCAGATTTTCGAAAAACCTGGGGGAACATATGGTCTGGTTCCTTGGTTTCCCCTTGGTGGGGGAGTTCCCAAAGGCATTCTGGGGCCTGTAAATGAAGGTATTGGCCCCGTTTGTGTAACTGTTACTGCTGGCGTTGAACCAGCGGTTACCACTTCGCTTGTGGTTGGAATAACTGTCGCTCCCACGTTTGTTTGTGGGATTTCTCCATTGTTTGGCGGATTCGCCATTTCTCTACTTCTTCTCCTAGTATTGGTTTCGTTGGTGTATATTCTACCACTTCTCAATAACATGTTGTTGTACCCCAAAATTTGCCCTCTCTTTCTTTAGGAAATCATCTTGGATTTTCAAAGTCCCTCTGAAACAAATCCAAGTCCAGAATTGTCATTTTTGCCCAAGCAGACCATTTACAAGAGCAAGATGATCACACAAGCTCTAAAGACAATGTTTTTATCTAAAAAAAAAATTTAAAATTCTAAGTACTTGGAATTTTTCTCTAAAAAATTAGTGTTTAAGAAGAAATCAGCGCTTCAGAACTTCTGGACCAAACTCCAGATAGAAACGGTCAGAAGTTGCAAGCTTGGCTCAGCGCAGTCAGAAGTTGGCTCTTCAGCAGCTACATCAGCTCAATCAGAAGTTGTAAACGTGGTTCAATACGTAAGTCTCAGACAGAACATGACCCTTTCAGTAGTTACGCAAGCTCAGCCAGAATTTGCTAAAGGAATGCAAAAGAAGCAAGGAAGTCTGAAGGCTCTTTCAGAACATGCTGAAATCAGAAGATGAAAAGGTCAGAAGAGTGGGTGTTACACTGATACAGAATCTCTAAGCCCAGGAGGTCCAGAAGAAAATCCAAGGAACGTGTCAGAAAATCAGGAGAATCCCCAGAACTTGCTAAGACAACAGGAAGCCAAGGCCAGAGCATGGTTTACGTTGTTCTTGTTGAAACAAAACTGTTGGTTCAAAGTTTGGTTTCCATTACCAGAATATTGGTGTTGATAAGTCTCATCACCATTTAATGCTCATTAATGCTCCCAACCACTCCTGAACATTCATCCAAGTAACCCCTTCACGTGTGGCTTGGTAAATGCCTTTATGCAGATTCTGGCATGGGTCTACGCGCCACCGCCCACCTAAGAGGTCACTTCTCTCCAATCCACGCCTACTGTTCCAGCCTAGGCTGAAAGGCTATCTGTTATCACAACTTCCCAGGAATTTCTGTCAAAGAACAATTCAAACTCTGTTGGCGCCTTTAATGACCAAGAAATCCATAAGAGCTTTGCCTATAAATAGAGAACCATTGTCCACTGAAAAGAGGCGTTCAAGAAACAGAAAAATTGCTAAGAGAGAAACAGAAATCTTTAGCAAGAAAGTGTTGTGAAGTTCTGCCAAAATCTCCAGTGTTTCATAACTTTGAAGTTCTTACCTTCAAACTTCATCAAAATACCCAGTTTTCTTTGTGAACTAAAAACCCCCTTTTCAAACTTCTGACCCTATATACGCATACACCTTCACCTACCCTTTTCAAAAAGAATCTGTCCAGAATACCATCAGAGCCAAAAGCTAGTTTTCATCCACAAACTTTTCCAACAGTCAGGTAAGCACCTGCTGACCTTCATCACGCTGCTAAGCATCATCAGCTGTGCGTGCTCAAATAATCATAATGTAAATATCATGTTGTTGTTGTTTGTGTTCTGAGGATTTTCATACCTCAGAACGTTATGAGCCAGTGTAGAATCTGCTTGTGACCTTGTTGGTCCTACCCTCTGAAACACTTTGACATTTGCTGGAGTTGTTCCAAATATGTTTCCTGTTTTGTGGAATAACAATGAAATTGCAGATGTTCTGATTAGTACAGGGAAAAGCCAAGTGCTGACTTTGACGTTAGCACATTTGAAGCCTATTTTGATGTCAATAATATCAGAACTTCTGAGAGTTATTGTCTTTCCAGCAGGATCAGAACTTCTGACTTCCCCATTAACAAACTTTTGTCTTGCAGCGCAGGGGAGTCAAAACTTCTGATTTCCCTACTAACAGGTTTCTGTTTTGCAGGTGTCAGAGTCAGAAGTTCTGACTCACACAGTTTAACCAAAAGGTTGATCATCTGGCAGCGGGTCTGAGTCAGAACTTCTGATGACCTCTCAGCAGCACGCTGGCTCCCTCTCTCTTTCTCTCTATCTTGTTTTTTGCTATTTTCTTTCTTGTCTATTTTTCTCGTTGAACCCCCCATGTACAAATGTGTACCCCCACTCCCTAATTGTTGTAATAGCGTAGGATTTTATATTTCCGCTTCCTATTGCTAGTAATTAGGATGTGTATGGCAAGATAAAATCAATGAAATAGAAAATCCTAATTCAAAGATAAACTCTTGTATGCAATAAAACACACTTGCACACTAACACCCCTAGGGTTACATCCACTTGTTGCCTTAAAAATTGGGCCATGTTATGCATGCAAAGTATCTTGGTAAAACAAACAAAATCAAAAGATCATAGTCCCTCGACGACGCTTTCAAAAGTTGCCTTACAAAAATGATCTTAGTCCCTCAAAAGAAAAAAAAACTAAGATACTTTGCTACATTGCTATCATGGTCTATACGATGACCCGCCCCCGTCCCGTTCACATCCTAACACAAGATGGTCCACCAAATACAATGGTGGAACAAAATTGTTAAAAGGGTTAAAACATAGAGAAAACCTTTGAGTAAATTTAGGGGTAGACAAACTCTTAGTTACTTGCCAACTTGCAAAACAAAAACACTTGCCTATTTTTTCAAAACCACACATCACAATACACTTTAAAAACCACTTTCAAAAAACATTGAAAACTTTTCAAAAGACATACACCTTTGTATACATCCCAACATGGATCATTACAAAGGTTGCCACCACATTGGCCTCTTTTCAAAACATTTTCAAACACACACGCAAAGCACCATTTCAAACAATTGAAAATCAAGGCAAGTTGATCTAAGCAAGTAACTAAGAGCCCATGGATAACCATGGATAGAAAGGGTGCTAACACCTTCCCTTTCTATAATCTACTCCCCGAACCCAAGAAAACATCTCAAAGGTTTTTGCTGTGCTTTTTTAACCTTTCCTTAGGATAAAATAAAAAGTCGGTGGCGACTCTTGCTCAACCGAAACATTTGCGAAAACAAACGCAAAACCCAAGTCAGTTCTCCCACCGTATAACAAAACTGGCGACTCTGTTGGGGATATATTTTAAAGTGGAGTAACCTTAGGGCTTAGATCACCCTCTTGCATGACTAATTGTTTGCTTTGATTGCTTTACATCTTGGCTCTCTTGTTTGGGTTTGCAATCCTACACCCAGATTTGGGGAAACATTCATAGATAGCAATACGTTGTGGAAACTGTGCGGGGTATACCGACACGGTTGAAGCAATAGCTATATTAGTGCGACATATTTGTGAGTACCAGTAACCCTTGAGTTCAATCAAGGAGAGTACGGGGCCGCTGAGTGATGTCACTAAGCACTAATGACCTAGAACCTTACTTGACCATCTTGGCCTTTCATTAGGGGTAGTGAGATGACCGGCTTTGGTGCAGTCCGAAGTTGGTAGATACTCGATACTAAACTCATTGAGGGTTGTTTTCTTGGAATATTTTGGTCGCTAGTTAAGTGGCTAAACCAAAACAATGAACAATGAAAACAATCCAATGATATTGAGCTCCTTAGAACCCGATTACTATTTTTAGGACAGCTTTTTAAGCCAACTACACTCAAGAGGGTACTTACCTATGAAACCCCATGCAAGCCTGAAACTAGGGTTTTTGTGTGATTTGCTTGTACATATGTTTGTGCATACATCATGAACATCATAAAGCATCATATGCATTCACTAACCATTTCAAGGGTTTAGATCTTCATCTTTGTTCTTGTTTTGTAGGTCATGGAAATTTCTCGCAGGAAAACTATCCAAGTCAACCTTGTGAGAATCCCTCTTCAACTCAAAGAGCTCACATCAAGAATTCCGGAAAGCTCTCCCTTCAGTGAAAGACATGGTAGACTGCTCAGCCTAGTCAACACCAACATTGAAGAGGACATGATGAAGGTGTTGTTCCAGTTCTTTGACCCTCTTCACCATTGTTTCACTTTCCCTGACTACCAATTGGTGCCCACTTTGGAGGAATTTTCTCAACTCTTGAGAATTCCTATCCTTAATCAACTACCCTACAACGGTACGGAAAAGGAACCAAAACCTGAAGATGTTGCTCGAGCACTACATCTACAGCCATCCGACATCAAGGGGCATTGGGAAACTAGAAGCGGTGTCAAAGGCTTCTTAGCAAATTCTTGTTTGAGAAAGCGCAAGAGTGTTGGAATTCATTGGACCTACAAGCCTTTGAAGAAATTGTGGCACTCCTTATCTATGGGTTGGTCTTGTTCCCAAATCCTGACCAGTTTGTGGATGTCAACACTGTCAAGATCTTCTTATCCAAGAATCCAATACCAACATTGCTTGGGGACATTCTTCACTCATTTTACACTCGAACAATGAGAAAGAGGGGTGTTCTCATGTGCTGTACTCCTCTCCTTGCAAGGTGGTTTATTTCGCACCTTCCACAATCTGTCTTGAAGAATGACCAAGGATTAAGGTGGTCACAACGGTTGATGACCCTTACTCACTCTGATGTACATTGGTGTTCTCGGTCCAGAGAAAATGTCATCATCGTCGATCATTGCGGAGAGTTCCCTAATGTTCCATTACTTGGCATTAGGGGAGGCATTACCTACAACCCTTGTCTAGCCTTGAGACAATTTGGATATGCACGAAGAGATGGCCCTCACGACATGTTGATTCCTGACCTAGTTTTTGACTTCGACAACGATGCGCAAGGACTTCGCCAAAGATTCATCAGAGCTTGGAGGATGCCTAACAAGGTTGACAGCAAGACACTGGGGCACAAGAATTCCATCCCTCTTGAGCCTTACCTCAAATGGGTACGAGCCCGAGCCCAGAGTCTGATGATGCCTTATCCTCATGTTCTCCCTGTGATTAAAGAGCCCGTTAGGGAAGGAGAGGTTCCCTACACCATCCTATATCCTGACATGCCTATATCGTGGGAGGAGATGCAGAAGAGTTGGATCCAACTTAAGGAGGAACGGAACACTTTTGAGGCCAGCGTCTACGCCAGTGAGAAGAAGGTTCTAGAGCTTACCCGCCAACTCCATGAGGAAGAGACCCTCAACACCTACATTGCACCAAAGAGGATGCGCAATGTCTTTTTACCTTGAGAAGTTTTTGTAATATTTGGCCCATGGGGCATTTATGTACTGACAAATTTCTTCTTATTAATATGACGTGTGTTCCTTTTTGTTTGCAACAATTTTGAATGTTCTAAATCCTTGAATGCATTGCATACATAAGCATACCATTCATCATGTGCATAAGCAGGTCTCCACACCAGGTTTCCTTATCTTTCTACTGTTTATTTCATCCAGATGGATCTCGAACAGACGGTCAAGGACTTGCAGTCTCAGAATGCACAGTTTCAACAACTCCTGATGACCTTGGCTAAGGGTCAGGAGGATCTAAAGGCCCTGTTGGGGAACAAAGACCAAGTGAAAAAGAAAAAGAAGAGAATCGGAGTGGCTACCCTAGGAAGAAGGTTTGAGGGTGAAGCCAGAAGAGTGCTTGAATTTCCCCCTACATCTGAGGAGGGAACCAGTAAACGGAATGCGGCTGCAGTACCTTCCGAATCCGAGGTTGAAGAGGAGGAGGCCGATAAGGACGAAGACTACTCTGATCAACAATACCCGCCCGCCGATGATAAGTACAAAGGCTTGGAAGACAGGTTGGCAGCTATGGAGCTGCAGAGAATTCTCGGCTTAGATTTCGAAGACTTGGGATTAGTTGCTGGAATTGTGATCCCCCCGAAGTTCAAAGTGCCAGCTTTTGCAAGGTATGACGGGCTGTCCTGCCCGAAAATGCATCTCAGATCATATGTAAGGAAGATCCAACCTTACACTGCAGACAAGAACCTTTGGATCCATTTCTTTCAGGATAGTCTTTCTGGGGCTCAACTCGAGTGGTTCTATCAGCTGGATGGAGCCAGTATCCGAAACTGGGAAGACTTGGCCACCGCATTTTATAAACAATATCAGTATAATTCTGACCTCGCTCCTACGCGTACCCAACTCCAGGGTATGTCACTAGGAACGGGCGAAGGATTCAAGGAGTATGCACAAAAGTGGAGAGACTTGGCTGGCAGGGTGCAGCCACCGCTAACTGACCGTGAACTTGTTGACATGTTCCTAGGGACCCTGTCCGGACCATTCTTCAATCATTTGATTGGAAATTCCTCTGCTGGGTTTACAAATTTGATCTTGACTGGTGAGAGGATAGAAGCTGGTACCAAGTCAGGGAAGATACAGAAAGGTGTCGCTGCAAGTACTGAGAGGAAGCCCTTCAAAAAGGAAGCTAGTGTTGTTTATGGTCCTAGAAGACAAGTTAAGCCGGAACGCCGCCAAGTCGTCAATGCATTGGTAATTTCAAAGCCTGCTACTGCTCCTCAGCAGTATAATCAACAAAGGGGTGAGAGGCCCAAAAGGCAGTACACTCGGCTCAATATGACCCTGTCTCAGATTTTGCCGCAACTACTATCAACCAATTTGGTAACTGTTAAGGAAGCTCTGAAGGTAGTGAACACAGCCTCTCCAAAGTACAACCCCAACGCCCGTTGCGCTTATCACTCTGATAGCCCCGGGCATACTACGGACGACTGCTGGGCTCTGAGGAATAAGGTTCAAGACCTTATTGATGCTAAGGAAATACAGTTTGAGGCACCTGAAAGGCCCAATGTTGTGACTGCTCCCATGCCCCAGCATGGAGTGAGTGCCGTGGAAGAAGACCGACACGTGGTCTCCGTGGAAGAGATTGTTACTCCGTTATCGACTGTTAAAAGGAATCTGTTGCTAGACGGTTTATTTCCGGGATGTGGTGAAGATTGCCTTCTATGTGATGTTTCCCCTTTTGGTTGTCCTTTGCTAAAATCAGGTATCCAAAGCCTGATGGATAGCAAAGAGATCTTATTCGAGAAGATTTCCATTCCTGCTGTCCCTGCCGAAGAAGTTTCTATTGTCACTATTTTCAACAAACCTCCCAAGGCTCCTTCAAAGAATCCTGTCAAAATCATGTCCACTCAGAAAGTTGCTCCCATCATCATTACTGTTCCGGGGCCTCTCCCTTATACATCCGACAAAGCTGTCCCATGGCACTATGGGGAAGATGTTTATGTGCTTGGAGTGAAGCAAGAGTTTGATACAAGTACCAGTGTCAGTAACATCACCGGGCCTGCCAAGATTACCCGCAGTGGTAGATTGTTTTCGCCAGATATCGCTCCACCAGCTATTCATAAACCCCTTATCATCACACCCGCAAGTGTGCATGTTTCCCTTCCAAATCAAGCTCCTGTTTCTACCTCTGCCGCTGAGTCCTCTAATGCTCAGGGTAAAGGGGTTGCTGCTGATTTTCCTGCCTTGACGGAGGCGCCGAAGACAACCGCTGTTGAAGCCTCCCAGCAAGAGATGGAGGAGATTCTCAAGATTATCAAGAAAAGTGATTTCAATGTTTTTGAGCAGTTGTGGCACACCCCATCAAAAATTTCTATGCTATCACTGTTGTTATGTTCAGAGGCCCATGCCAAGGCCCTGATCTCCTTCCTGAAGACGGCCCATGTACCACAAGAAACATCTGCTGATCAATTTACTGATTGTGTGGCCAACTTGACTGCCGATAATGGTTTGGGCTTCTCTGACGCCGATCTGACCGCCAAAGGAAAGAACCATAATGACGCCCTGCATGTCTCTATCGAATACAGAGGCACTACACTTGCACATGTGTTGGTGGACACCGGTTCTTCATTGAATGTATTGCCCAAGAAAGCCTTAGACAGGTTGGATTGTGAGGGTTTGGAGCTCAAGCCTAGTAATATTGTTGTCCGGGCCTTTGACGGTTCGAAGAGGATGGTACATGGCAAGGTTGACATTCCAATCCGGGTTGGTTCTCAGGTGTTTGATTCTACTTTCTATATGATGGACATCCGTCCATCCTACTCTTGTTTGCTGGGTCGTCCATGGATTCACAAGGCCGGAGTTGTGACCTCCACACTACATCAAAAGCTTAAGTACCCGGTTAGAGGAAAGATTGTTACAGTTCAAGGGGAAGAAGAGTATATGGTCAGCCACTTAAACTCGTTCTGATACATAGAAATGGGCGGGGAGTTCATTGAAACCCCCTTTCAACACTTTGAAGAGATGCCTCAGATGCTGGCGTCAGCTGAAACTGTAATTGAAGACCCTCCTTTGAAGATGGCTTCCTTAAAGGATGCCCGAGCTGTGATTGAGAAGGGTGAATGTGCAAATCGGGGCCGACTTCCTGACTTCACTCCGAAGACCGACAAGTTTGGCTTAGGCTTCACTGCAGAGGCTCAGAGGGCTGTTCGCAAAGCAAGGATTGGAAGACCTCCTGTGTTCATCACCAACCTAGGAGTGAACACTATTGAAGACGAAGTGGAGGAATCAGAATTTGACAGCTGGATCTACCCAACAACCGACAATGGACCAAGCAATTAGACTGCCAAAGACTTCACCCCTATTACTTTTGTCACTCAGTAATGAACTCTTTTATTTTCAATTTGTAACAAACAATATGTTGAAACTTTTATGGCTCGGTGTCCTACCCGGGGCACCGTGGCTCCATTTGTAAGGGCTTTTGTATGACATTTTCATATATCATTAATCAAAACATTGGATGTTCGTTGCATTTAAAATCTTGCACTCCTTTTCTTTCTTTATCATATATTGCCAAACAGCTATATTTACACACACTCACTTATACAAGCTCCAATCCACTTTGGATCTCACTGGTAACGACTCTGCTAATGCCAGTTATGACTTCGAAAATCCGATCAACTTAGCCGAAGACGAAGGTGAAGATGATTGCGAAGTGCCTGGTGAACTTGTAAGACTGCTACTCCAGGAAGAGAGGGCCATTCAACCCCATGAAGAGCCTGTGGAAACGATAAATCTGGGTACTGAGACGGACATAAAGGAAGTCAAGATTGGTGCCAATCTAGAGCTCAGTGTGAAACAACGGTTGATTCAGATGCTGTGTGACTACATGGAAATCTTTGCTTGGTCTTATGAAGACATGCCTGGTTTGGATACCGACATTGTGGTTCATCACCTGCCTACCAAGGAAGATTACCCTCTGGTAAAACAAAAGGTCCGCCGTATGCGTCCAGAGATGTCCGAGAAAATCAAAGCTGAGGTTATGAAACAATTTGATGTCGGGTTTCTAGCAGTGACTTATTACCCTCAGTGGGTTGCCAACGTGGTTCCACTACCGAAGAAAGATGGTAAGGTCCGAATGTGTGTTGATTACAGGGATTTGAACAGGGCCAGCCCCAAGGACGATTTCCCTCTGCCTCATATCGACGTTCTGGTTGATAATACTGCTCAGCATAAAGTATTCTCCTTCATGGATGGCTTCTCCGGTTATAATCAGATCAAAATGGCTCCTGAAGATATGGAGAAGACCACCTTTGTCACTCAGTGGGGCACCTTTTGCTACAAGGTCATGCCATTTGGGTTGAAAAATGCTGGGGCAACTTACCAACGTGCCATGGTTGCTTTATTTCATGATATGATCCATCATGAAATAGAAGTGTATGTCGATGATATGATTGCAAGGTCCCAAACTGAGGAGGAACACCTTGACCATCTACGGAAGTTGTTTGACCGTCTGAAGTTGTAAAAACTAAGACTGAACCCGAACAAATGCACCTTTGGGGTAAGATCTGGAAAATTGTTAGGCTTCATCGTAAGCGATAAAGGAATTCAAGTGGACCCTGCCAAGGTAAAAGCCATACAAGAGATGCCAACTCCCAAGACAGAGAAAGAAGTCAGAGGCTTTCTAGGACGGTTGAACTACATTGCCTGATTCATCTCACATCTAACTGCTACCTGTGAACCAATCTTCAAACTGCTGAAGAAAGATCAAGTAGTATGTTGGAACGATGAATGTCAGATCGCTTTCGACAGAATCAAAGAGTATCTCCAAGAACCACCCATTCTTATGCCGCCGGTTGAAGGGAGACCTCTAATACTATACTTGACTGTACTTGAAAACTCAATGGGGTGTGTGCTGGGGCAGCATGACGAGTCTGGCCGAAAAGAGCACTCTATTTATTACTTGAGCAAAAAGTTTACCGACTGTGAGACCCGGTACTCACTGCTCGAGAAAACTTGCTGCGCTCTGGTATGGGCTGCTCGCCGGCTGAGACAGTATATGTTGACTCACACTACTCTGTTGATTTCAAAAATGGATCCAATCAAGTACATATTCGAAAAGCCTGCTCTGTCCGAAAGAATAGCAAGATGGCTGTTGTACCCCAAAATTTTCCCTCCCATATTCTTCAAGAATTGCAAAGAGCATGCTTCAAAATCTCCCCAAGGGTTGCACAGTTCAAGGGCCTCCTAACAGTCAAAAACTAGGGTTTTGGTTCTGACAAAGAAAATGAAGTTTCCAAGGGTCCAATCAAGTCCCACATGCTTATAAACATTGTCAAGTATCCTCATGTCAAGTTTCAAGACTCACAGCACAAAATTGCACAATCAAAAACCCTAATTGCCCTATAGTCAACTGCATGGGCAAAATGGTCATTTGACAGTCAAAAGTTCAAACTTTTGGTCAACATCTTATTGTGAAGCCACAAACATCATTTGATCAATTCTTGATCATGATTTTCAAGGCATGGCTCAAAAAGTCTCAAGATGCAAAAGTTTCCATATTTGGACAGTTGAAAAAGTCAACTGTAACTTGACCAAGGCATAACTTCCACATGGATTATCAGAAAAATTCCATCCAAAGCTCATTTTGAAGATAAAGCATTTCCTACAACTCCTCTTCACACTTCAAGTCCAATAAATGCTCTCACAAAAAGTTATCAATTTCAACATTATAGGTCATTTTCAAAAGTCAACAAAAAGGGACTTTAAGTCAAAGGCCATAACTTGAGATTGGTAAATCAAAATGACATGGGACCAAAGGCATTGGTTAAAGGACTTCAAGACCTTTCCAAAATGTCAAAGAACATGATCAAAGCTTAAAAATTGAGAAAAATATGCCTTGTGGAAGTTGGGAAATTTTTGGGTATTTTGAAAAGTCAACTTTGCTTCAAATGCCTTAAAATTGCTAATGGGCCACATTTTCTTCCAAGATTCATCATCCAAAGCATGTGCACGACCATTTGGTCCAAAGGGAATTTATTCATCATTTTTATTTATTTATTTGAATTTTTAATTGCTAATAATTCATTTAATTAATTAAAATATGGAAAAAAATACCAAAGCAAGCTTTTCAAATCTTTTTATGCATGGAATATCTTCAAAATTTCGTGCATTATTTGATATGGAAAGAATCAGGAAGATTGGACATGATTGGTATCAAATATGCATGGAAAAGATTTGAAAATATATGCCATGAAAATCAAATATCTTTCCATCAATGCAAAGGGTTTTTGGATCAAAATCTTTACCCTAATCATTCCATACATAAGCCAGAAGCAAACCCTAGTGGAGGGGACGAAAAAAGCTGCGCCAGAAAACAAGAACAAAGTTGGTGTTTTTTGTCAAAAATTATAAAACTGAAAATGTGATTCCAAGGCTTTTCAAGGCAAGAAAACCATCCTATTATGTTCCTGAGGCTTCAAGGAACGTGCCTGAATCAAAACCATCATCCCTAACGCGAAGAATTGGTAGAATAACCTCGTTCTGTTCATGCTTTTTTTTTGTATCCTTGTATCATGATTCATGCATTGTTTGTACTTTCTAATGTTGGATTTGTGTTCATTGGATCATTCTAAAGCTAACCACGTGTTTTAATTGAGTTTTTAAGCATCGTACGCGATTTCGCCATTGAAGCATGCTAGGGTTCCTCAAGCTTCAAATTGGGAATTTTCGTATACTGTAAAATTAGGACTTCCCAGTACCATGGCTAAACTCAGGAAGCTTGGACGAACATAACCCACTAATCGCGCCTAATTTATGTAGCAAGATGGGCTAATCGCTATTTTTGAAAAGCTTGCATTTTGGGGGGGTTTAAAACCCCCGCTAATCTTTTTTGTTTCAGGGATAAATGAAGAAGATGATCATGTGGCGAAGTTTGATTGGGTACTTTGAATTCTGGCGCGCGTTTTTCTGATTTATACCACTAGCGTTTGTCCTTTTTTATAATAATTATGGTTCATATAATATACAAAGAAGCACAACAGCGCGATTGGCAAGGCATCAGTGTGGTAACCTCTGGGACCTGGGTTCGATCCCCAGGTCCCCCATATTATTTCCATATTTTTCTTGCTAATATCTTCCTATGCAGCATGCCTCCTGATGATCACCATACACCCATAATCCACACATGCCACATGGCCACTGAGGGCAATCCAAAGGTGGAGATCTGATGAACACCATGGACATTGGTCAACGCACATGCACGCTTCCAGAAAAGTCAAACAAGGCCATAAACATTGGGCCCAAATTGCTGGAACAAAACCTCCACTTGGGGTCAACACCCCCTAGGGTTTGTGTTTACTTTCTTTTTCTATCTTTTTTATTATTTGTTTAATTTAATTATTTCCTCTTAAAACTTTAAATTAATATTTTCATAAAACATAAAAAAGTAATAAAAATCAGAAAGTCATAAAAAATAAAATATATTTTATTTAAATGCTATTTTGTAAATAAAGTCTTACTAATTAATTAGTTTTATTCTTAGATTTAATTTTAACATTTTTTTCAATAAACTTAAAATTTGTAGAATTAGGTTTTAATTACTTTTATCTTTTTATTTTATTTTCTCATTATTAATAATTAATTATTTATTTTTGTAAATAAAATTGCATTAATTAATTAGGTTAATTTTAGGTTAAATTTTAATGCTTTCTTAATAAATTAAAAAATAGCTAGAACTAGGTTTTAATTCTAATTTAATTTTTCTTATTAAAAATCCATAAATACAAAAAACTCTAAAAAATCTTTTCTTTTTATTTTAATTTAATTAATTTGTTAATCGTAATTTAATTTCATAAAAAAAGGTCCAACGCCCTCGCATTCGATCGCAATTCCAATTCGCGCGTTTATTTTATTTCCTCCTTTTATGTAATTCTCCCAAAGCCATGTAAATTAAACATCTATATTTCTCGCACTTTACTTTATTTTATGTCAAATCGGGTCCTGGATTTTATTTGGCGATGTGGACCCGCGCCTTTGTAATAGTTTAGGAACTTTATATTTCTCGCAACTTTTTAACTGCTAACAAATTGCATGCAAGAATGAATGTTAAAATAAAAACAAAAGCGTAGATCACCCATGACATGAATAAGACAAAAATAAATGAACATGACACACAAATCACACACCACCCCTAGGGTACGCCTCACTGTTGCCTTGCCCCTCGAAAGGTGATCGTCGAGTAGAGGATGTTTTAGTAAGTCCTCATGATCCGGGAACCTGGCATGAGGGTAGCTTCTAAGGTATCTTCCTATTGCTCCGGTGATCACCATGTCCCGAACCTCGAATTGACCTGAACACCTCCAACGGTGGTGCTACCTACCTCTCAATGGTGGGATGGCACTACTTTAAAGGACATTTACACAGACGAATTCCTTAGGGTAGGTAGACGACTCTAGATACTTGCTCTAATTTCAAAACAAATTCAAAAAAATACTTTTCACACCGACACCTTTTCAAAAGCTTTCGAAAGCAACTTTTCAAACACTCTTGAGGACCGATACAAGAGTCGAACTGAAATTTTCAAAGAAACTTTTTAAAACCCACAATTGAAAAGCAAACAAACCATTTTTGAAAACACAAATGAGCAAGTATCTAAGAGCCCATGGATAACCATGGATAGAAAGGGTGCTAACACCTTCCCTTTCTATAATCTACCTCCCGAACCGAGAGCGATCTCTATAAGGAATTTTTCTGTGCTTTTGTCCTTTCCATTTGGAGAAAATAAAAGACGGTGGCGACTCTTGCTTCTGCGATATTTCGCGAACCAGCGTTAAACAGTCAGTTCCAGATCCACCGATCACAGAACTGGCGACTCTGCTGGGGAATTTTTAAAAGTGAGGTATACCTTAGGGTTAGTTCATAACTGTGTTTTCTATTGTATTGATTTGTTTGCTTTATTATTGTGGGACTGTCTTGGGAGTTCTATAGATCCTAACCCGGATCTGGGGGATACCTTCTTAGAAAGTAGCAACAAGGCTGTGAGGGAACTGTGCGGGGTATACCAACATGGTTGAAACAGTCTGCTACGTTGATGTGGCACTTTGGTGTGTACCGGTAACCCTTGAGTTCAGTCAAGGAGAGTACGGGGCCTCTGCGTGGTGTCGTGAAGTATCAACAAACCTTAGGAACCTTAATTGAACTATCTTGGCCTCTTTAGGGTAGTGAGATAACTGACTTTGGTGCAGTCCGAGGTTGGTTGATACTCGATACTACACTCGATTGAGGGTTGCTTTCCTGGAATATTTCGGTCGCCAGTTCAGTGGCTAAATCGAAACGATGAACAATGAAAGCAATCTCGTGATATTGGGACCCTTAGAACCCGGTTACTTCTGATAGGACAGGTTGAGCCCACCAACTTCAAGAGGGTAATACCCAGACCCCATGCTGGCCTGAACTCTAAGGGTTTCTCTTGTGTGACTTGTGTGCCTTCCAACTTGACTACTTGCATGCTTGTTATCTGACACTTGAGTTTCTTGCAGGTTTTGTTTATAGTCCTTAATTGGGACTCATAATGGGGTTTACTAAGTTTCTTGCAGGTTTTGGTTTGCAGTCCTTAATTAGGGACTCATAACAGGGTTTACTCACATTACCCCATGCATACCATAACATCATACCATTGCATACATCCTGCATAAGGACTAACCTATTTCAAGGATCTCAAGGGCTTGTGATGCAGGTCATGATGAATCAAACGTCTAGCAAGGGGCAAAGAGGATTTATTTTCCTCTGGCCAAGGTTGTCAGGGGCTATGACCCACTGGATATGGTGAGCCTTGACCCTTGAAGAAGGATTCTCAGCAACATGGAGTTCCTTCAATCAAGCTACCGGACCCAAGTTCTAACAAATTTTCTTGTTTATCCCGCGAGGTCCTTGAAAACATTACATGCATGTCATACACATCATTGCATAACAGGTACCCTTGTTGCAGGTCACTTACCTTTCCCGCTGTTTATTTCAGCAATGGCTTCCCAACAAGATAACCAGGACCTTCTTGCTCAAGAGACTCGGCTCGGGGAAATCCTCCTGAATTTATCCAAGGGGCAGGAGGAGTTGAGGACACTTCTCATGGAGACTTTGGTCAGGAACAGCGCTAAGGACGAACGGCTGAAACATCTGCAAGCTGAAGTGGATGCAATGAGAGACCAGATGCTAGGGCAGGTGGCTACCATTCAAGGCTTAGCTCAAAGACAAGAAGAGCTCGGAGTTCTCGTCAACCAACTGCTTCAGGGTAACCAACTGGGGCAAACATCCAAGGTTGAAGGGCCAGTCGTCATTCAACCACCTTTGAGGCAAGAGGATAAGAGAACTCCTCAAAAGGCTTCAAGGTCACAATTTCAGCACCAACCTCACCAGCTTCAGACAGACAAGCCCAGGAGGCAATTCACCCAACTCAACATGTCGTTGTTTCAAGCTTTACAACGCCTGTTGAGGTTGAATCTGATCACATTAAGGGCTCATCCCCGGAACCCCAACACAGCATCTCCTATCTATGATCCCAATAAAAGGTGTGCCTACCACTCTGCCTGTCCAGGACATGATACAAATGAGTGTTGGGCTCTGAGGAACAAGATCCAGGACCTGATTGATGAAGGAGCACTGGAGTTCACACAAGATGGTCAGGCTGAATTTTTCTACCATCCCTCCAAGGCTCATCAGTTGAAATGACAAGCCCTGAGACTAGAAAACTTTTGTTCATTTGAATGTTCAAGTTGTGTTGTTCTCTGATTGTTTAAACATTTACTCATGTTAAACGTTGTTATTGCATTAATGCATCGCATATATCTATTTTGAAGCAATATATTCGTATTCACTATATGCAAATTATTTTCATATTTTTTCTGATGATCAACGCTCGATTAATAATTCTAAGCCTCTTGAGGGAGGATGACGAAAACGATACCACGATCTACAATATGCTTTTGAACAGACCCCGTTGATGAGGTACATGCATTGTTTCAATCCCTAAACACTGGAGTTATAAGGAAGATAATCCCTCGTAAACCCCTCTGAGCCAAAGAAGTAGGAGTTTTTCTTTTCGAAATTTAAAACCCTTAATCATAACCTGGGGCAGGGTAGTCTCTCAGTTGATCCAAGTGCATAACAAATGGCACCGAAGAGGTCCTTACAAAAAAGAGAAGACGGTGATGGTTCCGAACAATCACAAGGATAGGCAGTCATTATATCTCTCAAAATCTCAAAAAATAAAAACCCAATAAGTCAAAACCTATGAAGGAGACTTACAAAACTGGGGCATCCCGCTGACTGTAATCACAAAAGAAACAGTTCAGGCAAAAAAAAATAGGGATAACAAAATCAAGAAGGAAAAGAGGTTATAAAAACTCTCAACAAAAGGAAATGACTGCCTATCCAAAATAAATGTTCAGTATCCGAACCATCACCAGAAAATCAGAGCAAAGACTCAAACAAGGTCTAACGTATGATCAACTGAGTTTAGGTTTGAAGAACATCATGAAGAGCGGGTGGGTACAAATAATTTGAGCCTTTATCCTTTGTTTCTTAAACCGTGAACCATGCCACATTATAACCCTTAAAAGTCCTAGCTGAAGCAAGGGTTAGTTCGAAAGCATACTGTTACAAAGGTATCCTGACTCCTTAAGGCTTGTGGTAAAATAACGAGTTGATATCACAGTTTACAAAAATTGCTTGTTTTACAAAAAATGCCTTTTCAAAAACTTCAAGACAGACCTAAGCTTTGCATTTTTAACATAACTTTGTTTGCATATGACCTTTTGTTTGAACAGCATAGAAATTCGCACGACGAATGCCTAATGAACAGAAGCACTTCCAATCAAGGGGCATGATATGATCATGGTCTATTATCTGGGGCAGTCCAATCGAGATTCGGAGAATATCTCAAAGGCCAAATAGCCTGGGGCAAATCTCCGCCTGAGTCACTTGGGGCATTCCAACGACGAATCTTGCCTGATCAAACACCTCCTGGTGGCATGACAAAACACTTCTAACAGGGGCAACTCCCTGCATTCTGAGAGCACGGACATAGTCGATAGAAAAAAAATACGCATAATCAAAGACCCGCTAGGTTGACACACCTAGGCAAAAATAAGGGCTTCCCGGCGAACCAAAAGGGTTCGGGCAAAATGAAGGGATGAAATAAAAAAAAATCTGTACACCCGGCAAGTCGAAAACCTGAAAAGGCGGCTTGGGCAAAAATGGGTATCCCGGTGGACCGAAAACCCGAAAGGGCGGTCCAGGCAAAAGTTAGGGATCAAAGCGTACGACTATGTCCTGTCATCTTGTCACCTGCCTACCAGAAAAAGGCCGGTCCATCAACAACTATCAGCACCCCACAGATCTTCCTCTCCCACCTCAGAAACAGGGGCAATATTGAGTTGTCCAAACGATCTAATTGTTCTGTCCTCCAAGGTACCAAGGTAGGTTCAGCTAAAGAACATAACCAGATATCTTAGCTCCCCAGAGAGTGAGCCAGCAAGTCAGTGCACTCTCCTCGAGCAAAACTATGCTATCAGCCTTAAGGAAGTTGAGTATCCCCCAGCAGATCTCAACATTCCCCTGCACAATATACATGCATTCTTAACAAGCATCCCCGGCAGTCTTGGCCTAAAGATTGTTCCCCGGCGGTACATCAAACATTCAGTGGAGTTACTTCCCCGTTACAATTCAAAACTTCCCCAGGAGAGTCCAATCTAGTTCCCAAGGAAAGTTGGAATCCATCTCCCCCAAGCAGTAAGCTTATCCCCAGTAGATTCTGGAAGCTTATCCTCACAGAGCACGAACGCGTCTCCCGGCCTTATTCAAGAGTTATTTCCCTACCAGGATATAACTGGGTTATCCTCAGCCAAAAGCCATGGAAAGGTCGTTCTCGGCGAAGTCTTCTTACCCCCAGCGAAGTCTATTAACACTTCCAACACAACAATGGTATCCCCAGCGAAGTTACCATCAACATTTCAACAAAGTATCTCTCTCTCCACAGAGTATTGCTTCCCAGCAAGATTGCTAGAGTATCTTTTCTCCCCGCAGAGTAATCCATTCGCCAAGTTTATTCCCCAAACGGAGTTATCTTCTCCTACTGGTATTCTTGCAACTATCATCCCCAGCGGAAACAAAATCAATTCTTCAATATCAGCCCAGGAATGACTTCCCGGCACCCGTCAAGGATTACTTTCCTAGACAAAAAAACATACATTCATAAACATCACATTTCCATACATTATAGCATGCATATACGCATCATATCTCACAAATCTCATTTATGTTGAGAACATCATTGCTTGATCCATATCATTGCATATGACTGACCTTTACCTTTCAGGAAAGATCCAGTTAAGTTCTCAGTTATATTTCAAGACCTAGTCTGGTTCAGTTAAATCGACCCTAAGATTTTTCTGTTTCTTATCCAGTCAAAGGCCTTCTCTGGTTCAGTCAGATCGACCCTAAGATCTCCCTGTTTCTTATCCAGTTGAAGACATTTCAAGACCTAGACCGGTTCAGTTAAATCGACCCTAAGATTTTTCTGTTTCTTATCCAGTCCAAGGCCTTCTCTGGTTCAGTTAGATCGACCCTAAGATCTCCCTGTGTCTTATCCAGTTGAAGATTTCAAGACCTAGACCGGTTCAGTTAAATCGACCCTAAGATTTTTCTGTTTCTTATCCAGTCTAAGGCCTTCTCTGGTTCAGTCAGATCGACCCTAAGATTTCCCTATTTCTTATCCAGTTGAAGATTTCAAGACCTAGACCGGTTCAGTTAAATCGACCCTAAGATTTTTCTGTTTCTTATCCAGTCAAAGGCCTTCTCTAGTCCAGCTAAATCGACCCCTAAAAGATTTTCCTGATGAAGACTCAGTAGAAGATATCCAAGATTCTCTCAATGATACTGTTGAGGTTGAAGTCGCCTATGGTTCTCTCCCCGTTACTGTGGAGGTAGTAATCATCCCAAGATTCTCTCAGAGTTACTGTTGAGGTTGAAGTCGCCCAAAGATTCTCTCAGCGTTACTGTTGAGGTTGAAGTCGCCCAAGATTCTCTCAGCGTTACTGTTGAGGTTGAAGTCGCCTATGGTTCTCTCCCCGTTACTGCGGAGGTAGTAATCGTCCCCAGATTCTCTCAGCATTACTGTTGAGGTTGAAGTCGCCCAAAGATTCTCTCAGTGTTACTGTTGAGGTTGAAGTCGCCCAAAGATTCTCTCAGCGTTACTATTGAGGTTGAAGTCGCCTATGGTTCTCTCCCCGTTACTGCAGAGGTAGTAATCATCCCCAGATTCTCTCAGCGTTACTGTTGAGGTTGAAGTCGCCCAAGGGTCTCTCACCGTTCCGGTTGAGGTAGTAACCATCCCTGGTTCATTCATCACCTTTTGAAGCTCCAGATTCAACTCCTGTAACCAGTCCGGACACATCTATACAAAGAGTTTGAAGACCAGCTCCCGTAACAGGTCAGGTAATCATTTTCTTTTGCAGGTACGCAAGTTCTCGCTAAGGAATCTCTTACGCGATCGACATCCAGATGGCATCTATAAGCCCATCCACCATCCATCATCTCTCAGCATGGCATCTACAAGCCCATCATCCTATCCATCAATCTCCAAATGGCGTCTATAAGCCCATTCCACCATCACACTGCTACTATGTGAGCGCAAATTTCTGGGCACTCTAGTGTTCAATCATCTTCCACCTTCGGATTACGAAAGACACGTCAGCCAATATGCATCCTCAGGTCTAAGAAGATTGAACAGGGGCAACTGTTGTACCCCAAAATTTTCCCTCCCATATTCTTCAAGAATTGCAAAGAGCATGCTTCAAAATCTCCCCAAGGGTTGCACAGTTCAAGGGCCTCCTAACAGTCAAAAACTAGGGTTTTGGTTCTGACAAAGAAAATGAAGTTTCCAAGGGTCCAATAAAGTCCCACATGCTTATAAACATTGTCAAGTATCCTCATGTCAAGTTTCAAGACTCACAGCACAAAATTGCACAGTCAAAAACCCTAATTGCCCTACAGTCAACTGCAGGGGCAAAATGGTCATTTGACAGTCAAAAGTTCAAATTTTTGGTCAACATCTTATTGTGAAGCCACAAAAATCATTTGATCAATTCTTGATCATGATTTTCAAGGCATGGCTCAAAAAGTCTCAAGATGCAAAAGTTTCCATATTTGGACAGTTGAAAAAGTCAACTGTAACTTGACCAAGGCATAACTTCCACATGGATTATCAGAAAAATTCCATCCAAAGCTCATTTTGAAGATAAAGACATTTCCTACAACTCCTCTTCACACTTCAAGTCCAAGAAATGCTCTCACAAAAAGTTATCAATTTCAACATTATAGGTCATTTTCAAAAGTCAACAAAAAGGGACTTTAAGTCAAAGGCCATAACTTGAGATTGGTAAATCAAAATGACATGGGACCAAAGGCATTGGTTAAAGGACTTCAATACCTTTCCAAAATGTCAAAGAACATGATCAAAGCTTAAAAATTGAGTAAAATATGCCTTGTGGAAGTTGGGAAATTTTTGGGTATTTTGAAAAGTCAACTTTGCTTCAAATGCCTTAAAATTGCTAATGGGCCACATTTTCTTCCAAGATTCATCATCCAAAGCATGTGCACGACCATTTGGCCCAAAGGGAATTTATTCATCATTTTTATTTATTTATTTGAATTTTTAATTGCTAATAATTCATTTAATTAATTAAAATATGGAAAAAATACCAAAGCAAGCTTTTCAAATCTTTTTATGCATGGAATATCTTCAAAATTTCGTGCATTATTTGATATGGAAAGAATCAGGAAGATTGGACATGATTGGTATCAAATATGCATGGAAAAGATTTGAAAATATATGCCATGAAAATCAAATATCTTTCCATCAATGCAAAGGGTTTTTGGATCAAAATCTTTACCCTAATCATTCCATACATAAGCCAGAAGCAAACCCTAGTGGAGGGGACGAAAAAAGCTGCGCCAGAAAACAAGAACAAAGTTGGTGTTTTTTGTCAAAAATTATAAAACTGAAAACGTGATTCCAAGGCTTTTCAAGGCAAGAAAACCATCCTATTGTGTTCCTGAGGCTTCAAGGAACGTGCCTGAATCAAAACCATCATCCTTAACGCGAAGAATTGGTAGAATAACCTCGTTCTGTTCATGCTTTTTTTTTGTATCCTTGTATCATGATTCATGCATTGTTTGTACTTTCTAATGTTGGATTTGTGTTCATTGGATCATTCTAAAGCTAACCACGTGTTTTAATTGAGTTTTTAAGCATCGTACGCGATTTCGCCATTGAAGCATGCTAGGGTTCCTCAAGCTTCAAATTGGGCATTTTCATATACTGTAAAATTAGGACTTCCCAGTACCATGGCTAAACTCAGGAAGCTTGGACGAACATAACCCACTAATCGCGCCTAATTTATGTAGCAAGATGGGCTAATCGCTATTTTTGAAAAGCTTGCATTTTGGGGGGGTTTAAAACCCCCGCTAATCTTTTTTGTTTCAGGGATAAATGAAGAAGATGATCATGTGGCGAAGTTTGATTGGGTACTTTGAATTCTGGCGCGCGTTTTTCTGATTTATACCACTAGCGTTTGTCCTTTTTTATAATAATTATGGTTCATATAATATACAAAGAAGCACAACAGCGCGATTGGTAAGGCATCAGTGTGGTAACCTCTGGGACCTGGGTTCGATCCCCAGGCCCCCCATATTATTTCCATATTTTTCTTGCTAATATCTTCCTATGCAGCATGCCTCCTGATGATCACCATACACCCATAATCCACACATGCCACATGGCCACTGAGGGCAATCCAAAGGTGGAGATCTGATGAACACCATGGACATTGGTTAACGCACATGCACGCTTCCAGAAAAGTCAAACAAGGCCATAAACATTGGGCCCAAATTGCTGGAACAAAACCTCCACTTGGGGTCAACACCCCCTAGGGTTTGTGTTTACTTTCTTTTTCTATCTTTTTTATTATTTGTTTAATTTAATTATTTCCTCTTAAAACTTTAAATTAATATTTTCATAAAACATAAAAAAGTAATAAAAATCAGAAAGTCATAAAAAATAAAATATATTTTATTTAAATGCTATTTTGTAAATAAAGTCTTACTAATTAATTAGTTTTATTCTTAGATTTAATTTTAACATTTTTTTCAATAAACTTAAAATTTGTAGAATTAGGTTTTAATTACTTTTATCTTTTTCTTTTATTTTCTCATTATTAATAATTAATTATTTATTTTTGTAATAAAATTGCATTAATTAATTAGGTTAATTTTAGGTTAAATTTTAATGCTTTCTTAATAAATTAAAAAATAGCTAGAACTAGGTTTTAATTCTAATTTAATTTTTCTTATTAAAAATCCATAAATACAAAAAACTCTAAAAAATCTTTTCTTTTTATTTTAATTTAATTAATTTGTTAATCGTAATTTAATTTCATAAAAAAGGGTCCAACGCCCTCGCATTCGATCGCAATTCCAATTCGCGCGTTTATTTTATTTCCTCCTTTTATGTAATTCTCCCAAAGCCGTGTAAATTAAACATCTATATTTCTCGCACTTTACTTTATTTTATGTCAAATCGGGTCCTGGATTTTATTTGGCGATGTGGACCCGCGCCTTTGTAATAGTTTAGGAACTTTATATTTCTCGCAACTTTTTAACTGCTAACAAATTGCATGCAAGAATGAATGTTAAAATAAAAACAAAAGCGTAGATCACCCATGACATGAATAAGACAAAAATAAATGAACATGACACACAAATCACACACCACCCCTAGGGTACGCCTCACTGTTTCCTTGCCCCTCGAAAGGTGATCGTCGAGTAGAGGATGTTTTAGTAAGTCCTCATGATCTGGGAACCTGGCATGAGGGTAGCTTCTAAGGTATCTTCCTATTGCTCCAGTGATCACCATGTCCCGAACCTCGAATTGACCCGAACACCTCCAACGGTGGTGCTACCTACCTCTCAATGGTGGGATGGCACTACTTTAAAGGACATTTACACAGACAAATTCCTTAGGGTAGGTAGACGACTCTAGATACTTGCTCTAATTTCAAAACAAATTCAAAAAAATACTTTTCACACCGACACCTTTTCAAAAGCTTTCGAAAGCAACTTTTCAAACACTCTTGAGGACCGATACAAGAGTCGAACTGAAATTTTCAAAGAAACTTTTTAAAACCCACAATTGAAAAGCAAACAAACCATTTTTGAAAACATAAATGAGCAAGTATCTAAGAGCCCATGGATAACCATGGATAGAAAGGGTGCTAACACCTTCCCTTTCTATAATCTACCTCCCGAACCGAGAGCGATCTCTATAAGGAATTTTTCTGTGCTTTTGTCCTTTCCATTTGGAGAAAATAAAAGACGGTGGCGACTCTTGCTTCCGCGACATTTCGCGAACCAGCATTAAACAGTCAGTTCCAGATCCACCGATCACAATGGCAAATGATCTTGACGGAATATGACATCCAGTACACGACTCAAAAGGCAATCAAGGGAAGTGTATTGGCAGACCATTTGGCACACCAACCAGTGGACGATTACCAGTCGTTGAACTTTGAATTTCCAGACGAAGACATCATGGTAGTAACTGATTGTGAAGTACCTGAACCGGATGAAGGACCTGAGGAAGGATCCCGATGGTCTATGCACTTTGACGGAGCCTCAAACGCTTTGGGTAATGGTATCGGCGCTGTGATCATATCCCCCAAAGGCACTCATACCTCACTCACTGCCCGGCTATGTTTCAACTGCACCAACAACATGGCAGAATATGAGGCATGTATCATGGGTCTTCAGGCTGCAATTGATTTAAGGATCAATTTTTTGAGTGTCTTCGGAGATTCTGCTCTCTTGATCAATCAGGTCAAAGGCGAGTGGGATACGAAACACCCAAATCTTATTCCTTACAAGGAGTATGTGCTGACATTGCTTCCCCACTTCGAGGAAATAACTTTTGAACACTTCCCAAGAGAGGAGAATCAGTTAGCGAACGCGTTGGCTACAATGTCTTCTATGTTCAAAGTCAAGTGGGACAACGAGGCGCCCCGGATCATCATTTGGAAGTTGGACGAGCCTGCATATTGCTGTGACCTTGAGGCTGAGGAGGTAATTGAGAAACCCTGGTATCATGAGGTGAAGAGGTACTTGGAAGCTCAAGAATACCCCGAGGGCGGATCTGTTAATGACAAGAAGTTTCTGAGAAGGTTTGCGGCAAAGTTCTTCCTCAGTAATGGCATTCTCTACAAACGAAACCATGATTCAACCTTACTACGTTGTGTGGATAAGACTGAAGCAGAAAGGATCATGGCAGAACTTCATGAAGGTACATTCGGAACGCATTCCGGTGGACATACCATGGCAAAGAAAATCCTTCGGGCAGGGTATTTCTGGTCCACAATGGAAGCTGACTGTTACCAGCATTCTCGAACTTGTCACAAATGCCAGATCTATGCTGACAAGGTGCACATTCCTCCGGTGCCTCTGAACGTCCTGACGGCACCTTGGCCTTTTGCAATGTGGGGCATTGATATGATCGGAGAGATCCGACCGACGGCATCCAACGGGCACCGCTTCATCTTGGTAGCAATTGATTACTTCACAAAATGGGTTGAGGCAGCCTCATATGCTACTGTAACCAAGAGCGTCGTGGCACGGTTCATTTGGCATAACCTGATCTGTCGATACGGTGTACCTGAAAGGATCATTACAGATAATGGTACCAATCTTAACAACAAGATGATCACTGAGCTCTGCGAGCAATTCAAGATACAGCACCACAATTCTTCTCCCTACCGACCGAAGATGAATGGGGCTGTAGAAGCAATGAATAAGAACATCAAAAAGATTGTGCAAAAGATGACAGTGACCTACAAATATTGGCACGAAATGTTGTCGTTTGCTCTTCATGGTTACCGCACCTCAGCACGGACTTCGACAGGGGGAACTCCCTTTTCCTTGGTCTATGGCATGGAGGCAGTCTTGCCTATTGAAGTCCAGATACCCTCTCTCCGGATAATGAAAGATGCAGACTTGAGCGAAAATGACTGGATCCAGACTCGGCTTGATCAGTTAAACCTAATTGACGAAAAGAGACTCGCTGCTATTTGCCATGGTCAAACGTACCAAAAACGGATGATCAGGGCATTTAACAAGAAGGTCAGACGACAAGAGTATCAAGTCAGAGACCTTGTAATCAAGCGCATCATTCTTCCTCAAAGTGATCCCAGGGGCAAATGGACCCCTACGTACGAAGGGCCATTTGTGGTTAAACATATCTTCTCAAGAGGAGCTATGATTCTAACCACTATGGATGGTGACGACCTTCCTCACTCTGCCAATGCAGACATAGTAAAAAGATACTACGCGTGAATCAAAGACCCGCTAGGTTGACACACCTAGGCAAAAATAAGGGCTTCCCGGCGAACCAAAAGGGTTCGGGCAAAAATAAGGGACGAAATGAAAAAATCTGTACACCCGGCAAGTCAAAAACCTGAAAAGGCAGCTTGGGCAAAAATGGGTATCCCGGTAGACTGAAAACCCGAAAGGGCGGTCCAGGAAAAAGTTAGGGATAAAGCGTAATACTATGTCTCATTGGATCACCTGGCATCCAGGATTCGGTATCAACTATCAGGGTCAGACGGCATCGATCAATCAGCTTCATCTTCAACTAAACAACAAATTGATGAGACGCTTGAAGACATAAAGGCAATAGCAGAGTTGGAACCCAGTGGGATTTTTCACATGGCTGTTTTGTCTTCCTTTTTCAAAATTGTATAAACTCTATGTTGTTCGGCGGCGTTCTCTTACTAGGACGTCAGCCTCTTATACAAAAATTCCTATTTACAGGCAAATTTCAAAATCAATACAAGTTCAATTTTTCAGACAAGTTATCCATTGTTTTTCCTTTTTCTGTTTTGTTTTGCGAAGAACATCCAATGTTCATTTTTTGATATATGCATTTGACATTAATTGCTAATCATAAATACTTGCATGCGAAACAAAAGACTAATTACAGATGACATCAGAAACAGGGGCAGTTTAGAATTGTCTAAGCGATCTAGTTGCTCTGTCCACTGAGGTACCAAGGTAGGTTCGGTTGAAGAAAGTGGCCAAGTTACCTCAACTCCCACAGAGTAAGACAAGATTCAGCAATACTTTCCCCAAGCAGAGTTGGTTTCCTATCAGCTCTGGAAAGACACAATATTCCCCTAGCGGGTCAGCAATACTCTCCAAGCAGGATTAGTCTACTGTCGGTCTTAAGGAAGTTGGGTATCAACAATCCCCAGTGAAGTATAGACATTCCTCAACAAGCGTCCCCGGCAGTCTTAGTATAAGATTGTTCCCCGGCGGAATACCAACACCCCAGTACAGTCTGAAAGGTTTCCCCAGGAGAGTTGAATCATTATCCCTAGCAGGTCTTGAAGCTTATCCCTAGTAAATTCTGGAAGCTTATCACCTGCAGAGTACGTACGTCTCTACCGGACTTTATTCAAAGGTTATTTCCCCACCAGGGTATAACTGGGTTATCCTCAGCTAATTACCATGGAAAGATCGTCCTCAGCAAAGTTCTTCCTATCCCCAGCGGAGTTCATCAAAGTTCCCCAACATAATTTATCAGCGGAATCCCCAGCGGAGTTTATCGTTGAAATCCCCGGCGGAATCTATCGTTGAAATCCCCAGCGGAGTTCTCATTAAAACCTCGGCGAAGTATCTCTTCCCACAAAGTAATTCCCCTCAGAGTAATTTGTCTAACAAGTTTATTCCCCAACGGAGTCATCATCTCCTACCGGTTTATTCTTGCAACCATCATCCCCAACGGAAACGAAGAACTCTACTCTTCAACATCAGCCCATGATTTGATTCCCTGGCCAGCCGTCAAGGATTTATTTTCCTAGACAAAAATACATTCATAAACATTTCACATTTCATACATCCTGCCTGCATACATGATAAAATGCATACAACACTATCTCATTTTGAGCATCATGACATCATGCATTTCATACATCATGACATTGCATACAACTGATGTCTTGCCTTTTCAGGAAAAGGTCAATCCAAAGATGATTACTATCAACTATCACAATTCCAGATTTGATACCTGTATCCAGCCAGGGCACATCTGTGAGTGATTGATTGTAGATTCAATACCTGTATCTAGCCAGGGCATATCTACATGAAGAGTTTGAAGATCAAACACCTGTAACAGGCCAGGAAATTATCTTTCATTCTCAGGTCAAAGGTCTACGCCTGTATCCATCCAGGAAAGCTTCTCTACCAACCTTTTGCAATTCCATATTCGATACCTGTATCCAGCCAGGGCACATCTGTGAGTGATTGATTGTAGATTCAATACCTGTATCTAGCCAGGGCATATCTACATGAAGAGTTTGAAGATCAAACACCTGTAACAGGCCAGGAAATTATCTTTCATTCTCAGGTCAGAGGTCTACGCCTGTATCCAGCCAGGAAAGCTATCTCTACCAACCTTTTGCAATTCCAGATTCGATACCTGTATCCAGCCAGGGCACATCTGTGAGTGATTGATTGTAGATTCAATACCTGTATCTAGCCAGGGCATATCTACATGAAGAGTTTGAAGATCAAACACCTGTAACAGGCCAGGAAATTATCTTTCATTCTCAGGACAGAGGTCTACGCCTGTATCCAGCCAGGAAAGCTATCTCTACCAACCTTTTGTAATTCCAGATTCGATACCTGTATCCAGCCAGGGCATATCTGTAGACGACAATTCCAGATTCGATTCCTGTATCCATCCAGGGCATATCTGTAGATAACATTCCCAGATTTGACACCTGTATCTAGCCAGGGCACATCTGTGAGCAACCAATTGTAGATTCGATACCTGTATCTAGCCAGGGCATATCTGCACGAAGAGACTGAAGATCAACACCTGTAACAGGCCAGGAAACCATCTTCCTTTCTCAAAATACACAAGTTCTCGCTAAGGAATCTCTTATGCGATCAATACCTCCAAATGGCATCTATAAGCCCATTCTCGACAAGGTTCTGTCATGTCTCCAGATGGCATCTATAAGCCCATCTCCCTATCCACCATCTCTCCAAATGGAATCTATAAGCCCATTCCTACCATCACATTGCTGATACTCCACTATACGAGTGCAAATTTCTGGGCACTTTAGTGTTCAATCATCTTCCACCTTCGGATTACGAAAGGCAAGCCTGCCAATCTAACTCTTCAGGTGCAATAAGATTGAACAGGGGCAACTGTTGTACCCCAAAATTTGCCCTCTCTTTCTTCAGGAAATCATCTTGGATTTTCAGAGTCCCTCTGAAACAAATCCAAGTCCAGAATTGTCATTTTTGCCCAAGCAGACCATTTACAAGAGCAAGATGATCGCACAAGCGCTAAAGACAATGTTTTTATCTAAAAAAAATTTAAAATTCTAAGTACTTGGAATTTTTCTCTAAAAAATGAGTGTTTAAGAAGAAATCAGCGCTTCAGAACTTCTGGACCAAACTCCAGATAGAAACGGTCAGAAGTTGCAAGCTTGGCTCAACGCAGTCAGAAGTTGGCTCTTCAGCAGCTACATCAGCTCAATCAGAAGTTGTAAACGTGGTTCAATACGTAAGTCTCAGACAGAACATGACCCTTTCAGCAGTTACGCAAGCTCATCCAGAATTTGCTAAAGGAATTCAAAAGAAGCAAGGAAGACTGAAGGCTATTTCAGAACATGCTGAAATCAGAAGATGAAAAGGTCAGAAGAGTGGGTGTTACACTGATACAGAATCTCTAAGCCCGGGAGGTCCAGAAGCAAATCCAAGGAACGTGTTAGAAAATCAGGAGAATCCCCAGAACTTGCTAAGACAACAGGAAGCCAAGGCCAGAGCATGGTTTACGTTGTTCTTGTTGAAACAGAACTGCTGGTTCAAAGTTTGGTTTCCATTACCAGAATATTAGTGTTGATAAGTCTCATCACCATTTAATGCTCATTAATGCTCCCAACCACTCCTGAACATTCATCCAAGTAACCCCTTCACGTGTGGCTTGGTAAATGCCTTTATGCAGATTCTGGCATGGGTTTACGCGCCACCGCCCACCTAAGAGGTCACTTCTCTCCAATCCACGCCTGCTGTTCCAGCCTAGGCTGAAAGGCTATCTGTTATCACAACTTCCCAGGAATTTCTGTCAAAGAACAATTCAAACTCTGTTGGCGCCTTTAATGACCAAGAAATCCACAAGAGCTTTGCCTATAAATAGAGAACCATTGTCCACTGAAAAGAGGCGTTCAAGAAACAGAAAAATTGCTAAGAGAGAAACAGAAATCTTTAGCAAGAAAGTGTTGTGAAGTTCTGCCAAAATCTTCAGTGTTTCATAACTTTGAAGTTCTTACCTTCAAACTTCATCAAAATACCCAGTTTTCTTTGTGAACTAAAAACCCCCCTTTTGAAACTTCTGACCCTATATACGCATACACCTTCACCTACCCTTTTCAAAAAGAATCTGTCCAGAATACCATCAGAGCCAAAAGCTAGTTTTCATCCACAAACTTTTCCAACAGTCAGGTAAGCACCTGCTGACCTTCATCACGCTGCTAAGCATCATCAGCTGTGCATGCTCAAATAATCATAATGTAAATATCATGTTGTTGTTGTTTGTGTTCTGAGGATTTTCATACCTCAGAATGTTCTGAGCCAGTGTAGAATCTGCTTGTGACCTTGTTGGTCCTGCCCTCTGAAACACTTTGACATTTGCTGGAGCTGTTCCAAATATGTTTCCTGTTTTGTGGAATAACAACGAAATTGCAGATGTTCTGATTAGTACAGGGAAAATCCAAGTGCTGACTTTGACGTTAGCACATCTGAAGCCTATTTTGCTGTCAATAATATCATAACTTCTAAGAGTTATTGTCTTTCCAGCAGGATCAGAACTTCTGACTTCCCCACTAACAAACTTTTGTCTTGCAGCGCAGGGGAGTCAGAACTTCTGATTTCCCCACTAACAGGTTTCTGTTTTGCAGGTGTCAGAGTCAGAAGTTCTGACTCATACAGTTTAACCAAAAGGTTGATCATCTGGCAGCGGGTCTGAGTCAGAACTTCTGATGACCTCTCAGCAGCGCGCTGGCTCCCTCTCTCTTTCTCTCTATCTTGTTTTTTGCTATTTTCTTTTTTGTCTATTTTTCTCGTTGAACCCCCCATGTACAAATGTGTACCCCCACTCCCTAATTGTTGTAATAGCGTAGGATTTTATATTTCCGCTTCCTATTGCTAGTAATTAGGATGTGTATGGCAAGATAAAATCAATGAAATAGAAAATCCTAATTCAAAGATAAACTCTTGTATGCAATAAAACACACTTGCACACTAACACCCCTAGGGTTACATCCACTTGTTGCCTTAAAAATTGGGCCATGTTATGCATGCAAAGTATCTTGGTAAAACAAATAAAATCAAAAGATCATAGTCCCTCGACGACGCTTTCGAAAGTTGCCTTACAAAAATGATCTTAGTCCCTCAAAAGAAAAAAAACTAAGATACTTTGCAACATTGCTATCATGGTCTATACGATGACTCGCGCCCGTCCCGTTCACATCCTAACACAAGATGGTCCACCAAATACAATGGTGGAACAAAATTGTTAAAAGGGTTAAAACATAGAGAAAACCTTTGAGTAAATTTAGGGGTAGACAAACTCTTAGTTACTTGCCAACTTGCAAAACAAAAACACTTGCCTATTTTTTCAAAACCACACATCACAACACACTTTCAAAACCACTTTCAAAAAACATTGAAAACTTTTCAAAAGACATACACCTTTGTATACATCCCAACATGGATCATTACAAAGGTTGCCACCACATTGGCCTCTTTTCAAAACATTTTCAAACACACACGCAAAGCACCATTTCAAACAACTGAAAATCAAGGCAAGTTGATCTATGCAAGTAACTAAGAGCCCATGGATAACCATGAATAGAAAGGGTGCTAACACCTTCCCTTTCTATAATCTACTCCCCGAACCCAAGAAAACATCTCAAAGGTTTTTGCTGTGCTTTTTTAACCTTTCCTTAGGATAAAATAAAAAGTCGGTGGCGACTCTTGCTCAACCGAAACATTTGCGAAAACAAACGCAAAACCCAAGTCAGTTCTCCCACCGTATCACACATGCAATACTCTCGAAAAAGGAGTATATTTTATAAAAACGATTAAACTCGTAAAATCAACACAAGGTCCCATCAGGTGTGCCAATTTGTTTACCGTGAAAAATGGTAAACAACCGCTGATCTTCCAAAAGGTAACTTATTTGGTGACTCGCGGGATCGATCAGATTGATCCTAAGACATGGTTGATTTTTATCATTTAAATGCTTTAAAATAGAGAGTTTAGACTAATCCTAATGGTGATTAACGCAAGTAAGGTAGAGACACTTTAAGTAAATTGCATGGAGAAAAGCTTGATAAAGTAAATAAAAGCATTAAAGGCTTGTTAAATAAATGACTTCGACTGAGATAAATAAGTGAAAGCGATAAATTGCTTGAATGTAAAAGATTTCGATTAAGGTAAATGGTGTTTCACACATACATTATCAATGATTCATTCTCTCACGCTGGGTACTTGAATCTAAATGAGTGACTTGTATACAATGATGAACACACGCAATAACTACGTGAACACTTAGTATTTATACTAAAAATCCTAAGTAACTGCTGGGCAGTTACATCGCTTCGTGGTGACACCACATGGCACGTTCACAACCCTCGACGCCTACTTCCACGCCACGTTGCGCTTGGTAACTACTGGGAACCGTTTTCCCTCCAATAATTCAAAATTCAAACTGTTCGATCTTGGGCATCAGGGACCTTGGTCGAAAGGTTGCTCCTTCGATGTTGAAAACAACATGATTCCAACTTAGAGAAATTTCTCTAAGTATCTTGTCATTCTTTGATAAGCCTTCAATGTGATCAGCTGATCGAAGCCTTCTTGTGTAGGAAACTCTTCTAACTCATAATTAATGATCTATATGATAATAGAACGTGGGTGTAGAATTTAGGAACCAACAACTTTAACCAACGATATTGCCATCATAACCATTTCCGACAATCCTCCCAAGGCTTGCAAAAGGCCTGTCAGGATTACACCCAACTATGAATGTGTACCTTTAAAGATCACCATGCCGGGACCTGTCTTGTACCAATCAAGCAAAATGATACCGTGGAACTATGGGGGAGAAATCTTCTACCACGGCATCAAACAAATCAAAACAGTACAAGAAATTTCTGAAGAAGACCCTGATATAGGGAACATCGCGGGTACAAGCAAGATAACCCGCAGTGGCCGGATCTTTTCTCCGGAGATTGCTCCCCCCCGAGCAGTTTTCGGACCCTTAAAAGCTTCTGCACCTGTTAGGCCCTCTGTGCAAGGCCCAGTGATTGAAGAGTTAAACACTCCTGAAGAAAGACCATCTGCTGATAATACCGACAAGGGTAAGGGGATACTGGAAATTCCTGTCAGGACGAAGGCTCATGTTGTGGTTATCCTCGAAACCACTCAGAAGAAAATGGATGAAATCCTAAAAATAATCAGAAAAAGTGACTATGATGTTGTGGAACAATTAGGGCAAACCCCTTCTAAAATTTCAATGTTAGCTTTCTTGCTCTGTTCGGAGGCCCATGCTAAGGCCCTGATTAAATTCTTGAAGACGGAACATGTACCCTAAGAGACCTCGGCTGACCAATTTCAGGATTGTGTGGCCAGTCTTACTGCTGACAATGGCCTGGGATTTTCCGACGCTGACTTAACTCCCAAAGGAAGGAAGCACAATGATGCATTACATGTTTCAGTTGAATTCCGAGGAACCACTCTCTCCCATGTCTTGGTTGATACTGGTTCTTCCCTGAATGTGCTGCCAAAGAAGGCCTTAGACTGTTTGGATTGTGAAGGTTTGACCCTCAAACCTAGTAACATCGTCGTCAGAGCTTTCGATGGTTCCAAAAGAATGGTGCATGGAGAGGTTGATATTCCTATCAAGGTAGGCACCAAAGTGTTCAACTTCACCTTCTACGTAATGGACATCCGTCCGTCATACTCATGTTTGCTGGGAAGACCGTGGATCCATTATGCCGGGGCAGTTACCTCCTCTTTACATCAGATGCTGAAATATCTTGTTAAGGGTAAAATCATAACTGTGCACGGCGAGGAAGAGTACATGATTAGTCATCTCAATTCCTTTCGATATGTGGAGTTAGATGGCGAGTTCATCGAAACGCCTTTTCAACATTTTGAGGAAGTTTCTTCCGAGGTAGCAGTTGCGAAGACAGTGGTTGAGGTACCTATCATTCCCAAGTATGGCATCTCTCAAGGACACAGAGGCTGTGATTAAGGAGGGGAAGAGCACAGTATGGGGACAATTGCCTGACTTTCCCCATAAGACGGACAAGTTCGGTTTAGGGTTTACTGCTGCAGGACAGAAGGCTATGTGTCGCTCTAAGATTGGAAGACCACCCGTCAAGATTTCTCACCATGGAATCAACGCTGTAGAAGATGAAGCTGAGGAGAGCCACTTTGAAGATTGGATTTTTCCGACTGTCGAAGGGGGTTTGAGCAATTGGGAAGCAAAGGATTTTGTTCCTATCACCTTTATCAACCAGTAATTTTATCTTTGAACAACTTCCCGTTTTTATGGTCTGTAATAACTAAAACAATTCGCACACTATTTTCACCTCATGCCTTGCCCGGGGCATGTAGGTCCATTTGTAAGGGCTTGATTTTCTTCATAATCATATGCCATGTTTTAATGAATCATTGGACGTTTTTCATCTATAAACTGTCGTTTTCATTTTATTTCCTTTTGCATTTTTGTTTGTTTAAGGATGGCTATCCCTTACACACACCCACACTCACAAATGCAGGTACCCAGCCGCTCCAGATTCCATGGGTGACTATTCTGCTTTAACCTTCGATAACTCTGAAGATTTGGTCAATCATGATGAGTACGAAGTTGACGAAGATTGTGAAGTGCCGGGAGAGTTAGCCAGACTTCTACAACAAGAAGAGAGGGCCATCTTGCCTCATGAAGAGTTGCTAGAAACCATCAAGTTAGGGACAGAGGAGGACAGGAAGGAAGTAAAAGTGGGTGCCAACCTGGAACCAAGTGTCAAGGAGCACTTAGTGCAGTTGTTGAACGAATATGTTAAAATCTTCGCTTGGTCTTATGAAGACATGCCAGGGCTAGACACCGATATCGTGGTTCACCGTCTCCCTACAAGAGAAGATTGTCCACCGATCAAGCAAAAGGTTCGCCGAATGAGGCCTGACATGTCTGAGAAGATTAAGGCTGAAGTAATGAAGCAATTCAGCGATGGTTTTCTGGCTGTTACAACCTATCCACAATGGGTTGCTAACATTGTGCCCATACCCAAAAAGGACGGCAAGGTCAGAATGTGTGTGGACTATAGAGATTTGAACAGGTTCAGCCCTAAAGACGATTTTCCACTACCGCATATCGACATCTTGGTTGACAACACAGCTCAACACAAGGTTTTTTCCTTCATGGACGGATTCTCGGGCTACAACCAGATTAAAATGGCCCCCGAGGACATGGAGAAAACTACCTTTGTCACGCAATTGGGTACCTTCTGCTACAAAGTGATGTCGTTCGGACTGAAGAACGCAGGGACAACCTATCAACGCGCCATGGTAGCTTTGTTTCATGATATGATACATCATGAGATCGAAGTTTACGTAGACGACATGATAGCTCGATCACAAACAGAAGAAGAACACCTTGAACATTTGCAAAAGTTGTTTGCCAGGTTGAAGGAGTATAAGCTCAGACTGAATCCAAGCAAGTGCACTTTTGGAGTTAGGTCTGGTAAACTTCTGGGATTTATTGTCAGCAACAAGGGCATTGAAGTTGATCCAGCTAAAGTAAAAGAGATACAAGAAATGCCTGCCCCCCGTACTGAAAAGGAGGTTAGAGGATTCTTGGGAGGCTTGAACTATATTGCGAGGTTCATCTCTCACCTAACATCTACTTGTGAGCCAATTTTCAAACTGTTGAAGAAAGATCGGGTAGTTGAATGGAACAATGATTGTCAAGTTTCTTTTGATAAGATTAAGGGGTATTTACTAGAACCTCCTATCCTGATGCCTCCCGTCGAAGGAAGGTCGTTGATCATGTATCTGACTGTTTTGGATAACTCAATGGGGTGCGTGCTGGGTCAACATGACGAGTTTGGTCGAAAAGAGCATGCCATTTATTACCTTAGCAAAAAGTTTACCGACTGTGAGACTCGCTACTCACTGCTCGAGAAAAATTGTTGCACTTTGGTATGGGTTGATCGCTGGCTAAGGCAGTATATGTTGACTCATCCACTTTGCTGATTTCCAAAATGGATCCGATCAAGTATATCTTCGAGAAGCCTGCTTTATCTGGAAGAATCGCTAGATGGCAGATGATCCTGACTGAGTATGACATCCAGTATACTACCCAAAAAGCTATAAAAGGGAGTGTACTAGCTGACCATCTAGCTCATCAAGCCGTCGAAGATTATCAATCTATGAGATTCGACTTCCTAGACGAGGACATCATGACATTAGACAACATCAAAGGTAACGGACCGTATGACGGACCTGAACAAGGATCCCGATGGACCCTGTACTTTGATGGTGCTTCAAATGCACTTGGCAACGGTATCGGTGCGGTACTCATCTCTCCGGAAGGTTGTCATACACCCTTCACTGCCCGACTTTGCTTCAGTTGTACCAACAACATGGCCGAATATGAAGCTTGCACCTTTGGTCTCAAGGCTGCTATAGACTTGGGAATCAAATCTTTGGTCGTATTTGGGGACTCAGCTTTGGTTATCAGTCAAGTCAAAGGAGAGTGGGACACCAAACATCCTAATCTTATGCCATACAAGGAACATGTTCTGACATTGTTGCCTCATTTCGAGCAGATTACTTTCGAACATTTCCCGCGAGAAGAGAATCAACTAGCAGATGCTCTGGCTACAATGTCTTCCATGTTTAAACTCAACTGGGATAACGAGGCTCCCCAAATTACCATCGAGCGAATGGATGAACCTGCACACTGTCATGAGATTAATACCGGAGAAGTAGTGGAACAACCCTGGTTTCATGAAATCAAAAGGTATCTCCAGACTAGAGAATACCCCGAAGGAGCTTCCATCAATGACAAAAAGTTCTTAAGGAGATTTGCTGCTAAGTTCTTCCTAAGCAATGGCATCCTTTATAAACGCAACCATGATTGTGTTTTACTCCGATGCGTGGACAAAGCTGAAGCAGAGTTGATCATGACTGAGATACACAGTGGCACATTTGGCACCCATTTGAGCGGACATACGATGGCTAAGAAGATTCTAAGGGAGGGCTACTACTGGTCTACCATGGAAGTTGTTGTCACCAACATTCTCGTACTTGCCACAAATGTCAAGTCTACGCCGACAAGGTACATATTCCTCTTGTTCCTCTCAATGTTCTGACAGCTCCTTGGCCATTCGCAATGTGGGACATTGACATTGTTGTACCCCAAATTTTGACCTAAGATATCGTCTCCTACCTGCATTATTACATTACATTTATTTTGATCCATCGATTTTAAAATTCATAACTTTTTCTGGCCAAGAGTTATTTATGCTGAACATTAAATCATTTAATCGATTCGCGCTAAAATGATGTTTATCAATTATTTATTATCTTAAATTTGAATAATTGAAATTCGTTTTCGATTATTATGTAATTTAAAGATGTATAGATAATAAAATAAACATTAGAAAAGAGGCGCATTAATTTGTGCGGACAGTATTTATTTATTACTCATTTATCTTAAATTTAAATAACTGGAATTTATTCTTAGTTATTACATAATTTAAAGGTTTATGAATAATATAATAAGCATTCGGAAAAATTCATTGGTCAATAACGATTATTTAATCATTCGTCATTCTAAATTAAATAATTGAAACCTTATTTTAATTATTATAATTTAGAAAGTTATGGATGAAGAACTAAATAATGAAGATTATTAATTGATCAATGATACTTATTTATTTATCTGTTTATTATTCGGAATGTAAGTAATTGAAATTCGTTTTCAATTATGATTCGTTTAAAGAACTATAAAGGATAAATAAATGATTAAAGAGGAAGAAGAATTTAATTGGCAAATAGTTTTTTTATTCATTTTTCTAATTGTACAGTTATTATGTAAACATTGTATCTATTACAATAAATTACAATAATAAATTGACAAAAACTAAAATGAAATAAAAAAAAACTAATCTATCCTAATTCTAAAACTTCCGATCCAATGCGTTTTGTCCGCTCACTTAATGTTACCTGCAAAATTAAAAAAAAAAAGAGATTAGAATTCGAATAAATGATTAAAAAAAAAAGCGAAATTATTAAAGATTCATCATTAAATGCAATGGCCGGAATCAGTTATTCTTTTTTGCAAATCACGGGATTTCTCCCGGTTCACAAAAAAGAAAGGAATTTTAAAACATATGCACAAGTTTATGTTTTCCAAAAATTGCATGTTTAAATTAATCACATTTTTTTTTGAAAAATCCCAAATGCAAACATACAGCATAAGCATACAAAACCCATGCATTTTCCACATATGCAAGCATGCTACGTAACCAATGCCCACACAGCAGAAAGACAAAACAAGTTTTGTATTAGAGGAAAACATGCAGTTTAACCACAAATGCAAGTAATATAGAAATTCCATTTTCATCATTTTCTGGCCATTGCAGTTTCAGAAAAGTACAGCTTATCACTCTTTTATCAAAGCCATACTGAGAGAAAAAGAGAGGGAGAAGTGTGGGATTTGCAGGCTTGGCATAGGCAGAAAGAGGTTATACAAGACAAACTAAAATATAGCCAGTAGAGATAATAACACAAAAGAAGAATAGAAACAAATTGGAGGGACAGTAGTGCAGAATGCCCAAGAGATCCCAAGCATATTTTCAAATTTCCAGCCTGTAGCGAAAGAGAAGAGGGAAGTTGTTATAACACATAACAAAAGGGAACCAATATCACAGCATATACATATCCAAGCCTTCAAGAAAAAACTTAGAGATTTTAGTTCTCAAAAAACACACAAAGCTAGTAAACCTGCATAATCATATCTACTGTCAAAAACCATTCCCAAACCTTATGGCCAAAACTTTGCAATTTGATTGAGCCATTAAAGCCAACATCATCATCCTGTCATCAAAAAAATATCAAAAATAATCTTACAGCAAACTAGTTAAAACCACCATCAATATGGCCTAACAAACTTCTACCCCAATTTCCATCAATCTGTCCAAACCACACGAAATCCCTACATTCATCACCATGTCAAACTGTTGTTCAAGCTTGAACTTCCTCAATCAAAAAACCTTAAATTTTCTAAGGCAACCGGTTAGGCCTCAGTATCAACATCATTGGCCTTTTCAAAAAAAACAATTACTCAAGCCAACATCATTCCAAAAAACCATTATTCAGACCAACAGAATCATCATACAGTAGCAGTTTCAACGAGAAGAAGAAGAAGGAAAACCAAGTGCAGTATCACGTTCAAAGAAGAAGAAAGAAACAAAGCACAGTTTCAACAAGAAGAAGCGCACAGTATCATTTTCAACAAGAAGAAGAGAAACAGTAACTCATTCAAAAAGAGAAGCAACATCACGTTCAAAGAAGGAAAAGAAAACAGAAGTACAGTACCAAGGCCACCAAGAGAAGAAAAATCGTGAAATACCGGTCACCGTTGGGCTCGCTTCCCCTCTCCTCGCCGCCTGGCCTCCGTCACTCCTAGCTTCCTCCTCCGTCTCCATCTAGGTAACGATCCCTCTTCTCTTCTATTTCTTTGAACATCCTCAAATCAGCATTAACAACCAAATATAAGAATCAAGATCAACTTAACAGAAATCGTAGAATCAAATCAACATGCAAGAACGAATTAAGTGTAACAAATCAATCGCGTCTCTTACCGTCTCCGCCTAGCTGTCCCGTTTTTCGTCCAACTGGAGGGAAGAGGAGCTGGAGTGGGTGGCCATAGCAAGGAGAAGCATCAAGCTCAAAGGTGAGAGTGAAGAAGAAGAGGCGAAGAAGAAGATCATGAAGAAGAGAGGCGCGCCGTTTCTGCCTAACACAAAACCCTAAATCCCAAATTTGTTAAACATAAATTAACCCTAATGCTGTGTTAACTATTGGGCTTCACCCCTTATTTCCCAGCTTAAGCCCACGACTCCTTTGTGCACCCCCCCCCCCCCTGTCTTCGATTTTTTTGCCTTGGGCTTTATCCCAATCTTTTAGCCCATTTCTCTCTATTTGATTACCCCCCCTTAGAATCTTATTAGTTTAAGTTTTAATCTAGTTAATCAAAATAAGAGATGTAATCTAAAGCTTTTTAATAATCGACCATTTTATTAATTTAAACTCTTAGAATTTAATTTAATAATCTTAGTATCTTTTTAAAAAAAATTAGATTTAAGTTAGTAGCATTGAGTTTTAATTTAATTTAATCATTAAAGAGTTCTTAAAGTAATACTTTTTATAATAAAAGGCAAAAAAAAAATAGAAAAAACTAAAAAATATATTTTATTTTCTCGTCTTATTAATATTAATATCAATATACATCAAAAAAAAACTTAATAACTTAAAACTAAAAAAAAAACGTCCTCGTTAAATAATTCTTTTGTTTTATCCTTATCAAAAATGTGTGAAAAAATTTAAAATACTTTCTTCCCGTTAACATCAAACCAAAAAATCATAAAAAACGCATTATTCGCATCCTCTATTCCATCATTTAGATTATCGTTATTTAATCGTTATTCGCATATTTTGTCCGTGTATTTATCTGTTTATTCGGTTTATGCTTAAATCCAAAGGGAAAAACAGTAAATTTGTTGACTTCATGTCTTCAAATCTAACTGCGCGAATTTTCGCACTTCATTAAAACTTAGGATAATTTTTCCTCAAACATTCACCCTTTTCAAGACCTATACCTTTTAAGCAAAAACTTCGACATTAGGTCGTCGTATCTTCAAAAACCCGTCCGTATCCCTTTTCGGCCAAAACGATTTATTTTCAATCAAGTGATCAATTTTAAATAAAACAGATATTTCAAAAGGTTCCTATAGAGTACTATAGATGCATTGGGTGCTAGTACCTTCCCATTGTATAACCAACCCCCGAACCATAAGATCTCTTTTCAAAAACGCTTTGTATTTTTATTAATATTTACATTGCATATTTAGGGTTTTATTTCGCTCTTTTCCCTTTTCCTTTGGAAACAATAAAGCGCGGTGGCGACTCTTGCTTTTGTGAGACGAATTAATCAATAATTTGATCTCCGATTTACCCCGCTACATTTTTTATCGCTACAGAATTGGCGACTCTGCTGGGGAAAGATTGACCTCTTGCTGGTCCATCCCTAAGTGGGTTAAGCCTAATTTGTCTTATCTGTTTAACTATTATTTGATTTGCTTGATTATGTGTTTAAATTGGGGTGTTTGGGTTTTTTGCAAAGGACGAATCCTATACCCGGATTAAGTAATACTTAAGGAATAGGACGGGCGGTATAGTCATGTTAACTTTGAGGGAGTAATCCCGAAGAAGGAGGCATGAGATCCCCCACTCAATGGAAGGCCCTCTTGAACTTAATATTTGTTTACCGAGTAATCGGGAAGACATTATTATTTTCGACCTAGGAGCCCGAGAAGTTGAGGACCGTAGAACCCTAACCCATCTTGGCCTTTTTAGGTGTAGCGCGGAGACTATCACGGAGTAATTCGGAAGTAGTTGTCACGCGATGCTACGCTCAGATGAGTTTCTCTTGAGAATATTGCTAATTATTGAGTAATCAAGACGTTGGTAATATCCGAAAGAGGGATGTAGACTCTGGGAACTCTTAGAACCTTGTCTTACAGAGGTGATCGAAACGTTAGTACATACCTTTGGGTGGGCTTTACCCTCGACTCCATGCTGAACGCTGGACCTTTAAACCTCATGTTTGCAAACTTGTGTGTGACTGTTGCATTATCATTCATTCATGCATTCATCAACATCTTTGTAAAAAACTCGTTTTTTCAAGGAACTTTGGAATGATTTTTGCAAACGTCTCAGGGTATTATGGAACTTGGAAGGAGAAATACTCGAAGCTTTAGCTTCAAGGAGCCCGAGATTGAAGAATTGAAGAGTTTGATTCCGAAGATAGAGAGTCCGACAGATTTTCAGAAGAAATATGGGTCCATCGTACCGCTCATGAAGCGCAAGATGAAGAAAGGCATCCTCAACACGCTGGTTCAGTTCTATGATCCCCTGTACCGATGTTTCACCTTCCCGGATTATCAGTTGATGCCTACTTTAGAGGAGTACTCCTATATTCTCGGTTTGCCGATCGCCGACCGTGTTCCTTTTTCTGGATTGGAAGAGGAGCCTAAATCCCACGAGATAGCAACCATCACCCACCTGAAGAAATCAGAGATAGAGGAGAATATGACTATGAAAGGAGGAATCCGGGGTTTGCCGGCGCAGTTTCTGTTGAAGAAAGCTCGTTATTTTGCTGATACAAAGGATATCGTTGCCTTCGAGGACGTGTTTGCTTTACTCGCGTATGGTCTTTTCTTATTCCCTAACGTTGATAAATTTGTGGATGTCAATGCCATCAGAGTTTTCCTGATTGGAAATCCGGTCCCTACGCTGCTAGGAGACACGTATTACTCTATCCATCTTCGAAACTCTTATCAAGGAGGGATGATTATCTGTTGTGTGCCGTTGCTGTATCAGTGGTACGTCTCGCATTTACCTGGGTCCGATGCTTTCTGGGATCTCGAGAGGGAACCGCGTTGGGCGCCAAAGATTATGGCTCTCACTCATTTCGATATTGACTGGTACAATCGAGTTTACCATGACGTGGAGATCATTGACAGCTGTGGTGCTTTTCCCAATGTACCTCTTCTTGGTACGAGGGGTGGAATCAACTACAACCCTGTTCTAGCGCGCCGTCAGTTCGGGTACCCGATGAGAGATAAGCCGAACAGTATCCATGTGAGTGGTTTCTTTCTTCAGGAAGGACAAGATCATCAGGCTGCTAAGAGGGAGATTGAAGGAGCTTGGCGCCATATCCACAAGAAAGGGAGAGATATGCTGGGACATAGAGGTGCCGTCTCTTTGGAACCTTACCTGCAGTGGGTCCGTGCTAGGGCTTGTGCTCTCAAGATGCCGTATAAACTTGAGAAACCTTTATTCCCTGCCATCGCACCATCGTCAGTCGTTATCCCTATCGCGGATGTAGGAGAATATCAGGGAAATCTGGCTAGGATGAAGTCCGAGAGGGATGCTTGGAAGGAAAAGTACCATATGTCCGAATATGAGAATCGAGTCCTGACTCGACAGCTGAAAGAAAAGAAGGAGTTGTTGCTTATTCAAGACGGCCGGTTCGTTGACCACGATGAGAAGCTTCGTCAGAAAGATGCCTTGCTGAAGAAGTACGCGAGTGAAAGAAAAAGAAAAAGGGAAGGTTCGGTAAGCGTGGCTCTCGTTCCTAATCCGCAAGAAGAAATCATCGATCGACTGATAGCGGAAAAGAAGGATATGGAAGACTTTTACGAAGAAAAGATCAGGAAGCTCCGATTACAGCTGGTGTTTGGTCTGTCATCTGAGGATTCCGAGTAAGCTTTAGCTTTAGTTTATTTTATTGATGTCATTTTGTAAAACTATGTAAAAGGGCTTCATGCTCCGAAGTTGTAATTTATTGTTTTATTAAGGGCTTCATGCTCCGAAGTTGTAATTTATTGTTTTGTTAAGGGCTTCATGCTCCGAAGTTGTAATTTATTGTCTTATTTTGGGTTTCATGCTCCAAGTTGTAATTTACTGCTTTCATGTTTTAAAAATGTAATTTATCACTTTATTATGGTTTTCATGTTGCGAAGTTGTAATTTATTGCTTTCCTTAGTGGATTTGTTATCCCAAAGTTGTAATTCCAAATTATAAGTTGTAATTTATCGCTTTCGATTAACGGATTGAGTTTTGTTGTTCTAAATTCCTTTACCATTGATGTATGCAAAGTTACTAAAGTTCCTTGAAAAACTTTTAAAATGAGTCATCATTTGCATTGCCATCATGCATCATTTCACATTCCACATCACATGTTTTCTAGAGTCTCATTCTTGTTCTTTTTCCACCGAAGGTTGTCAAGCTGTCTCACCGATACGACACTCGGGCCAATCGTCAGAGGAAAATGGAAGATTTGGAACAGGAAAATCACGAGCTTCGTGGGGAAGTTGCTACACTTCGTGCCGAGATGGAAAAGTTAACAGCGTTGGTGGAAAGTTTGGTGGCTGTTCAGAATCAGCCATCGACTACGGCTGCCGAGATTCAGACTTCAACTCCAGTGGTTTCCGAAATTGTTACAGTTCCTGCCTCCGTAACTCAAATCAACTCTCCGCTTCAACATCAAATGCCGAAAGGTTTTCCGTGGGGAATGCCTTACAACTTTGTGCCAGAAGGGTGTCAGCCTGCCGTACAACCTATATTTCAGCCCGCATTGTCTCTTCCTCAACCAGAGACAACTGCCATGCCGCCAGTAATTTCGTCTGTAGCACCTTTTCCGCAACCAGTTATGACGACCGTCGCTCCTGTGGTCCACTCCGTGCCATACTTGAATGAGCCAGTTTATCCTGCCGAGCCCGCTGAAAGTTTGGGTCTTTTTGATAGGATGGAAGAATTTCAGGATCAGTTCCAGGAAATGCAGAAGGAGCTTAGAGCATTGAAAGGGAAGGATTTGTTTGGGAAGAGTACGCATGACCTTTGTTTAGTTCCGAACGTCAAGATTCCAGCGAAATTCAAAGTGCCAGACTTTGAGAGATATAAGGGTGATTCGTGTCCTAGAAGTCATTTGACAATGTACGTGAGGAAGATGTCTACGTACTCCGATGATCATGATTTGTTGATTCATTATTTTCAAGACAGCTTGACGGGTGCTGCTCTAAAGTGGTATATGGGTTTAGACAGCATTCGAATCCGCAACTTTAACGATCTTAGTGAAGCCTTTGTCCATCAGTACAAGTACAACGTTGACATGGCGCCGGACAGGGATCAACTCCGGGCGATGTCGCAGAGAGACCGGGAATCTTTTAAGGAGTACGCCCAGAGGTGGCGTGAAATTGCTGCTCAAATCTATCCACCTCTTGAGGAGAAAGAGATGACTAAGATATTTTTGAAGACTTTAGGGTCCTTTTACTATGAGAGAATGATAGCCAGCGCACCCAGTGACTTCACCGAAATGGTAAGCATGGGCATGCGATTAGAGGAAGGGATTCGCGAAGGGCGTTTGGTTAAAGAAGGGAGTCCGTCTAGCAGTGCGAAGAAGTTTGGAAGTGTTTTCCCGAAAAGAAAAGAGCAGGATGTCAGTGCTTTGTTTCCAGGTAGGCCTAGGAGAGGTTACTCTCACGTTGCGGCAGTCACTCCGGCTGTCCGCCCAGCTTTGATGGCCCCATCTCATCAAATCCCGCCAACTCAACCGCGGCCATTTCAGCAGCAGCCTCGACAACAGGCTTATCCGTTTAACAATCAGAACCGTTCACCCAGAAAACCGCAGTTCGATGCCATTCCTATGACGTATACTGAATTGTTCCCTGCTCTCATTAGAAAGAATCTCATCACAACAAAACCTCCTCCTGTTGCACCGAACAGTGCTTCTCCGTGGTACAAGGCGGATCAATTATGTGAATATCATCAAGGGTCGCCGGGGCATAACCTTGAGAATTGCTTTGCTCTGAAGGCGGACGTGCAGAGGTTAATTAAGAATGGCATCTTGTCTTTTAAGGATGTTAATCCAAATGTTAGAGATAATCCTTTGCCTCGACATGGGGCAGCTTCAGTGAATATGGTGGAAGGATGTCCGGGGAAGTTCCGAGTTTTTCAAGTCGAGCACATAAGAGAATCTTTGATCAGGTTACATCAGAGTTTGAGAAGACTTGCCTTTGTTAGGCACCAGCATGACTATGACGTTTGTGAGTTTTGTTCAAGAGAGGATGATTGTCCTATTGTGAAGGAGGACATTCAGAAGTTGCTAGATCAGAGAATTATCACTATTACCTATGACCGAAATCCGGAAGATGAAGTGAATGTTATCACCCCACAATTTAATTTGCCAGAATCAGTAGAGATTGCTTACAACAGCCAGACTGCGTCTGTTGATCCTTTGATTATTTACCCACCTGGTCCTGTGCCTTACCGCTCAGACCAAGCTGTGTCGTACAAGTATAACGCCACAATGATTGAGAATAGGGTAGAAGTCCCCATACCAACCAGACCGTCTTTTGTTAATATTGCCGATGTGAGTAGAGTTACAAGAAGTGGGCGTGTTTTTGCTGCAGTACCGTCGAGGAGACCAGAAGTTCAAGTTAGGAGGCCCATACCGGCGGAGATTCCTGTAAGAAATGTTGAACCGAGAGGTGAGATAGGCCGATCCAGTGAACCTATCCCTCACCCTGAAGAGGATGAGATCTTAAAGCTTATCAAAAGAAGTGAGTATAAGATTGTGGACCAGCTTTTGCAAACACCTTCCAAGATTTCTTTGCTTGCCTTATTGAGAGATTCTGGGGCACATAGAGAAGCTTTGATGAAGGTCTTGGACCAAGCGTTCGTAGACCATGATGTGACAGTTGATCAGTTTGATGGGATTGTGGGAAATATAACTTCGTGTAACAATCTGGGTTTCAGTGATGAAGAACTCCCGGAGGAGGGGAGAAACCATAATATGGCTTTGCACATTTCAGTAAGTTGTGGAAACGATACCTTATCAAGTGTGTTGGTGGATACGGGCTCGTCGTTGAATGTGATGCCCAAGACCACGCTGTCTCGACTTTCGTACCCAGGTGCTCCTATGAGGCCTAGTGGAGTAATAGTTAAAGCATTTGATGGTTCCAGGAAGACAGTTATTGGTGAAGTGGATCTTCCCATAGTGATCGGTCCCCATACTTTTCAAATCACTTTCCAAGTGATGGATATCCGTGCTGCCTACAGCTGTTTATTGGGTCGTCCCTGGATCCATGATGCCGGGGCAGTCACCTCCACGCTCCATCAGAGACTAAAGTTTGTAAGACACGGGAAGCTAGTGATGATTGGGGGAGAGCAGGCTATGGTGGTAAGCCATTTATCATCGTTTTCTTTTATTGATGCTGACGAGGATGTTGGGACCCAGTTCCAGGGCCTATCTGTTTCTAAGAATACAGTGAAGAAGCAAGGGGCATCCATCTCTTCTTTTGAGGATGCACGGCGAGTGGTGGAAAGTGGTTCGGCCGAAGGATGGGGCCAGGTGTTGACGTTACCCGAGAACAAGTTTGGGGAAGGTTTGGGTTTTCACCCAATATCTGCAAGGGTCAAGAAGGAGGTGGTTGTTCGTCCAATTCAAGAGGTTTTCTGGAGTGCAGGGTTTGTGCATCCTGAGGTTGATGCTATCATAGATGATGATTCCGAGGAGGATTTGCCCGTGTTTGTGACGCCTGGATTGGCTTGCCAAAACTGGATAGCTGTTGATGTTCCTGTGGTTATGCACATTTCCGAGTAATGTTTTGTTTATTTTCCTTTTGAAAAATCGCTCTGCCCAAGGCGAAACGTATTTTGTGTCGGGCTATGAAAATAACTCCTTTTGCTCTGCCCAAGGTAAAAGAGAAATGTTTGGGCTTTTTGTTTCAAGTATTTCCCCTTTAATGAATAAAAATGTTATTTTGTCCACGGCTGTTTTATTTTTCACTTTTTTCTGGGAAATAATAATTAATTAATAACATTTTGTTTTATTTGCACAAATCGATTTCTAAAATAAAGCATAATCATGTGTGCAGATTACTTCATGACTTAACCATCGAAAATAATGATCCTATGTCCTCTCCCAACTTTGAATTCCCTGTGTTCAGAGCCGAAGAAGAGGATGATGAAGAGATTCATGTTGAGATTTCCCGTTTGCTTGAGCATGATGAGAAAGTCATTCAACCATTTGAAGAACCTGTAGAGTTGGTCAACTTGGGTGATGAAGAGGATAGAAAGGAAGTCAAAGTCGGAGCTTTGCTTATCCCGGAAGTTAAGGAGAAAATGGTGGAGCTTCTCAAAGAGTATGTTGACGTGTTTGCTTGGTCCTACCAGGATATGCCAGGTTTGGACAATGACATTGTGGAGCATCGTTTACCGTTGAGACCCGAGTGTCCGCCGATCAAGCAGAAGTTGAGAAGGACTCGTCCCGACATGGCTGACAAGATCAAAGAGGAAGTTCAGAAACAGATTAACGCAGGTTTCCTTGTTACGTCGGTTTATCCTCAGTGGTTAGCCAACATAGTGCCTGTTGCAAAGAAGGATGGCAAAGTTCGGATGTGTGTAGACTACAGAGATCTGAATAGAGCTAGTCCAAAGGATGACTTCCCATTACCTCATATTGACGTATTGGTCGACAGTACCGCCAAGTTCAAAGTCTTTTCTTTCATGGATGGTTTTTCTGGTTACAATCAAATCAAGATGGCACCAGAGGATATGGAGAAGACCGCTTTCATTACACCGTGGGGAACATTTTGTTATCGGGTTATGCCGTTTGGTTTGAGGAATGCTGGTGCAACATACCAAAGGGCCATGACTGCTTTGTTCCATGATATGATGCATAAGGAGATCGAAGTGTATGTGGATGATATGATCGCCAAATCACAGACTGAGGAAGATCATTTGGAACATTTGTTGAAACTGTTCCAGCGTTTGAGAAAGTACAAACTCCGTCTGAATCCCAACAAGTGCACTTTTGGTGTTCGTTCTGGAAGACTTTTGGGTTTCATTGTCAGTCAGAAAGGTATTGAGGTAGATCCTGATAAAGTCAAAGCCATTCGGGAGATGCCCGCGCCCAAGACAGAAAAACAAGTAAGAGGATTCCTTGGGAGACTGAACTACATTTCTAGATTTATATCTCATATGACTGCTACCTGCGGGCCGATTTTCAAGCTTCTCCGGAAGAACCAAGGATGTGTGTGGACAGAAGATTGTCAGAGAGCTTTTGATAGCATCAAAGAATATTTTCTTGAACCTCCCATTTTGATTCCTCCGGTGGAAGGAAGACCTTTGATTATGTACCTGACTATATTGTAAGACTCCATGGGATGTGTGCTTGGTCAACAAGATGAGACTGGAAGGAAGGAACATGCCGTATATTATTTGAGTAAGAAATTCACAGACTGTGAGTCTCGGTACTCATTGCTTGAGAAAACCTGTTGTGCTTTAGCCTGGGCTGCTCGCCGTCTGCGCCAGTATATGATCAATCACACTACTTGGTTGATCTCCAAAATGGACCCGATCAAGTATATCTTTGAGAAGCCCGCCTTATCTGGAAGGATAGCCCGTTGGCAGATGTTGTTATCTGAATATGACATTGAGTATCACACTCAGAAAGCAATCAAAGGGAGTATTTTAGCCGATCATTTGGCTCACCAACCAATTGAAGACTATCAATCTATCAAGTTTGATTTCCCAGATGAAGATGTTATGTACTTGAAAGCTAAAGACTGTGAAGAGCCGTTACCTGAAGAAGGACCTGATCCTGAATCCCGTTGGGGTTTGATTTTTGACGGAGCTGTGAATTCCTATGGAAATGGAATTGGGGCAATCATCGTTACTCCCCGAGGTACTCATATCCCATTCACGGCGAGACTGAAGTTCGACTGCACGAACAACATGGCGGAGTATGAGGCGTGTATTATGGGCCTCAAAGAAGCAGTAGACCTAAGGATTAAAATTCTTGATATTTATGGAGATTCGGCATTGGTGATTAATCAAATCAAAGGAGAATGGGAGACTCGTCATCCTGGTTTGATCCCTTACAGAGACTACGCCAGAAGGTTGTTAACTTTCTTCAACAAAGTGGAATTACATCACATCCCTAGAGATGAGAATCAAATGGCTGATGCTTTAGCTACTTTGTCTTCAATGTTTCAAGTGAATGATTGGAACGATGTGCCTACAATCCGAGTTATGCGCCTCGACAGACCTGCTCATGTGTTCTAAGTGGAAGAGGTCACCGACGACAAACCGTGGTTCTATGACATCAAACGTGTTCTTCAAACTCAAGAGTACCCGCCTGGGGCATCCAACAAAGATAGGAAGACGTTGAGAAGATTAGCAAGCAGTTTCTTTCTCAGTGAAGAAGTGTTGTATAAGAGGAATTATGACATGGTCTTGCTCAGATGTGTAGACAGACGTGAAGCAGACATGCTGATGCAAGAAGTACACGAAGGATCCTTTGGCACTCATGCCAATGGACATGCAATGGCTAGAAGGATGTTGAGAGCTGGTTACTATTGGATGACAATGGAATCCGACTGCTGCAAGTATGTGAAGAAATGTCATAAATGCCAGATTTATGCAGACAAGATGCACGTGCCGCCGACCCTCCTCAATGTTATATCTTCACCTTGGCCTTTCTCTATGTGGGGCATTGATATGATTGGGATGATTGAACCCAAAGCTTCAAATGGTCATCGTTTCATCTTGGTAGCGATTGATTATTTTACTAAATGGGTGGAAGCAGCATCTTATGCTAATGTAACCAGACAGGTGGTAGTCAGATTTATCAAGAATCAGATCATTTGTCGATACGGTATCCCGAGCAAGATCATCACTGATAATGGTTCGAATTTGAATAACAAGATGATGAGAGAGCTTTGTGAAGAGTTCAAGATTGAACATCATAATTCTTCTCCTTACAGACCGAAGATGAATGGAGCTGTTGAAGCTGCTAACAAGAACATCAAGAGGATTGTCCAGAAGATGGTGGTAACTTATAAGGATTGGCATGAAGTGCTTCCGTTTGCTTTACACGGGTACCGTACTTCAGTTCGAACTTCAACGGGCGTGACCCCTTTTTCCCTAGTTTACGGTATGGAAGCAGTACTCCCCGTGGAGGTTGAGATTCCTTCTCTAAGAGTGTTGATGGAAGCTAAACTTTCTGAGGCTGAATGGTGTCAAAGTAGATATGATCAGTTGAACTTAATCGAAGAGAAGAGATTGACAGCGTTATGTCATGGTCAATTGTACCAGCAAAGGATGAAGAAGGCTTTTGATAAGAAGGTTCGACCGCGCGAGTTCAGAGAAGGTGACCTTGTACTCAAGAAAATATTATCTTTCCAACCTGATTCTAGGGGCAAGTGGGCTCCGAATTATGAAGGACCGTATGTTGTTAAGAAAGTTTTCTCTGGAGGTGCCATGATTCTCACCAATATGGACGGTGAAGACCTTCTGCGTCCCTTGAACGCCGATGCAGTCAAGAAGTATTTCGCTTAGGCAAATTTCTGGTCAAATCAGTCTCAGCAATTGAACACATTCTGAAATTCAAAGTTGTTAGGGAGAATATCGATCATTGTTTTCGTATGACCTGTTATTTCATGTACTATTTCCCCAAGCTTTTGTAAACCGTTGGAGTCGCATTGTTAGCGAACTACCATCTTATTAATGAAATTTGAGCATTTACCTTTTATGGGCAAAATTTTAATTTTTTATGAAAAAATACTTGAAACAAATGTACTTAAAATGTTCCTATTTTTTTAAAAAAATGTGTCGTGAATAACGAAAGGAATATTAACAGTTTGTTCCAAGGATGGTCAAGGCATGAAATGCAAAGCAGTACAGTAGTTTATCCTTGCATGATGAGCATGTTTCGTTTCAAAATCGCCATGAGGTGTTGGTGGTGTAAACTTGTGTTTCTAGTGGTACTAAGTTTGGTGACTCCCCAGCTTTTCCCTTTGAGCATTGTTTTGGCTATCTCTATCTGGGCGATTTCCGAAGTTTGGTACGTTTTGTCTCATACCGTGATCTATTGATGTTAGAAGATTGGGTTTGATTGCTTTTCTCCTCAGAAGATTTGGACCTCGTAGCGTGATACCCTCCGACGTTGCTGTGTGTTTTCAGTGCTGTTTATCTTCCGTCTTTTCAAGATTGGCCGAGTATCTATTTTGCTGTGACATCTTATTATTTCCAAGATATTCCATCTGTCTGTTTTGTCAGCATAACACTCATTTATTCATTTATTCATTTACACTCATATCAGCATGCATATCCACATTCGCCGTTGATTTTGGGTCGTACTCTGTTTGTTCGAACAACGTACATTTTTCTTTCCAAATAGAAGGTTAGCTTAGGCAGAAAATGTGCTTCCTTTCTAAATTCCCCAACTGAGCTAATCCTCATGGATGATTTTGGCTTAGCCTACCTTGCCCATTTCTGAATACGAGGAATTCCCCAATTGAGTTACTTTCTCATCGGGTGGAGTCTTGTTTGACTGTTTTCTCTCTAGGTTATCCCCGGATGAAGTTGCTGCCTCTTGCATAGGCTATTTCTTTGATTCTCCCCAGTAAGTTCGCGACCTAGACGGCTGGTGCATTTATGTTGCACCTTTAAGTATTTGATCCCCTCGGGAAGGATTGATTCAGGTTTCTCTTTGACGAAGATTTTATTTCTCTGCCAGTACCATCGCAATTTCCTCCTGATTGCTTTTGGAAAACAATAAGCGACGGCTCTTCATGAGCAACTTGTGCGTTATAGACACCGTTGGAAAACGACAAGCGGCGGCTCTTCATGAGCAACTTGTACGTTACTTTTTGAAAGCGCCGAGCAGCAGTTCTTCATGAGCTACTAGTGCGTTATTTACTTCTTTTGAAAGCACCGAGCAGCAGTTCTTCATGAGCTACTAGTGCGTCATTTTGTCTTTTCGAAAGCGCCAAGCAGCAGTTCTTCATGAGCTACTAGTGCGTTATTTACTTCTTTTGAAAGCGCCGAGCAGCAGTTCTTCATGAGCTACTAGTGCGTCATTTTGTCTTTTCGAAAGCGACAAGCAGCAGCTCTTCACGAGCTACCAGTACGTTATTATTCTTCGGAAAACGGCAAGCGGCGGCCTCTTTATTTGAGCAACTTGTACGTTATTACTTTTTTGGACGACAGCAAGCGGCAGCTTCTTTATTTGAACAACTTGTATGTTATCGGTATTTTCTTTGGACGACAGCAAGCGGCAGTTTCTTTATTTAAGCAACTTGTATGTTATCGGTATTTTCTTTGGACGATAGCAAGCGGCAGCTTCTTTATTTGAGCAACTTGTATGTTATCGGTATTTTCTTTGGACGACGGCAAGCGGCAGTTTCTTTATTTGAGCAACTTGTATGTTATCGGTATTTTCTTTGGACAACAACAAATGACAGTTTTCTTTATTCGAACAACCTTCGTATCTACAGTCTTACTACCTCAGCATTAACGAGTATACCTCTGAAAATCTAGCAGAGAAGTCTGTTACGAATCGATACCTCCAGAAGTCGGTAATCAGTTACCAGCAATTTGATACTCTCTGTCTACCATCGACCTTGAGTTGCGAACTCACTGTTTTGGGGTCAATAATCTGTTATGGCCTATGCAAGATGCTCTTTTTGTTAGGGTTAGAGGTTGTATTCCCTCGATTTTATTCGCTGTCAGGAGTCTGTCGTTTGAAGTCGATAGCTTGTTTCCCCAGTCATGTATAATCCATGCCACTGTGTTTTACTCCGATGCGTGGACAAAGCTGAAGCAGAGTTGATCATGACTGAGATACACAGTGGCACATTTGGCACCCATTTGAGCGGACATACGATGGCTAAGAAGATTCTAAGGGAGGGCTACTACTGGTCTACCATGGAAGTTGTTGTCACCAACATTCTCGTACTTGCCACAAATGTCAAGTCTACGCCGACAAGGTACATATTCCTCTTGTTCCTCTCAATGTTCTGACAGCTCCTTGGCCATTCGCAATGTGGGACATTGACATTGTTGTACCCCAAATTTTGACCTAAGATATCGTCTCCTACCTGCATTATTACATTACATTTATTTTGATCCATCGATTTTAAAATTCATAACTTTTTCTGGCCAAGAGTTATTTATGTTGAACATTAAATCATTTAATCGATTCGCGCTAAAATGATGTTTATCAATTATTTATTATCTTAAATTTGAATAATTGAAATTCGTTTTCGATTATTATGTAATTTAAAGATGTATAGATAATAAAATAAACATTAGAAAAGAGGCGCATTAATTTGTGCGGACAGTATTTATTTATTACTCATTTATCTTAAATTTAAATAACTGGAATTTATTCTTAGTTATTACATAATTTAAAGGTTTATGAATAATATAATAAGCATTCGGAAAAATTCATTGGTCAATAACGATTATTTAATCATTCGTCATTCTAAATTAAATAATTGAAACCTTATTTTAATTATTATAATTTAGAAAGTTATGGATGAAGAACTAAATAATGAAGATTATTAATTGATCAATGATACTTATTTATTTATCTGTTTATTATTCGGAATGTAAGTAATTGAAATTCGTTTTCAATTATGATTCGTTTAAAGAACTATAAAGGATAAATAAATGATTAAAGAGGAAGAAGAATTTAATTGGCAAATAGTTTTTTTATTCATTTTTCTAATTGTACAGTTATTATGTAAACATTGTATCTATTACAATAAATTACAATAATAAATTGACAAAAACTAAAATGAAATAAAAAAAAACTAATCTATCCTAATTCTAAAACTTCCGATCCAATGCGTTTTGTCCGCTCACTTAATGTTACCTGCAAAATTAAAAAAAAAGAGATTAGAATTCGAATAAATGATTAAAAAAAAAAGCGAAATTATTAAAGATTCATCATTAAATGCAATGGCCGGAATCAGTTATTCTTTTTTGCAAATCACGGGATTTCTCCCGGTTCACAAAAAAGAAAGGAATTTTAAAACATATGCACAAGTTTATGTTTTCCAAAAATTGCATGTTTAAATTAATCATATTTTTTTTTGAAAAATCCCAAATGCAAACATACAGCATAAGCATACAAAACCCATGCATTTTCCACATATGCAAGCATGCTACGTAACCAATACCCACACAGCAGAAAGACAAAACAAGTTTTGTATTAGAGGAAAACATGCAGTTTAACCACAAATGCAAGTAATATAGAAATTCCATTTTCATCATTTTCTGGCCATTGCAGTTTCAGAAAAAGTACAGCTTATCACTCTTTTATCAAAGCCATACTGAGAGAAAAAGAGAGGGAGAAGTGTGGGATTTGCAGGCTTGGCATAGGCAGAAAGAGGTTATACAAGACAAACTAAAATATAGCCAGTAGAGATAATAACACAAAAGAAGAATAGAAACAAATTGGAGGGACAGTAGTGCAGAATGCCCAAGAGATCCCAAGCATATTTTCAAATTTCCAGCCTGTAGCGAAAGAGAAGAGGGAAGTTGTTATAACACATAACAAAAGGGAACCAATATCACAGCATATACATATCCAAGCCTTCAAGAAAAAACTTAGAGATTTTAGTTCTCAAAAAACACACAAAGCTAGTAAACCTGCATAATCATATCTACTGTCAAAAACCATTCCCAAACCTTATGGCCAAAACTTTGCAATTTGATTGAGCCATTAAAGCCAACATCATCATCCTGTCATCAAAAAAATATCAAAAATAATCTTACAGCAAACTAGTTAAAACCACCATCAATATGGCCTAACAAACTTCTACCCCAATTTCCATCAATCTGTCCAAACCACACGAAATCCCTACATTCATCACCATAAGGAGGGGAAGAGCACAGTATGGGGACAATTGCCTGACTTTCCCCATAAGACGGACAAGTTCGGTTTAGGGTTTACTGCTGCAGGACAGAAGGCTATGTGTCGCTCTAAGATTGGAAGACCACCCGTCAAGATTTCTCACCATGGAATCAACGCTGTAGAAGATGAAGCTGAGGAGAGCCACTTTGAAGATTGGATTTTTCCGACTGTCGAAGGGGGTTTGAGCAATTGGGAAGCAAAGGATTTTGTTCCTATCACCTTTATCAACCAGTAATTTTATCTTTGAACAACTTCCCGTTTTTATGGTCTGTAATAACTAAAACAATTCGCACACTATTTTCACCTCATGCCTTGCCCGGGGCATGTAGGTCCATTTGTAAGGGCTTGATTTTCTTCATAATCATATGCCATGTTTTAATGAATCATTGGACGTTTTTCATCTATAAACTGTCGTGTTCATTTTCTTTCCTTTTGCATTTTTGTTTGTTTAAGGATGTCTATCCCTTACACACACCCACACTCACAAATGCAGGTACCCAGCCGCTCCAGATTCCATGGGTGACTATTCTGCTTTAGCCTTCGATAACTCTGAAGATTTGGTCAATCATGATGAGTACGAAGTTGACGAAGATTGTGAAGTGCCGGGAGAGTTAGCCAGACTTCTACAACAAGAAGAGAGGGCCATCTTGCCTCATGAAGAGTTGCTAGAAACCATCAAGTTAGGGACAGAGGAGGACAGGAAGGAAGTAAAAGTGGGTGCCAACCTGGAACCAAGTGTCAAGGAGCACTTAGTGCAGTTATTGAACGAATATGTTGAAATCTTCGCTTGGTCTTATGAAGACATGCCAGGGCTAGACACCGATATCGTGGTTCACCGTCTCCCTACAAGAGAAGATTGTCCACCGATCAAGCAAAAGGTTCGCCGAATGAGGCCTGACATGTCTGAGAAGATTAAGGCTGAAGTAATGAAGCAATTCAGCGATGGTTTTCTGGCTGTTACAACCTATCCACAATGGGTTGCTAACATTGTGCCCATACCCAAAAAGGACGGCAAGGTCAGAATGTGTGTGGACTATAGAGATTTGAACAGGTCCAGCCCTAAAGACGATTTTCCACTACCGCATATCGACATCTTGGTTGACAACACAGCTCAACACAAGGTTTTTTCCTTCATGGACGGATTCTCGGGCTACAACCAGATTAAAATGGCCCCCGAGAACATGGAGAAAACTACCTTTGTCACGCAATTGGGTACCTTCTGCTACAAAGTGATGTCGTTCGGACTGAAGAACACAGGGACAACCTATCAACGCGCCATGGTAGCTTTGTTTCATGATATGATACATCATGAGATCGAAGTTTACGTAGACGACATGATAGCTCGATCACAGACAGAAGAAGAACACCTTGAACATTTGCAAAAGCTGTTTGCCAGGTTGAAGGAGTATAAGCTCAGACTGAATCCAAGCAAGTGCACTTTTGGAGTTAGGTCTGGTAAACTTTTGGGATTTATTATCAGCAACAAGGGCATTGAAGTTGATCCAGCTAAAGTAAAAGAGATACAAGAAATGCCTGCCCCCCGTACTGAAAAGGAGGTTAGAGGATTCTTGGGACGCTTGAACTATATTGCGAGGTTCATCTCTCACCTAACATCTACTTGTGAGCCAATTTTCAAACTGTTGAAGAAAGATCGGGTAGTTGAATGGAACAATGATTGTCAAGTTGCTTTTGATAAGATTAAGGGGTATTTACTATAACCTCCTATCCTGATGCCTCCCGTCGAAGGAAGGCCGTTGATCATGTATCTGACTGTTTTGGATAACTCAATGGGGTGCGTGTTGGGTCAACATGACGAGTTTGGTCGAAAAGAGCATGCCATTTATTACCTTAGCAAAAAGTTTACCGACTGTGAGACTCGCTACTCACTGCTCGAGAAAAATTGTTGCACTTTGGTATGGGTTGATCGCTGGCTAAGGCAGTATATGTTGACTCATACCACTTTGCTGATTTCCAAAATGGATCCGATCAAGTATATCTTCGAGAAGCCTGCTTTATCTGGAAGAATCGCTAGATGGCAGATGATCCTGACTGAGTATGACATCCAGTATACTACCCAAAAAGCTATAAAAGGGAGTGTACTAGCTGACCATCTAGCTCATCAAGCCGTCGAAGATTATCAATCTATGAGATTCGACTTCCTAGACGAGGACATCATGACATTAGACAACATCAAAGGTAACGGACCGTATGACGGACCTGAACAAGGATCCCGATGGACCCTGTACTTTGATGGTGCTTCAAATGCACTTGGCAACGGTATCGGTGCGGTACTCATCTCTCCGGAAGGTTGTCATACACCCTTCACTGCCCGACTTTGCTTCAGTTGTACCAACAACATGGCCGAATATGAAGCTTGCACCTTTGGTCTCAAGGCTGCTATAGACTTGGGAATCAAATCTTTGGTCGTATTTGGGGACTCAGCTTTGGTTATCAGTCAAGTCAAAGGAGAGTGGGACACCAAACATCCTAATCTTATGCCATACAAGGAACATGTCCTGACATTGTTGCCTCATTTCGAGCAGATTACTTTCGAACATTTCCCGCGAGAAGAGAATCAACTAGCAGATGCTCTGGCTACAATGTCTTCCATGTTTAAACTCAACTGGGATAACGAGGCTCCCCAAATTACCATCGAGCGAATGGATGAACCTGCACACTGTCATGAGATTAATACCGGAGAAGTAGTGGAACAACCCTGGTTTCATGAAATCAAAAGGTATCTCCAGACTAGAGAATACCCCGAAGGAGCTTCCGTCAATGACAAAAAGTTCTTAAGGATATTTGCTGCTAAGTTCTTCCTAAGCAATGGCATCCTTTATAAACGCAACCATGATTGTGTTTTACTCCGATGCGTGGACAAAGCTGAAGCAGAGCTGATCATGACTGAGATACACAGTGGCACATTTGGCACCCATTTGAGCGGACATACGATGGCTAAGAAGATTCTAAGGGAGGGCTACTATTGGTCTACCATGGAAGTTGTTGTCACCAACATTCTCGTACTTGCCACAAATGTCAAGTCTACGCCGACAAGGTACATATTCCTCTTGTTCCTCTCAATGTTCTGACAGCTCCTTGGCCATTCGCAATGTGGGACATTGACATTGTTGTACCCCAAATTTTGACCTAAGATATCGTCTCCTACTTGCATTATTACATTACATTTATTTTGATCCATCGATTTTAAAATTCATAACTTTTTCTGGCCAAGAGTTATTTATGCTGAACATTAAATCATTTAATCGATTCGCGCTAAAATGATGTTTATCAATTATTTATTATCTTAAATTTGAATAATTGAAATTCGTTTTCGATTATTATGTAATTTAAAGATGTATAGATAATAAAATAAACATTAGAAAAGAGGCGCATTAATTTGTGCAGACAGTATTTATTTATTACTCATTTATCTTAAATTTAAATAACTGGAATTTATTCTTAGTTATTACATAATTTAAAGGTTTATGAATAATATAATAAGCATTCGGAAAAATTCATTGGTCAATAACGATTATTTAATCATTTGTCATTCTAAATTAAATAATTGAAACCTTATTTTAATGATTATAATTTAGAAAGTTATGGATGAAGAACTAAATAATGAAGATTATTAATTGATCAATGATACTTATTTATTTATCTGTTTATTATTCGGAATGTAAGTAATTGAAATTCGTTTTCAATTATGATTCGTTTAAAGAACTATAAAGGATAAATAAATGATTAAAGAGGAAGAAGAATTTAATTGGCAAATAGTTTTTTTATTCATTTTTCTAATTGTACAGTTATTATGTAAACATTGTATCTATTACAATAAATTACAATAATAAATTGACAAAAACTAAAATGAAATAAAAAAAAACTAATCTATCCTAATTCTAAAACTTCCGATCCAATGCGTTTTGTCCGCTCACTTAATGTTACCTGCAAAATTAAAAAAAAAAGAGATTAGAATTCGAATAAATGATTAAAAAAAAAAGCGAAATTATTAAAGATTCATCATTAAATGCAATGGCCGGAATCAGTTATTCTTTTTTGCAAATCACGGGATTTCTCCCGGTTCACAAAAAAGAAAGGAATTTTAAAACATATGCACAAGTTTATGTTTTCCAAAAATTGCATGTTTAAATTAATCACATTTTTTTTTGAAAAATCCCAAATGCAAACATACAGCATAAGCATACAAAACCCATGCATTTTCCACATATGCAAGCATGCTACGTAACCAATGCCCACACAGCAGAAAGACAAAACAAGTTTTGTATTAGAGGAAAACATGCAGTTTAACCACAAATGCAAGTAATATAGAAATTCCATTTTCATCATTTTCTGGCCATTGCAGTTTCAGAAAAAGTACAGCTTATCACTCTTTTATCAAAGCCATACTGAGAGAAAAAGAGAGGGAGAAGTGTGGGATTTGCATGCTTGGCATAGGCAGAAAGAGGTTATACAAGACAAACTAAAATATAGCCAGTAGAGATAATAACACAAAAGAAGAATAGAAACAAATTGGAGGGACAGTAGTGCAGAATGCCCAAGAGATCCCAAGCATATTTTCAAATTTCCAGCCTGTAGCGAAAGAGAAGAGGGAAGTTGTTATAACACATAACAAAAGGGAACCAATATCACAGCATATACATATCCAAGCCTTCAAGAAAAAACTTAGAGATTTTAGTTCTCAAAAAACACACAAAGCTAGTAAACCTGCATAATCATATCTACTGTCAAAAACCATTCCCAAACCTTATGGCCAAAACTTTGCAATTTGATTGAGCCATTAAAGCCAACATCATCATCCTGTCATCAAAAAAATATCAAAAATAATCTTACAGCAAACTAGTTAAAACCACCATCAATATGGCCTAACAAACTTCTACCCCAATTTCCATCAATCTGTCCAAACCACACGAAATCCCTACATTCATCACCATGTCAAACTGTTGTTCAAGCTTGAACTTCCTCAATCAAAAAACCTGAAAATTTCTAAGGCAACCGGTTAGGCCTCAGTATCAACATCATTGGCCTTTTCAAAAAAAACAATTACTCAAGCCAACATCATTCCAAAAAACCATTATTCAGACCAACAGAATCATCATACAGTAGCAGTTTCAACGAGAAGAAGAAGAAGGAAAACCAAGTGCAGTATCACGTTCAAAGAAGAAGAAAGAAACAAAGCACAGTTTCAACAAGAAGAAGCGCACGGTATCATTTTCAACAAGAAGAAGAGAAACAGTAACTCATTCAAAAAGAGAAGCAACATCACGTTCAAAGAAGGAAAAGAAAACAGAAGTACAGTACCAAGGCCACCAAGAGAAGAAAAATCGTGAAATACCGGTCACCGTTGGGCTCGCTTCCCCTCTCCTCGCCGCCTGGCCTCCGTCACTCCTAGCTTCCTCCTCCGTCTCCATCTAGGTAACGATCCCTCTTCTCTTCTATTTCTTTGAACATCCTCAAATCAGCATTAACAACCAAATATAAGAATCAAGATCAACTTAACAGAAATCGTAGAATCAAATCAACATGCAAGAACGAATTAAGTGTAACAAATCAATCGCGTCTCTTACCGTCTCCGCCTAGCTGTCCCGTTTTTCGTCCAACTGGAGGGAAGAGGAGCTGGAGTGGGTGGCCATAGCAAGGAGAAGCATCAAGCTCAGAGGTGAGAGCGAAGAAGAAGAGGCGAAGAAGAAGATCGTAAAGAAGAGAGGCGTGCCGTTTCTGCCTAACACAAAACCCTAAATCCCAAATTTGTTAAACATAAATTAACCCTAATGCTGTGTTAACTATTGGGCCTCACCCCTTATTTCCCAGCTTAAGCCCACGACTCCTTTGTGCACCCCCCCCCCTGTCTTCAATTTTTTTGCCTTGGGCTTTATCCCAATCTTTTAGCCCATTTCTCTCTATTTGATTACCCCCCCTTAGAATCTTATTAGTTTAAGTTTTAATCTAGTTAATCAAAATAAGAGATGTAATCTAAAGCTTTTTAATAATCGACCATTTTATTAATTTAAACTCTTAGAATTTAATTTAATAATCTTAGTATCTTTTTTAAAAAAATTAGATTTAAGTTAGTAGCATTGAGTTTTAATTTAATTTAATCATTAAAGAGTTCTTAAAGTAATACTTTTTATAATAAAAGGCAAAAAAAAAAATAGAAAAAACTAAAAAATATATTTTATTTTCTCGTCTTATTAATATTAATATCAATATACATCAAAAAAAAAACTTAATAACTTAAAACTAAAAAAAAAACGTCCTCGTTAAATAATTCTTTTGTTTTATCCTTATCAAAAATGCGTGAAAAAATTTAAAATACTTTCTTCCCGTTAACATTAAACCAAAAAATCATAAAAAACGCATTATTCGCATCCTCTATTCCATCATTTAGATTATCGTTATTTAATCGTTATTCGCATATTTTGTCCGTGTATTTATCTGTTTATTCGGTTTATGCTTAAATCCAAAGGGAAAAACAGTAAATTTGTTGACTTCATGTCTTCAAATCTAACTGCGCGAATTTTCGCACTTCATTAAAACTTAGGATAATTTTTCCTCAAACATTCACCCTTTTCAAGACCTATACCTTTTAAGCAAAAACTTTGACATTAGGTCGTCGTATCTTCAAAAACCCGTCCGTATCCCTTTTCGGCCAAAACGATTTATTTTCAATCAAGTGATCAATTTTAAATAAAACAGATATTTCAAAAGGTTCCTATAGAGTACTATAGATGCATTGGGTGCTAGTACCTTCCCATTGTATAACCAACCCCCGAACCATAAGATCTCTTTTCAAAAACGCTTTGTATTTTTATTAATATTTACATTGCATATTTAGGGTTTTATTTCGCTCTTTTCCCTTTTTCTTTGGAAACAATAAAGCGCGATGGCGACTCTTGCTTTTGTGAGACGAATTAATCAATAATTCGATCTCCGATTTACCCCGCTACATTTTTTATCGCTACAGACATGATTGGAGAGATCAAGCCCACGGCGTCCAATGGACATCGCTTCATCTTGGTCGCTATTGATTATTTTACCAAGTGGGTCGAAGCAGCTTCATTTGCCTCTGTTACAAAGAATGTGGTTACCCGCTTCATCAAGAGAACCTCATATGCCGGTATGGTGTCCCCGACAGGATCATCACAGATAACGGTACAAATTTGAACAATACTATGATCACCGCTCTATGCGAACAGTTCAAGATTTATCATCACAATTCATCTCCCTATCGGCCGAAGATGAACGGTGTTGTTGAAGCCGCAAACAAAAATATCAAGAAGATCATTCAAAAAATGACAGTTACCTACAAAGACTAGCATGAGATGTTACCGTTTGCTCTGCATGGATATCGTACCACGGCACGTACTTCAACAAGGGAAACCCCATTTTCTTTGGTGTATGGCATGGAGGTTGTCCTACCCATGGAAGTTCAGATTCCTTCCTTGAGGATTATGAAGGACACTGGTTTAAGTGAGGACGATTGGATTCAAACCCGGCTTAATCAACTTAATTTGATCGACGAGAAGCGACTTATTGTTGTTTGCCATGGTCATACGTATCAAAAACGAATGATCAAAGCTTTCAATAAGAAAGTCAGGCGTCAGGTATATCAAGTCGGAGATCTTGTAATCAAGCGGATCATCTTACCGCAAAGTGATCCCAGGGGCAAATGGACTCCTACTTACGAAGGACCATTTGTGATCAAGAGCATCTTTTTTGGTGGGGAAATGATTCTGACCACCATGGACGGCGACGACTTGCCGCACCCTGCGAACGCAGACATAGTCAAAAGATACTATGTGTAAAACGACCCGGCGAGTTGAAAACCCGAAAGGGCGACTTGGGCAAAAATGGGCATCCCGGTGAATCGAAAACCCGAAAGGGCGGTTCAGGCAAAAATTAGGGATAAAACAAAAAAATCTGTACACCCGGCAAGTTGAAAACCCGAAAGGGCGACTTGGGCAAAAAAGGGTTTCCTGGTGGATCGAAAACCCGAAAGGGCGATTCAGGCAAAAGTTAGGGAATTAAAGCGTATGACTGTGTCTCGTCGGATCACTTTAAAGAACAATCTCTTCATCAGCAAGCTCCGAGCTTCTGATCGATCTAGTCATTGGCGGACGAAACAGTGAATGGACAAGATATTCAGAGTCGTGAAGGCTATAGCAGAATGGGAATCCCATGGAATTGTTACACCTAGCCATCTTTCTTTTGTATAAAATTTTCCAATTGTTATGACAACATTCTCTTACTAGGATGTTTGTCTCCTTTGTACAAAGATAATCACAAAAGTTAATACAAATACACTTCCAAGTGCAGAAATATGCTTGCCTTTCTTTTCTTTTTTACACTTATGTTATATTTGAAAACGTCCAATATTTTGTTAAATAGGCATATGCATTTGAACATAATCACTGCTTATAAATAAAACGAAATTGAAAAAAGATAGTTACTGATAGGCTGAAGGTGTAGGAAGATATCTTTATGCCATTTCAGAAGAAATCCCCTACGATACATCATTTGGATCCTCAACAAAGCTAAATTTGGAATATATTTCCCCAGCAGGGTTAAGCTTCAAGATCCTCGACAGAGCTGCTTCTTTCTAAAGCTTGATTCCCCAGTTAAGCTGAATTTCAAAATTCCCATCAGAGTCAAGTTTCAAGATCCCCAGTGGAGTCCAAAGACCCTGAAAAGCCTATCCCCAGCGGAACCAGAATAGTGAACATTCTCCCCACAGAGATATTTCCCAGCAGATTGAAGATTCTCAGTCTCATTTCTCCAGCAGAAGTCTCCCAGGTTTTAACTTCCCAATAGAGATTTTCAAAGTTTTCCTTATTCCCCAAGCAGTCAGCAGTCAGCAAGGATTTCTCATCTTCAATAATCAAAGATTTTTGGAATCCCCAGCTTCGGTCATGGATTTATTTTCCCCGACAGCAGTCAAAGATTTCGTTATCTCCAGCTACCAGGATTTATCTTCCTCAGCAAGACGACTACTCAGCTTACATGCATAACCATTACATTCATATATCATAAACATTGATGAAATACAGTTCATTGCATCATACATATCATGCAACATAACTTTGTGTTTTAGCTAACATTTTATCCTTTTCAGGATGAGATTAAAAGGCTACCGTTAACAATTATTCAGATACAGTATGGATACACCCCGGATACGGCGGTCATTCTATTACTCATTCGTAATTTCAAGTCAAATACATTACAGATACACCCCAGACACGGCGGTCATTCTACTACTCATTCAGACTTCAGCAATCCGATACAGACTAGATACGCTCCAGACACGGCGGCCTTTTTATCTCTCATTCAGATTCAATTATCAACCTCAAGTTCAGATATGCTCCAGACATGGATTCCATTCTGACCCTTACACCAGCGGTTTGATTCCCTCAGTGCAGTCGCCACGGAAGTTATTCTATCATTCAATTAGATCCCAGTTACAGTACGGATACACCCCAGACACGGCGGTCATTCTACTACTCATACAGATCTTAACTTCAGATACAATACAGATACACTCCAGACACGGCAGTCATTATGGTATTCATTCAACGTTCAAATACAGTTACAGCTCAGATATGCGCCAGACACGGACGCCATTCTCTTGCTCATACAGACTCAGTCTCCAGATACAGTTCAAATGCATTCCAGACACGGATACCATTTTGATGCTCACTCTTCTGATCTACAACATTACAGTTCAACAAATACTCTTAGATGGCATCTTTAAGCCCATCTCCAGCAAGATACTACCATCTCCAAATGGCATCTTTAAGCCCATTCCCTCAACAATATTTTGGCGAGTGCAAATTTACGGGCACTCTAGTGTCCAATCTTCCTTTACCTTCGAGTCGCGAAAGGCAAAACTTGCCAATCTAACTCTTCAGGTTCAAGAAGATTGAACATGGGAAACTGTTGTACCCCAAAATTTTCCCTCTCCTTTTATCAACATTTCTCATCACAAAGCCCTTGGAACTCAAGATCAAGCTAGGGTTTGCTCATCTCAAGACACCTCTTTGCACTATTGACCTAAATTAGGGTTTGAGTTTGCACAGGGATGTTTTGACCCACAATTCCCAAAGTGACTTTCATACTTCATGTTGGATTCACAAGTTTGCCCATACCAAGTTTCAAGCCTTGGTTCAAATCTTTACCCAGTCAATTGGACAGTTGACCTAGAAATCAACTGTATTGGGGAAAAAGTCAACTGTGGCCAATTGACAGTCAAACCTCATGAAATTTGACCCACATCAACATTATGAACTCATATGAACCATTTGATCAAGTTTGGATCACAATTCCACAAGAAATTTGATCAGATCACCAAAAGGGCAAAATGGTCATTTTTAGGGTTTTGACTGCACAAAGGCAATTTTTGACTGTTTGACCTAACCAATGGCAAACCAACCTCACATATGGACTCAAGGACTCAATGACATTGTCTTGACCCATTCAGCAAATTCAAAAGATCTCAAATGCATAGGGTTGACAGATGAATTTTTCAGTCAACTGATCAAAATTTGACTGTACACTGAAAAGTCAAACTTTGACTTTTTGGTCAAAATCAAGTGCCAAGAGTTATTTTTCATCAAGACATGTCAAATTATGAAACTTGTTCACCAAGAAACCCAAAAATGCAAATTAGGGTTTAAAATGGAAAAATTTCATAACTTAGAATTTTCGAAGTTATAAAATTTTCTTATTTTTTCCTAACTTTGTCCCATTTTTTCACCAAGCTGCAAATGGATTAAAACAAAACTTGAAACATGAAAGTTGTAGTCCATCACAACATCTACAACTTTGATTCACAAAGTTTTTTCAAAATAAACTTGTATCTCAAGTTATGATTTTTGGAAGAAGGGTACCTAAAACTTTTAACTTAGAGAAAATTTACCCTAATCTAGGCAGGATTTGGACCCATCTTCTTGGCCACTTTTCACATAGTTCCACTTGGAATTTCAAGTTGCATTACAAAGATGGATTTTAGTACATGTTCCAAGCTTTCCAAATTGTCCAATAACTCCTCAAACACCCTTGTGGTTAGAGAGAATCGAATGTTGGAAGTTCGCAAAAACTCACTTTTGTCCATGACCAATACATGTTCATACAAACTTGCATTTTCAAATCAGCATGTTTGGTGCTAGCTTGCAGGCCTCAAAACCAACTTGCACTTCATAATTTAATGCTTAACCATTGAATTAAGGTATTATCTTGGCCATTTGGACATTACATACAAGATTAACCCTTATTTGGAAAAAGGTAAAATACCATTTTTGCAAAAGTACACTTTATGTCAAACCAAAATCCTTGAGGTATGGGGCCATATCTTTGAAGAAAGATTGAAGCTATCAATTCCAGGAACCAAGAGCAAAAGATGCAGCATGATAGGAGGGCTGGTACAGGGCTATAACATCATTTCCATTCTCTTACTTCAAGTAGAAGAAAACTTGCAAAACATAAGCAACCTCTCATATCTGTTAACACAAGCTTACAAGAACTTTGTGAACAAGTTCCATACATCCTAACAAGCCTAAAGCACGACCCTTCCATCACTCATACCTCCTCATACTCAGAATCACTGTTTTTCTGCAAAACAGGGCAGGTTCTGCATTTTGCAAGCCACGACAAAATTCCATCGTGCGTTTTGTCCCAAGATAGTTCTAACACCTTCCAATCAACTCACCTAAACTATCCCAGGCCCCCATTGCAATCTGGAACACCTCTAACACACTTTTCCATTTTCATTTCAAAGCTCTGCAGGTTGAGTTCTACAGCACGATTCAAGTTGTTTCAAAGCAAGCCAAGCATTGGAGAAGCTTCCTTGGACCTCAGGCAAGCTCAACAGAAGCTCAAACACCATTGAAGGTTGCTACATTGTCCAGCTCGAAGTCAACTGAAACAGGTATTTCATGGACTTCTATCTCTTTATTTAGGAATGGTTAGGCTTAGGTTTGTGAATGAAATATGTTGTACTCATAGCCCTGAAGCCATACATATGCTTAGTTTTCATTTACATTAATCGTGCTGAGAGAATTTCATTTTTGAACTTTCTGAAAAAACTAGGTTAGAAATTAGGGCTAGATAAATTCTCTCTGGTCTTTGAGAGTTAATCCAAGTTTTTTATATGGTTGAATTCGTTGTTTAATTCTCTACAATGTTCATGTTATGAGTTTTATCAAAAAATCAAAGAATCAGGAGATAGCATTGGAAGTACAGAACGTGTGTGTTGTTTGAAACTGAGGAAGAAGATGAAGTTGCTTGGGCTGGGCCTGAGTTGCTTTTGCTTTTCACACATGCATATTCAGTTTGCACCCCCCTGGCCCATTTGCATGCATATTTGTCATTTTTTGCATTTTATTTCATTTTTTATTTTAATATTTTATTTTCTAACATAAAAAATACCTAAAAATTATTTTCATAAATTTTTATATTTATTTGGAATTTATTCTAATTATTACTAGTATAAAAAAATATTTAAAGGCTTTATGTTCTTTTTTTATTAAAACCTAAAATAATGTAAAAATATATTTATTTTCATTTATTATTTTTATTCACATTTAAAAACATTTTCTTGAAAATATCCATTTTTTGTAAATAATTAATTTTTATCTTTGTTCATTTAATATGTTTAAGAAATATATATATATGCTTATATACTTGTTATTAAATAATTAGGTTAAAAAAATACAAAAATATCACATTTTCATTTTTATTAATATTTTACACTAAAAAACATTTTTTACAATGTACTTTTATTTTGTTAATATATATTTGTATAAAATTAATAAATAATATTATTTATTAAGAATTAGGGTTTCTTGCCCTAAATAGAAAAATAATAAAAATTGACTTTTTATTTTATTTTACTTTTCACATTGAAAAATACTTTTTACATACTAAAAAACATTTTGGCATAATGCATTTTATTTATATTTATTTATTGTATTTATTTCAATTATTGTACATTTAAATATTGTATCTTGTACATTCAATTTGGTTGTAATAGTAATCTAGGGTTTAATTTCTTGTCAAATATCCCCAATTCAAATTTGTACCCCCTCCCTATATCATGTTGTAATAGTATAGCATTTAAATTCTCGCACATTTAAAAGCTTTCAATTATACCATGCTTAGACCTAGGGTTTGTATGCAAATAAAATCAACAATTAGTTTGACCTAATCCAAGATAAACATGCATGAAAAACAAACACAATGCACATTTGCACCCATAGGGTTTCATCCACTTGTTGCCTTCAAAAATGGGCCATGGTTCCATGTTGAGTACTTTGGCAAAACAAAAACAAACAAAAAGATCATAGTCCCTCGATGACGCTATCTGAGTTGCCTAAACAAAAATGATCAAGTCCCTCAAGAAAATTGCCAAAGATACTTGACACTATTGCTATCATGGTCTATACGATGACCCGCGCCTATCCCATTAACATCCTAACACAAGGTTGTTCACCAAATACAATGGTGAAACAACACTGTTAAAAGGGTTAAAAACATAAGAAAGATCTTTGAGTAAAATAGGGTAGATAGCTCTTAGCTACTTGATCAAGCTTGCAAAAACATCCTTGCTACTTTTCAAAACACACTCCACAACACAATTTCAAAACCCTACTTTCAACATTGAAAACCTTTCAAAAGACAAAAACACCTTTGTATACATTCAAACAAGAATCATTACAAAGGTTGCCACAACGATGGCCTCTTTTCAAAACATTTTCCAAAATCACACACAAAGCACCATTTCAAACAATTGAAAAGCACCATTTCAAACAATAGAAATGCAAAGCAAGTGACCTAAGCAAGTAACTAAGAGCCCATGGATAACCATGGATAGAAAGGGTGCTAATACCTTCCCTTTCTATAATCAACTCCCCGAACCCAAGAAAACATCTCAAAGGTCTTTCCTGTGCTTTTTGACCTTTCCTTAGGATAAAATAAAAAGTCGGTGGCGACTCTTGCTAAACCGAAACATTTGCAAACACAAACGCAAAATCCCAAGTCAGTTCTCCCACTGTATCACACAACCAAATTCAGATGTTCATGAAGAAACATGCATAATAGGTGAATGAAAGGAATAAGAGAGGAAGAAACGAAGGAAAGGAGAAGAGATCAGTACTCTGATACTTCGAATCTGCGAGTTCATAAATTTGTATGGCTCCTGGTAATATCTTTCTAAATCCTTGACTCGAGTCTTCTTCTCAACTTCGATTGATTTCTGAAGGGTTTATGGTCTTGGGAAAAATGATGATAGTATTGGGGTTAGGGTTGTTGTGCAACTTCTGTATTTTTCTGTATGAACAGTGTTCTTCCCCTTTGCTGGTTTTTTGGCTCTCTGTTTTTCCTGCTTTGTTGTTTCTTCTGGTTTGTTGGTTGTGTAAAATCTCTTGGCTTTTCTGGTTTGTTGCTGGCTAACAGATGTCCTCTTATTTAATGAAAACAATGGCCTTATATTGATGTCAGGGTAAAAATTAGAAGGAAGGTTTTGTGAATTTGAAGTCATTTGGCTAGCTGTCTCAATGCTTTCTAATGCAGTTTTTTTATTTCCATTTTTGTGCAACATTTGGATTGTTTGTGGACAACATGGCAGGTTGTTTTCTGTATATTTCAGAGTGTTTTATGCAGCAAGTGTTTTGGTCTGGTTTGGCCTAATTTGATGCAGGTTTGGCACAGGATATAAAGCATGTTTTGGCAGTAGGATAGCAGCAGCCTTGACAGTTTTTGCATGGTTATTATGCAGGCTAGGTGGTTAGTTTTGGATTGTATTGGTTTGACATCACTTTGGATCACTTTGTTGGCTAGGTGGTATTTTTCCGACTTTTTTTCTTCCCCTCTTCATCTTTCTATGATACAAATCAAACTTTCTTTTTACTCAATAATTCTGAAGGGTTTATGTAGATTAGGGAAATGATGAGATAATTGGGACTGTTGAGCAAGCATTGGCCGTTTTTTATATTGGATGGTTTTATTTTGTTTTGGCTATTGCTCGTTGTTTTGTGTGTTTTGAAGCTTGGCTTCAAGTTTTCTTTTGTTGGCTACTGTTTGGCAGCCTAGCTGTTGTGCTGTTTGTTTTATGTTGCAGGCTTGCCCTGCTGTTCTGTTTGTATATTTTGTTGTTGTTTGACCTGCTGTTTTTGCAGCCTGTTTGCTGCTATGTTGTTGTTGTTTTTGCAGCTAGCCTTTGCTTGGCTTGTTGTGTTTGGCAACTTGCTTACTTGCATATTTTCTTTTCCTTTGGGCTTCCTTATTTGCATATTTTCTTTTCCTTTTTGTGAACCAAGACCCAACTTGTGATTTGCAAAAATGGGAGAAGAGGGATTATGATAAAACAACCCTTAGAATCTGATTCCTAAATACAAACCCTAATGATGAATTAAAACTTGCTTTAACCATCAATTTTGCTTGAATCGCTTGCTAACTTTCTTTTTTCTTTGTTTCATGAACATGAGGCGTGGATGGCAAGTGAGGATTGGATTGATTACTTGAAGATGAAGCAACAAAGACTTTGAAAAAATAGAACAAAATTTCTTCCTTTGTGTGATACGGTGGGAAGAACTGACTGTTTTTTATTATGAATGTTGGTTTGCATTTTGCGTTTGTTTTTGCAAAATGTCGCGGTAAGCAAGAGTCGCCACCGACTTTTATTTTATCTAACAAGGAAAGGAAAAAAGCACAGAAAAATTCCTTTTTTGAGATATTTCTCGGGTTCGGGGGGTAGATTATAGAAAGGGAAGGTATTAGCACCCTTTCTATCTGTGGTTATCCACGGGCTCTTAGGTACTTGCTCAATGGTTTTCAAAATTGTTTTCTTTGTGCTTGTGGGTTTTGAAAAGTTTTTGTTTGAAAACTTCGATTTAAGTCTTGCTTCTGTCCTCAAGAGTGTAATGAAGTGTTTTGAAAACTTTGTTCAAAAAGGAGTGTAAGTGTGAAAAATAAGTTTTGTTTTTGAATGAGCAAGTATCTAAGAGCTATCTATCTACTCAAAAAAAAGAATCGTTCTATGCTAATTTCCTTTAGACAACGCTATCCCACTATTATTGAGTAGGTAGCATCGTCGTTGGAGTTTGAGGGTCAATTCGAATGAGGGACATACGGTCACTAAAGCAATGTTAGGACGCCTTAGCGGTAACCCTAATGTCTTAGATCATTTATTTGAGGCAACAATATCTGAGGCAACCGTTTTGAGGAAACTATGATCTTTTAGACAAGAGGACGACCTCTAAAACGACCTATACTCAATGACCGTGTACGAAGGCAACCAAGTGGGGTGTACCCTAGGAGTGCGCATGTGCGAGTGTGTTGATTTCAGTTATTTTTATCTTTGCACATGTTTAGGGTGATCTAACCATTTTAAGATTAAACATTCATTCTTGTCATGCAATCCCTATTATCAAACATCTAGCAGTTGAATAATTTGCAGAATTAAAGGTGCGAAAATTAAACTAAATTATTACAAGGCGTCGGGTATTTATATCGCCAAAAACAACCCTTTGAAAATAAAAGCGATAAATGTAGAATAAACATCCTAATTAAACTATTACATCCCATGAGCAGTTACATTAAATATCGTAAAAAAATAAATAAAAGCGGTAAAGGTAAATAAACGTCCTAATTAAATTATTACAAACTGTGAGCAGATATAATAATTGGGCAAAATAATAATAAAGCGCGCGATTAAAAATTAGATCGACGAGAAATTAGGGTTTTGACCCTTCTATCCTAATTAAAAAAAGAAAATATTTTTTTGTTGTTTTTTAATATTTTTTTAAGAAAAGAAATTAGATTTTTAAATTAAATGCAAAATTGATTGATTATTAAATTAATTAATGAAAATAATTAAATGACATATTTTTGGGTTTTTGTTATTTTAGGAAAGAAATAAAATAATTAAGTTAGTAATAAAACCTATTTATTCTAATTAATTTTAATTATGTAAAAAGAAATTAAAGTTGTCTAATAATTAATAACCTAATTAAATTAATTACTTTTTTTTTAATAAAAATAAATATCTTGAATTTAATTGGATAGAAAAATGTTTTGTGATTTTTTGATAAAAAAGAAAATAATTTGATGGGTTAGTAAAATAAATAAATGAAATAATATAAATATAAAAGAATTAGAGAAAAGCAAATTGGGCCTGCAATGTGGGGGTGCAATCATCAGAAATCTCTAGGCCCGAATCTTCGAAAGCTTCATGCTCTAACTATGGTGTTTTTTTTTTTTTGCGTGGAACCTATGATTCAAACATCCATAACTGTTCTATATAAACTCATGCAAACGTTAGCAAACCATAAAATGTGATTAAAGTTAGAGATTCGAAATTTAAAATTTTACCAAACCGGTATTCTCAAATGGGGGCATGCTAGGCGTGTGATGGATTGCTCTTGGGCCTTGTAAGACTCTTGAGGACTTCAAGAGGATGGTTTGACACTTGATGTCAATTGAGAGAGACCGGAACCTCGAGATATGACTTGCACCAATTCTTTGATTTCTGGAGCGTTTTTTGAAGAGCTTTTAGAGAGATTTTTGAAGAGGATTTTAGTCCCTTTAAAGCTTGTATGGCTCTATATTTATAGAGGAGAATGAGGAGACAAGAAAGCATGGAAAGAATCTCCCTCATAATGTTGTGTTTTAAGACCATGATCAAGATTTGAAAAAAATGCCATATTTGATGATTTTATGCCATTTTCACATGTGAATGAACCTGGACATATTTGAAAAGTTATTGCACGAAATCAATTGACATAAACCAGCATAAAACTTTCCCAAAATGGATTCACATCAAAATTTACATTATTTCTATTATTTATTTATTTAATTATGAATTTTAATGAATAAAATATCAAAATAAATAGCATAAATAGTAGAAAAATGTATGGGTGGGCTTAGAGGTCGTGGACCATGTTAGGAATGAGTTTCAAACTTGAAAAGATAGGCCCATTTGGAAAAAATCCAAGTTTGGTCAATATTTGCTTCATGCATTTTTTCAAAAATTGTCCAACTTTGACAATGCATAACTCCCTCAATTTTGATTCTTTGGAGGTGTTCTTGGACTTTTTAGAAATATTGAGATGTACTCTAAACAACCCTTTTGGTCTCATCTCATTTTGATACGCCATTCTCATGTATGAAGCTTTGACAAAAAAGGTGTTTTTGTTGACTTTTCAAAATAACCTATAATGTCCAAATTCATAACTTCTTCTGAATGCATATTTTGAACTTTGGAGATGAATATGGGTTGTAGGGAATTTCATCCTATTTAAAATTAGCTTTGGATGGGTCATTTCTCATAAAGTATGAGAAAGTTATGCTTGGTCAAAGTTGAGTTGACTTTTCCTGCAAAACCCTAATTTAGCAACTTTTGAGTCTTGATGAATTATGAGCAATCCTTGATGAATCATGATCAACCCTTGATAAAATGATAAAATATCCTTCAAAATGATAATGTTGACAAAAAAACTTGAAGTTTGACTGTATATGGGTCACAGTTGACTTTGGCCCTAGCACAGTCGATTTTTGGACCTTTGAGCAATTGACTGAGCAAACTTCTTCTGCAAGGCTTGAAACTTGACATGGATGATCTTGAGACCATATTAGGACATTGGTGAGAATTTTGGATCACTTGGACTCAAGTATCTTGATGCAACACAAAACCCTAATTTGGGGTAGACTACCTTAGGAGAGAGCTTGTCTGACCAATTCTTTGGCTACTTTGAGCAACTTGGAGATTTTTCTTGCAATGTTTTGAGAAATATGAGAGGGGAAATTTTGGGGTACAACAGCTGCCCCTGTTCAATCTTCTTAAACCTGAGGATGTAGATTGGCTTTCATGCCTTTCGTAATCCGAAGGTGGAAGATGATTGAACACTAGAGTGCCCAGAAATTTGCACTCGTATGAAGTGGTATCAGCCTTGTGATGTCGGGAATGGGCTTACAGATGCCATTTGGAGATTGCTGACAGGAGGATGGGCTTAGAGATGCCATCTAAAGGAGCGCCGATTGCCTAAGAGATTCCCTAGCGAGAGCCTGCATACCTGTTGTTGTGGAATATTCCGCTGGGGAAGTCCAATTTTGTTGAGATTTAGGAACTTGCTTGTACTTCAACTGAGAGAACATCTCTGCTGAGTTTTAAGAACTTGTCCGTAATTCAACTAGGGGGAAACATCTTCATCGAGATTTAAGAACTCGCCCGTAATTCAACTGAGAAAACTCTGCTGAGATTTAGGAACTGTCTGTAATTCGACAGAGGAACTTTGTCGATATTTAGGACCTTGTCTGTAATTCAAATGAGGATAACTCTGTTGAGATTTAAGAACTTGTCAGTAATTCGACTAAGAGAAACATATTCATCGAGATTTAAGAACTTTCCCGCAATTCAATTGAGAAAACTCTGCTGAGATTTAGGAACTGTCGGAAATTCGACGGAGGAACTTTGTCGAGATTTAGGACCTTGTCTGTAATTCAACTGAGGATAATTTTGTTGAGATTTAAGAACTTGTCAGTAATTCGACTTTGGGAAACATTTTCATCGAGATTTAAAAACTCGCCCGTAATTCAACTGAGAAAACTCTGCTGAGATTTAGGAACTCGTCTGTAATTCGACGGAGGAACTTTGTCGAGATTTAGGACCTTGTCTGTAATTCAACTGAGAAAAACTCTGTTGAGATTTAATAACCTGTCAGTAATTCGACTTGAGGGAAACATCTTCATCGAGATTTAAGAACTTTCCCGTAATTCAACTGAGAAAACTCTGCTGAGATTTAGGAACTCGTCTGTAATTCGACGGAGGAACTTTGTCGAGATTTAGGACCTTGTCTATAATTCAACTGAGGATAATTCTGTTGAGATTTAAGAACTGTTTAGTTATTCGACTTTAGGGAAACATCTTCATCGAGATTTAAGAACTCGCCCGTAATTTAACTGAGAAAACTCTGCTGAGATTTAGGAACCTGTCTGTAATTCGACGGAGGAACTTGTCGAGATTTAGGACCTTGTCTGTAATTCAACTGAGGATAATTTGGTTGAGATTTAAGAACTTGTCAGTAATTCGAATGAGGGAAACATCTTCATCGAGATTTAAGAACTCGCTCGTAATTCAACTGAGAATAATTCTGCTGAGATTTAGGAACTCGTCTGTAATTCGACGGAGGAACTTGTCGAGATTTAGGACCTTGTCTGTAATTCAACTGAGGATAATTCGGTTGAGATTTAAGAACTTGTCAGTAATTCGACTGAGGGAAACATCTTCATCAAGATTTAAGAACTCGCCAGTAATTCAACTGATAAAACTCTGCTGAGACTTAGGAACTCGTCTGTAATTCGACGGAGGAACTTGTCGAGATTTAGGACCTTGTCTGTAATTCAACTGAGGATAATTTGGTTGAGATTTAAGAACTTGTCAGTAATTCGACTGAGGGAAACGTCTTCATCAAGATTTAAGAACTCGCCCGTAATTCAATTAAGAATAATTCTGCTGAGATTTAGGAACTCGTCTGTAATTCGACGGAGGAACTTGTCGAGATTTAGGACCTTGTCTGTAATTCAACTGAGGATAATTCTGTTGAGATTTAAGAACTGGTCAGTACTTCGACTCTGGTAAAAGCTTTATAGATGAGAATTTAACTGCATCCTTCCTGAAAGGTGCATGATATGTATCAAACAATGATGTTTTCAAAATAAATGAGATTGTGTTGTATGATGCGTATATGCACCTGTCATGATGTATAGAAATGTAATGCTTTTAGCTGGGGAAAATAAATCTCGGATAACTGCTGGAGAAAAGAGCTGAATTCTTCGTTTCTGTTGGGGATGGCGAACGAAGACGTTTGTGAGAATAAACCTGTAGGAGAGGATAACTCCGTTGGGGAATAAAATGATGAGGAGACTACTCTATGGGGAAGAGATGCTTTGCTGAGGATTCCACCGATGAATTCCACTGGGGATGAATTACCGTTGCTGGTGATACTAAATCCTGTTGGGGATTGACTCCTGTTTGTGAAAGGAAAGAACTTCGCTGGGGATGATCTTTCAGTTGCGACTTCACTGGGAATAACCTTTTAGACTCTAATGGGGATATTCCTTGGGGCTATGTTGGGGACAATCTTCCAAAGTCTACTAGGGATGATTCTCCAAACTCCACTAGGGAAGCTTTTTCAGACTGCGCTGGGAAAAATTTCAAACTCCACTAGGGATATTTTGTATTATGCCAGGGAATATCCTTATACTCCGCTGGGGAATATTAAGACCTTTCAGTGTTGACGGTAGATAAACTCTGCTTGGGGAGAATATTACCGATTCATTCACAGTTGCAAGTCTCAGCTGGGGAGAGCTAACATTATTGTCTTTCACTTACTCTGCAGGAGTGAATGTTACTGGGACGCATGCTGAGGATATGACAATGGGTTTGCATCAAGACTTTGTTGCCCATGTATCTGCGGGAGAAGGTGCCTACGGAGGCCTTGTGGATCAAGTATTATCCCAACCTATGAGGTGCTTGGTAACTTTCGATTGAAGTGATAAGTCTTCTTCTGGTAGGTAAGTGACGAGATGCCGGGACATAGTCGTACGCTTTAATCCCTAACTTTTGCCTGGACTGTCTTTTCAGATTTTCAATCCACCGGGAAACCCTTTCTTGCCCAAGCCGCCCTTTAGGGTTTTTGACTTGCCGGGTGTACACATTTTTTGTTTTTTATCCCTGATTTTTGCCCGAACCTTTTTTGGTTCGCCGGGATGCCCTTATTTTTTCCTAGGCCAGTCGACCTAGCAGGTCTTTGTTCATGCGCAGTATTTTCTGACTATGTCCATGCTCTTAGAGTATAGGGATTTGTCATTGTCGGTAGCGTTGTGTTGCCATACTACCAGAAGATGTTAGTCATACAAGATTCATTGATGGAATTCATGTCCAATGCCCCAAGTGACTTAGATGGAGATTTTCCCCTGGCTATTTGGCATCTTTGAGAGATTCTCTGAATCTTGACTTGACTGCCCCAGATGATGGATAATGGTCATGTCTGCCCCTTGGTTGGAAGTTGTGATACGGTGGGAGAACTGACTAGAAGTTTGCGTTTGTATTCGCACTTGTTCGGTTGAGCAAGAGTCGCCACCGACTTTTTATTTTATCCTAAGGAAAGGTTAAAAAGCACAGCAAAAACCTTTTGAGATATTTCGTGGGTTCGGGGGGTAGATTATGAAAAGGGAAGGTATTAGCACCCTTTTCATCCATGGTTATCCATGGGCTCTTAGTTACTTGGTTTTTAGATCACTTGCCTTGATTTTCGATTGCTTGAAATTGTGGTGTATGTGTGTGCGTTTTGAAAATGTTTTTTAAGAGATGCCTTGTCTTAGGCAACCAATGTATTCGACTCGTGTTTGAGTGTTTTACAAAAGTGTGTATCTTTTCGAAAAGATGTTTCAAAATGTTTTTGAGAGTTTGCTTTGAAAGTGTGCATGAAGTGTGGTTTTTGAAAGGAGGCAAGTGTTTTTGCAAATTGATCTCAAGTAACTAAGAGTTTTGTCTACCCCTATTGTACTCAAAGGTTTTCTCTATGTTTTCAACCCTTTTTAACAATTTTGTTCCACCATTGAATTTGGTGGGCAATCTTGCGTTTAGGATGTTTAACGGGACGGGCGCGGGTCATCGTATGGACCATGAATGCAATGGTGCCAAGTATCTTTGGCAATTTGCTTTGAAGGGACTATGATCATTCCATTTAGGCAACTTTCGAAAGCGTCATCGAGGGACTTATGATCATTTGAATTTGTTTTGCCAAAGAAACTCGACGTGCAAGCATGGCCCATTTTGGAAGGCAACATGTGGGATTACCCTAGGGGTGCAAGTGTGATTGTGTATTGATTTCATGTATTTGTCTTGTATTAGGTTATCTAGCGTTTGATTTTATGTACATACAAACCCTAGGTCTAACCATGGTATAATTGGAAAACGGTAAATTGCAAGAATTTAAAGTCTACGCTATTACAAATAGTATCCGGGAGTGGGGGTACAAATTCACAAATGGGGATGAGACTTTAGGAATGTAGTGTCCAATAAGTTACAACCAAATCGAATTGCGATAAAAATGTAAATGTAATGTATATCAATGTATAGGAATAGCAAATGTATATTGTCAAATGTCAAGTGTATTGTGTAAGTGTACGTGTACGTATGAGAATTATTTACAAGTTAAGATGTGATTTTAAATGTGTATTATTAAGTATTGTTTTAATTCAAATGAAAAGAATTAAATGTTTATTTAATTAGTCTTTTGTAGTCTTGTATATTTCTTCAATATGTACAGAAAGAAAATTTACTAAAAGAAAAGAAAATGTTCTAAGTTTGAAAATTATTATTTATATTTGATATAAATTTGTATCTTTATATTTTTGTTTAATATATATAAAAGAGGTATTTTAATTAAAAGAAAGAAAAAATGTTTTTTAATTTTAATTATATTATGTAAAAAAGATGTATTTTCATTTATTATGTACAAAAGTTTGAATGAAAATGTTTTTTAAGTTTAAAGAAAGATATTATTTGTATTTTAGTATTAATGTACAAAGGTAATATCTTTAAGAAGGAAAAGTATTTATCTTTAAAAGAAAAAGAAAATTATATGACTATGTATTTATGTACAAAGTATTTTTAAGAAAAGAAAAATGTTAACTTAAAGAAAATTATGTATTGATTTATTTATGTACAAAAACCTAATTATAAAAAGATGAATATTGTCAATTAAAGTTAATATTAACAATTGGTTTATTTAACACAAAAAAAAAAGTTATGTAAAATACCATGTGGTAAATAAAAAAAGTGTTTAACTAAAAAGAAAAGAATGGGCCTTAGGGGCCTTTGTTTAGCCCAAACAGACATGATTAAGGTTAGGAAAAAGGGGGGGGGGGGGGGGACGTACGTAATGGGCTTAAGTGATCAAAAGGGCAAGGCCCAAACGTCTTAATGTTTTTTAGGGTTGATCAGAGTTGTTTCATTTGGGACATGGCTTAGGGTTTGTGTACAAAGAAGCGCCGTTCACTTGTTTCGTTTGTCACCTTCTTCGTTCACGCTAAGCGCATAGCTCAAGTCCTTCGCCCAAGCCACCAGCGCCATCATCCACCCCCTTCTCCGTCCAAAGATCGCTCGATCGGTGGTTCATGCAAGGTAAAAATTAACTCAGCATATTTTAGGGTTTTAACATCCTCTTTCTTACATGTTCTGATTTTGTTTATGGTTTATGCAAGATTTTGAAATGAGGGAAAGGGAGTACTACTTGTCAGAGACGGAGAAGGAGGAGATTGGGAGGCGTTCGGAGGTTTGCCGGTGGGGGGATGCGCGATGAGAGCTCGCTTGCTTCGCTTGATGCCTTGGCACTCTGGTATTTGTGTCTTACTTCTTTTGTTTGGTGATGATGATGAACTGAACCTTTTGTGATATCATTTCCTTCTTCTTCGTTGCCTCGTACGCTTGCTTCTGTCGCCTAGCTGTATGCTTGAATATTGTTTATTGATATGCTTGATGATGATCACTTGAGAGATTGATATACTGAGATGCTTCTTTTTACTTCTCTTCTGGTTGCCTCGATACTTTGCTTCTGTTGCCTATTTGATTTGCCTTGTATGTTTGTTTAATGGCCCAATGATGAGGAACCTCTGAGGGTTTGGTTGCCTGAGTATGCTTGGTTTAATTGCTTGTGGATTAACCCTATGATGAACTCCTTGAGTTCTGAGGGTTTGATGGGTTGGTTATGTATGTTGCCTTGAAAAGCTTAGGAAACAAGTTATGGGTGTGAGGAAGGTCGTACTGGTTTTGGTTTATGGCTTAGACTTGTGTTACAGGTTCAAGGCTTAAGCAGGTTTGACAGGGTATTGTTTGGGCTTCACAGTTTATGCTGGTTTTTTGTGTTTGGATAGTTTGTGGTTATTAAGTGTTTGACAGGTTTGTGCAGGATGGTACAGGCTTGATTGGTTAGGCTGGAGGTTTGAAAACTGGTGGTACAGGCTTGATACCAGTTTTGGCTTGTGGTGTTTCAGGCTTTTTGTTTTGATTATGCTTTTTGGTTTAAGGTGTTTGGGAGCTTTACTGATTTAGGCTTTGACAGTTCAGGCAGGTAAGGCTTGGGCAGGTTGGGGTTTGAAGCCTTTTGTTGTTATGCTTGTACAGGTTGGGATTTGAAGCCAGTAAGGCTTGGAGCTTGGTATTCTGATTTACCAACTTCAGGTTTAGTGCAGGTTTTGCCTATGGCTTTGAGGCTTTAGCTTTTTGAATCCATCTTCTTGGACAAATGAAGGCTTTTGAATGGTTTTTTGTATCTTTGTGATGTGAACTAATTTTTTTTTGTTTATGTTGTTTCTCTGCCCCCATTTTTGTACTGTGTTATGAACAGATTGTTTTTATATCATTTTCCTTCTCAAGCCTAAACCTGTAAGCCCTATTTCTTCTTCTCTTTTCCTTCTCTCTCCAGTACAAAAACATTAAAAAATTGTTTATGTTTGTACTTCTCTGAAAAAGTAAATAGCTGGGAAATGATGAAACTGAGTTTTGTTTGCTTGTAAAACATGTTTCCTCTGCGCTTTATGTCTTCTTTTCCATACTTTCTGCTTCTTGACAGCATTGATGGCCTTTTGTACTTGTTTGATATCTTGCCATATCCCTTTTGACAGCTTTTTGGCAGAAAGTTTGAATTTGGACTTTGTTTGGAAATTCAGTTTGTAACTTGGACTTTGTTTGGCAATTCAGTTTGTAACTTGGACTTTGGTTATTTGCATATGTTGTCTTGCTTTTGAACTATGCAGTTTTGACAATTTGAAATGTGCAATTTTAACTTTGTGCATTCATTTAATTTGCAAACATTTTCACCCTTCTTTGTGAACCGGGAGAAATCCCGTGGTTTGCAGAGAGGGCTAACTGATCCCGGCCATTTGCTTTTAATGATGAGTCTAAATTAAACTGTCTGTCTTTTATTTATTTATCTGCTTCTAACTTTTCTTCTGTTCTTTGTTTTGCAGATAAAATTCCATGGAGTACTGGAGCAAGGGATAGAAGATGAAGAATTGAAGATTTAGAAACATACTTAGGATAGTTTTTATTTAAATTTAAATAAATGTAAAATCATTGTTGTAAACAATTTGTAAACAAAACAATTGTACAAATAATTTAAAAATAAATAAAAAGTTTCTTTATCCAATTAATTATTTTCCTCTTTTTTTTAATTGTTCGTTTTATTATTTATAATTCTTTAATTATAATAATTGAAAATAAATTCCAATCATTTAATCTTAGAATAATAAATAATTAAATAAACAATGCTTCAGCATTTGATCAGTTAAACCTGGCGTTTCAAACATCCAGAGCAAAACAACAGTCAATCACAGCAATTGCCCAGACGCTTTTTCCCCTTTACTGACTTTAATCAAACATTGCAAATTCAAACCCAATGCAACCTTTTACTGATTCAGTCAAACAAACGTGAATTCAATCCAAATGCATTCTTTTACTGATTAAGTCAAACAATGCGAATTCAAACCAAATCTCGGAATAACTTGCAAAGCACCGTAGAATTAAATCTTTCTGAAGAACCGCGCATGAACAACCCTAATTCCCGATTAAATGCCAAAGAAGCGTTCGCCTGATCGAAGTTGAGCCAAAATCAACCAAAACCCTAAGCCAATTGTTTGAAACATTCTAGAGCCCTGAAAATCAGTAAAACCCTGATTTTTGTTTGACTGACGAGAAAAGTTCGTTTGGCCGATTCTTGAGCCAGTTTGAAAAATCAGGAAACGCCTGAAGCCGTGATTTCTTGAGGAAAAATGCGAGGGAAAATTTTGGGGTACAACAGTTGCCCCTGTTCAATCTTCTTGAACCTGAAGAGTTAGATTGGCAAGTTTGCCTTTCGCGACTTGAAGGTAAAAGAAGATTGGACACTAAAGTGCCCAGAAAATTTGGACTCGGCGATGTGATGGTAGAGGTGAATGGGCTTACAGATGCCATTTGGTGATGGGCTTAAAGATGCCATCTGATGTGATAGAATCTTGTCGGGGGATGGGCTTAGAGATGCCATCTGAGAATGGGCTTAAAGATGCCATTTGGTGACTGCTGGTAGAAGGATGGGCTTATAGATGCTATCTGAGAATGGGCTTAAAGATGCCATTTGGTGACTGCTGGTAGGAAGATGGGCTTATAGATGCCATCTGGAAATGTTAAACTGTATGTCAATGGTGAGTGGACGAGTATCAGAAAGGCTTCCATGTTTCGGAACATCTCTGAACTGGGGGTCTGAATAAGCAATAGGTTGACATCCGTGTCTGGAGAATCTGTGAACTATTTTCAGGAGTTGAGATTGAACAAGCAATAGATTAACATCCGTTGTTGGGAAGAATCCGTAAACTGTTTTCAAAAATTGCATCTGAACAAGCGATAGATTAACATCCGTTGTTGGGAAGAATCCGTAAACTGTTTTCAGAAGTCTTGAGAAGAAATCTGAACAAGTGATAGGTTAACATCCGTTACTGGAGAACCCGTGAACTGTTTTCAGAAGTCTTGAAGTTGAATAAGAAATAGAGCAGCATCTGTTGTTGGGAAGCGTCCGTAAACTATTTTCAGAGGTTGCATCTGAACAAGCGATAGATTAACATCCGTTGTTGGGAAGAATCCGTGAACTGTTTTCAGAAGTCTTGAGAAGAATCTGAACAAGCGATAGGTTAACATCCGTTACTGGAGAACCCGTGAACTGTTTTCAGAAGTCTTGAAGTGGAAGAGGAACCGGTGTAGGGTTTCCTGATGATTCGTCTGTGTAAAACTGCATCTGAGTGAATCTGGAATAAGTATCAGAATGTCGCCGTGTCTGGGTCACATCTGAACTATTTCTGGATGAATCTCGGAAAATGATCTTTGTCTGTCGACTGATCTTACCTGAAAAGGTAAAGGGTTAGTTGTATGCAATGTTATGATGTATGATGCAATGTATGTGACATCAATGTTTATGACATGAATGTGATGAATGCGCATGTAAGCTGATGAGCTATCTTGCTGAGGATAAATGAATCCTGGATGGCTGAAGATAAAAGAATCTTGACTGTTGCCGGGGAGGGCAAGAATCTTCTGATTGTTGAAAATGAGAAGTCTTGGGACCACTGTTGAGGAAATCAGAAGCTTGGGTTGTATGCCAAACTACTGGGGACTTCCTGTTTTGAGGAGATCTGTGTAGGATTTCCTGATGATGAGTCCGTGTAAAACTGCATCGGGTTTTTGAACACTTTTGACATTCGAATGCCCCAAGTGGTGATATAGATTATTTCCTGGCTTGTTACAGGTGTTGATCCACAATCGGTCGTTCACAGATATTTTCCTGGCTTGTTACAGGTGTTGATCTGGAACTTAAGAAAAGTTGGTCAAGGAGATATTGTCCTGGCTTGTTACAGGTGTTGATCTCTGACCTGAGAAAGAAAGATGGTTCCCTGGCTTGTTACAAGTGTTGATCTTCAATCTCTTCAGATGTGCCCTGGCTAGATATAGGAATCGAGTCTGGAAATAGTCGTCAACAGATATGCCCTGGCTGGATACAGGAATCGAATCTGGAAATAGTCGTCAACAGATATGCCCTGGCTGGATACAGGAATCGAATCTTCAAACTCTTCAGACGTGCCCTGGCTAGATATAGGAATCGAGTCTGGAAATAGTCGTCAACAGATATGCCCTGGCTGGATACAGGAATCGAATCTGGAAACTCTTCAGACGTGCCCTGACTAGATACAGGAATCGAGTCTGGAAATAGTCGTCAACAGATATGCCCTGGCTGGATACAAGAATCGAATCTGGAAAAAGTCGTCAACAGATATGCCCTGGCTGGATACAGGAATCGAATCTTCAAACTCTTCAGACGTGCCCTGGCTAGATACAGGAATCGAGTCTGGAAATAGTGGTCAACAGATATGCCCTGGCTGGATACAGGAATCGAATCTTCAAACTCTTCAGACGTGCCCTGGCTAGATACAGGAATCGAGTCTGGAAATAGTCGTCAACAGATATGCACTGGCTGGATACAGGAATCGAATCTTCAAACTCTTCAGACGTGCCCTGGATAGATACAGGAATCGAGTCTGGAAATAGTCGTCAACAGATATGCCCTGGCTGGATACAAGAATCGAATCTGGAAATAGTCGTCAACAGATATGCCCTGGCTGGATACAGGAATCAAATCTGGAAATAGTCGTCAACAGATATGCCCTGGCTGGATACAGGAATCGAATCTTCAAACTCTTCAGACGTGCCCTGGCTAGATACAGGAATCGAGTCTGGAAATAGTCGTCAACAGATATGCCCTGGCTGGATACAGGAATCGAATCTTCAAACTCTTCAGACGTGCCCTGGCTAGATACAGGAATCGAGTCTAGAAATAGTCGTCAACAGATATGCCCTGGCTGGATACAGGAATCGAATCTAGAAATAGTCGTCAACAGATATGCCCTGGCTGGATACAGGAATCGAATCTTCAAACTCTTCAGACGTGCCCTGGCTAGATACAAGAATCGAGTCTGGAAATAGTCGTCAACAGATATGCCCTGGCTGGATACAGGAATCGAATCTTCAAACTCTTCAGACGTGCCCTGGCTAGATACAGGAATCGAGTCTGGAAATAGTCGTCAACAGATATGCCCTGGCTGGATACAGGAATCGAACCTTCAAACTCTTCAGACGTGCCCTGGCTAGATACAGGAATCGAGTCTGGAAATAGTCGTCAACAGATATGCCCTGGCTGGATACAGGAATCGAATCTGGAAATAGTCGTCAACAGATATGCCCTGGCTGGATACAGGAATCGAATCTGGAAATAGTCGTCAACAGATATGCCCTGGCTGGATACAGGAATCGAATCTTCAAACTCTTCAGACGTGCCCTGGCTAGATACAGGAATCGAGTCTGGAAATAGTCTTCAACAGATATGCCCTGGCTGGATATAGGAATCGAATCTTCAAACTCTTCAGACGTGCCCTGGCTAGATACAGGAATCGAGTCTGGAAATAGTCGTCAACAGATATGCCCTGGCTGGATACAGGAATCGAATCTGGAATTGTGATAGTTGATTTGTTGGCGGTTGTAATTTCCAGCAGGTGGTGAAGGAATGGTTGAACACTTTTGACATTCGAATGCCCCAAGTGATGATGAGTCTTGAATCAGATTATTCTGCGAATTGAGAGATTTCTTGAAATCTTGACTGGACTGCCCCAGGTTAATTGGATGGTGCTATGTCATGCCCCTTGTTGATAGGAGATTTGTAATGGAAGTGTCGTCCTTTTGAAGTGATTTTGCTCACTGAGAGAGTTTTCGTTCCTCCGAACATTCGCTGTATGAAATTCTTCGCTGTCAAACAAAAAAGCCAAATGCAGACAGTGATATTCAAGCAATGCAAAGTTTATGTTTGTCTCAAAGTTTTGAAAAATGTGTTTTTAGCAGAAAACTTTTTATAAGACAGATCAACATATGATTTAGAGCAAAGCCTTACAGGAGTCAGGATACCTTTTGTAACAGTATGCTTTCGAACTAACCCATGCTTCAATTAGGACTTTTGAAGGGTTGTAACGTGGCTTGGTTCACGGTTTAAGAAACAAAGGATAAAGGCTCAAAGTATATTTGTACCCACCCGCTCTTCGTGATGTTCTTCACACCTAAGCTCAGTTAATTGTGCGTCACACTTTGTTTTGAGTTTGGGACGACCTTCGGGTGATGGTTCACCAGTTGAATTTTGGGGAGACAGTCATCATCTCCTTTTTTCTTTTTCAACATTTTTCATGTTGTTGAGGATTTTGTAATGACCTCACTATTTTGATTTTGATTTGTTATCCCTAACTTTTGCCTGACTGTTCCCATTTTTCGAGATTACAGTCAGCGGGATGCCCCAGCTTTCTTAAGCCTCCTTTATAGGTTTTGGCTTGGTGGGCTTTTCTCTTTTGAGAGATTGACTGTCTATGTGATAGGGAACCACCCTTGTCTTTTGATTCCAAAGGAATGCTTTTCTTTTTCTTTGATGTCGTTCGTTGTATTACGAACTGAGAGTTTGCGACTTCAATGCGCGTTTCTCTTGAATTAACTGAGATACTACCCTGCCCCGGGTTTATATCAAAGGTTTTGATCGTTTAGAACAGAAAACTCCTACTTCTTTGGCTCGAAGGGGTTGACTAGGGATTATCTTCCTTATAACTCCAGTGTTTGGGATTTGAAAGAAATGCCTGCACATCATCAGCAAGGTCTGTTCAAAAGCATACTGTATGAGATTATGGTATTGTTTCGTCATCCTCCTTCTAAAGGCTTGCAGCTTTTTATCAAGAGTCAGATATCATAAAGAAAAGCATAAGAGTAGTGAAACGAATGGATGACTTCAAGACAAACATATGCAATGCATTAATGAAAACAGAGTTTAACATCAACAGATAATTGTTTGACAGCAAAAGAAATTACAACTTTGAAAATTCAAAATGAAGCAAAAGTCTTTCAGCTTGAGCTTTGTCACTCCAGGTGGAGAACTCTTTAACGGAAGATTTTCATCTCGCCGTCTGGCATGAATTCCAGCACTCCAATGTCGATCAGATCTTGAATCTTGTTCTTCAAGGCCCAACAGTCGTTGGTGTCGTGTCCCGGGCTGTAGGAGTGGTAAACACAAAATGCGTCGGGACGATAGTTAGGAGAGGAGGTATTGAGCTTCTGAGGAGGATCCCTTAGGGTAAGCAGGTTGACCTCCAACAGGCACTTCAGTATGAAGAATGATGGTATCTCAGTCTCCGTGAATTGTCTTCCCGACGTTTCTTGCTTACGCCAATTACCCCGTTGACGCTGGCGAGGTTGTTGATGGGCTTGTGACCCTGAAGCAAGCGAAGGAGCCTTCCCCTTGTCTTCTTGAGTGGATGGAGGCTGAGCGGTGACCTGCTCTTCAACCTCAGATGTTTGCCCTATTTGGTTGTTTGGAAGCAGTTGGCGGACAAGAACTCTGAGTTCCTCTTGTCTTTGAGATAGGTCTTGGATGAGAGCCATCTGGCCCACCAACTGTCCCATCACTTGGGTCCTCAATGTTGTCAAATCAAACAGCAGCTCCGCAAGCTGATCACTCCTGGCATTGTTTGAATTCTCCAAGCCCTTTGTGAGGAGAGCTTTCATTTCTTCTTGCCCCAGAGACAAGTTCAGGAACATTTCCTGCAGCTGAGCAGTCTGGTCTTGGATGTCTTTGACAGACCTTTCTAGAGCCATCTCTTACTGAAATAAACAGCATGAGAGTAAGGAAACCTGAAAAAGGAAAGATTGTTAAGATGCAATGCATGATATGTGGATGCATGTTTTCAAAGATCTCTTGGGGGTAAACACAAGAAAATGTTAGAGGTTGAACTTTGCTCTGGGATTAGAGAACTTTGCACCGGTGGATGTCTTTTTCGAGAATCAAGCTCACCATGTCGAGTGGGTCATAGCCACTGATTCAAGTTGTTGTACTTGATCTTTGTTTGGAGAACTTTGTATCGGGGGATGTCTTTCCACGAGAATCAAGCTCACCATGTCGAGTGGGTCATAGCCACTGATTCAAGTTGTTGTACTTGATCTTTGATGGCATTTGTTTAGAGGAGAAACCCCTTGCCCCTTGGTAGACGTCGGGTTCAACGTAACCCTGCATCAAAAGAACCCTCGAGATCCTTGAGATGGTTATTTGAAAATGCTATGGTATGATGTCATGATATTATGTACATGTATGCACAAGGAAGTAAGTGTATATACAGGTAATCATATTCACACAAAGCAAACAAGTCCTTAGGTTTAGGCTTGCATGAGGTTTAGGTACTATCCTCTTTCAGTTTCGTTGGTTAAAACCTGTCCTATCGAAAGTAACCGGGTTCTAGAGGATCTCAAATCATTGGCTACCCTCAATCGGTCATAACTCCAGCATCGCTATCTTTTCTTGCGGCCGGAACCATCGCGAGAGTTTAGCCTCAATGAGTGTAGCATACTGCTACTGTTCTAATGGCCAAGTTGGGTCAATTTAGGGTTCTAAGGTCGGTTGGTGCTTAATGACTCCTTGGAAGACCCATATTCTCCCCGTTTCAACACGAGGGATATCGGTACAGACCAAGGTGCCACACCAACGTAGCCACTGCTTCACCCATGTCGGTATACGCCGGACAGGTCCCTCACAGATTATGCTACCTAAAAAGGTATTCCCCATATCCGGGTTAGGATCTATGAAACTCTGATGCAAAGCCCACAAGTGTAAAAGCAAACAAAGCAATCAATTGAAAACAAAGGTGATCTAAACCCTAAGGTAACCCCACTTTGAGTAGCAGTCCCCAGCAGAGTCGCCAGTTCTGTGATACGGTGGGAGAACTGACTAGAGGTTTGCGTTTGTATTCGCACTTGTTCGGTTGAGCAAGAGTCGCCACCGACTTTTTATTTTATCCTAAGGAAAGGTTAAAAAGCACAGCAAAAACCTTTTGAGATATTTCGTGGGTTCGGGGGGTAGATTATGAAAAGGGAAGGTATTAGCACCCTTTTCATCCATGGTTATCCATGGGCTCTTAGTTACTTGGTTTTTAGATCACTTGCCTTGATTTTCGATTGCTTGAAATTGTGGTGTATGTGTGTGCGTTTTGAAAATGTTTTTGAAGAGATGCCTTGTCTTAGGCAACCAATGTATTCGACTCGTGTTTGAGTGTTTTACAAAAGTGTGTATCTTTTCGAAAAGATGTTTCAAAATGTTTTTGTGAGTTTGTTTTGAAAGTGTGCATGAAGTGTGGTTTTTGAAAGGAGGCAAGTGTTTTTGCAAATTGATCTCAAGTAACTAAGAGTTTTGTCTACCCTTATTGTACTCAAAGGTTTTCTCTATGTTTTCAACCCTTTTTAACAATTTTGTTCCACCATTGAATTTGGTGGGCAATCTTGCGTTTAGGATGTTTAACGGGACGGGCGCGGGTCATCGTATGGACCATGAATGCAATGGTGCCAAGTATCTTTGGCAATTTGCTTTGAAGGGACTATGATCATTCCATTTAGGCAACTTTCGAAAGCGTCATCGAGGGACTTATGATCATTTGAATTTGTTTTGCCAAAGAAACTCGACGTGCAAGCATGGCCCATTTTGGAAGGCAACATGTGGGATTACCCTAGGGGTGCAAGTGTGATTGTGTATTGATTTCATGTATTTGTCTTGTATTAGGTTATCTAGCTTTTGATTTTATGTACATACAAACCCTAGGTCTAACCATGGTATAATTGGAAAACGGTAAATTGCAAGAATTTAAAGTCTACGCTATTACAAATAGTATCCGGGAGTGGGGGTACAAATTCACAAATGGGGATGAGACTTTAGGAATGTAGTGTCCAATAAGTTACAACCAAATCGAATTGCGATAAAAATGTAAATGTAATGTATATCAATGTATAGGAATAGCAAATGTATATTGTCAAATGTCAAGTGTATTGTGTAAGTGTACGTGTACGTATGAGAATTATTTACAAGTTAAGATGTGATTTTAAATGTGTATTATTAAGTATTGTTTTAATTCAAATGAAAAGAATTAAATGTTTATTTAATTAGTCTTTTGTAGTCTTGTATATTTCTTCAATATGTACAGAAAGAAAATTTACTAAAAGAAAAGAAAATGTTCTAAGTTTGAAAATTATTATTTATATTTGATATAAATTTGTATCTTTATATTTTTGTTTAATATATATAAAAGAGGTATTTTAATTAAAAGAAAGAAAAAATGTTTTTTAATTTTAATTATATTATGTAAAAAAGATGTATTTTCATTTATTATGTACAAAAGTTTGAATGAAAATGTTTTTTAAGTTTAAAGAAAGATATTATTTGTATTTTAGTATTAATGTACAAAGGTAATATCTTTAAGAAGGAAAAGTATTTATCTTTAAAAGAAAAAGAAAATTATATGACTATGTATTTATGTACAAAGTATTTTTAAGAAAAGAAAAATGTTAACTTAAAGAAAATTATGTATTGATTTATTTATGTACAAAAACCTAATTATAAAAAGATGAATATTGTCAATTAAAGTTAATATTAACAATTGGTTTATTTAACAAAAAAAATAAGTTATGTAAAATACCATGTGGTAAATAAAAAAAGTGTTTAACTAAAAAGAAAAGAATGGGCCTTAGGGGCCTTTGTTTAGCCCAAACAGAAATGATTAAGGTTAGGAAAAAGGGGGGGGGGGGGGGGGGGGGGGGGGGGGGACGTACGTAATGGGCTTAAGTGATCAAAAGGGCAAGGCCCAAACGTCTTAATGTTTTTTAGGGTTGATCAGAGTTGTTTCATTTGGGAAATGGCTTAGGGTTTGTGTACACAGAAGCGTCGTTCACTTGTTTCGTTCGTCACCTTCTTCGTTCACGCTAAGCGCATAGCTCAAGTCCTTCGCCCAAGCCACCAGCGCCATCATCCACCCCCTTCTCCGTCCAAAGATCGCTCGATCGGTGGTTCATGCAAGGTAAAAATTAACTCAGCATATTTTAGGGTTTTAACATCCTCTTTCTTACATGTTCTGATTTTGTTTATGGTTTATGCAAGATTTTGAAATGAGGGAAAAGGAGTACTACCTGTCGGAGACGGAGAAGGAGGAGATTGGGAGGCGTTCGGAGGTTTGCCGGTGGGGGGATGCGCGATGAGAGCTTGCTTGCTTCGCTTGATGCCTTGGCACTCTGGTATTTGTGTCTTACTTCTTTTGTTTGGTGATGATGATGAACTGAACCTTTTGTGATATCATTTCCTTCTTCTTCGTTGCCTCGTACGCTTGCTTCTGTCGCCTAGTTGTATGCTTGAATATTGTTTATTGATATGCTTGATGATGATCACTTGAGAGCTTGATATACTGAGATGCTTCTTTTTACTTCTCTTCTGGTTGCCTCGATACTTTGCTTCTGTTGCCTATTTGATTTGCCTTGTATGTTTGTTTAATGGCCCAATGATGAGGAAGCTCTGAGGGTTTGGTTGCCTGAGTATGCTTGGTTTAATTGCTTGTGGATTAACCCTATGATGAACTCCTTGAGTTCTGAGGGTTTGATGGGTTGGTTCTGTACGTTGCCTTGAAAAGCTTAGGAAACAAGTTATGGGTGTGAGGAAGGTCGTACTGGTTTTGGTTTATGGCTTAGACTTGTGTTACAGGTTCAAGGCTTAAGCAGGTTTGACAGGGTATTGTTTGGGCTTCACAGTTTATGCTGGTTTTTTGTGTTTGGATAGTTTGTGGTTATTAAGTGTTTGACAGGTTTGTGCAGGATGGTACAGGCTTGATTGGTTAGGCTGGAGGTTTGAAAACTGGTGGTACAGGCTTGATACCAGTTTTGGCTTGTGGTGTTTCAGGCTTTTTGTTTTGATTATGCTTTTTGGTTTAAGGTGTTTGGGAGCTTTACTGATTTAGGCTTTGACAGTTCAGGCAGGTAAGGCTTGGGCAGGTTGGGGTTTGAAGCCTTTTGTTGTTATGCTTGTACAGGTTGGGATTTGAAGCCAGTAAGGCTTGGAGCTTGGTATTCTGATTTACCAACTTCAGGTTTAGTGCAGGTTTTGCCTATGGCTTTGAGGCTTTAGCTTTTTGAATCCATCTTCTTGGACAAATGAAGGCTTTTGAATGGTTTTTTGTATCTTTGTGATGTGAACTGATTTTTTTTTGTTTATGTTGTTTCTCTGCCCCCCCTTTTTGTACTGTGTTATGAACAGATTGTTTTTATATCATTTTCCTTCTCAAGCCTAAACCTGTAAGCCCTATTTCTTCTTCTCTTTTCCTTCTCTCTCCAGTACAAAAACATTAAAAAATTGTTTATGTTTGTACTTCTCTGAAAAAGTAAATAGCTGGGAAATGATGAAACTGAGTTTTGTTTGCTTGTAAAACATGTTTCCTCTGCGCTTTATGTCTTCTTTTCCATACTTTCTGCTTCTTGACAGCATTGATGGCCTTTTGTACTTGTTTGATATCTTGCCATATCCCTTTTGACAGCTTTTTGGCAGAAAGTTTGAATTTGGACTTTGTTTGGCAATTCAGTTTGTAACTTGGACTTTGTTTGGCAATTCAGTTTGTAACTTGGACTTTGGTTATTTGCATATGTTGTCTTGCTTTTGAACTATGCAGTTTTGACAATTTGAAATGTGCAATTTTAACTTTGTGCATTCATTTAATTTGCAAACATTTTCACCCTTCTTTGTGAACCGGGAGAAATCCCGTGGTTTGCAGAGAGGGCTAACTGATCCCGGCCATTTGCTTTTAATGATGAGTCTAAATTAAACTGTCTGTCTTTTATTTATTTATCTGCTTCTAACTTTTCTTCTGTTCTTTGTTTTGCAGATAAAATTCCATGGAGTACTGGAGCAAGGGATAGAAGATGAAGAATTGAAGATTTAGAAACATACTTAGGATAGTTTTTATTTAAATTTAAATAAATGTAAAATCATTGTTGTAAACAATTTGTAAACAAAACAATTGTACAAATAATTTAAAAATAAATAAAAAGTTTCTTTATCCAATTAATTATTTTCCTCTTTTTTTTAATTGTTCGTTTTATTATTTATAATTCTTTAATTATAATAATTGAAAATAAATTCCAATCATTTAATCTTAGAATAATAAATAATTAAATAAACAATGCTTCAGCATTTGATCAGTTAAACCTAGCGTTTCAAACATCCAGAGCAAAACAACAGTCAATCACAGCAATTGCCCAGACGCTTTTTCCCCTTTACTGACTTTAATCAAACATTGCAAATTCAAACCCAATGCAACCTTTTACTGATTCAGTCAAACAAACGTGAATTCAATCCAAATGCATTCTTTTACTGATTAAGTCAAACAATGCGAATTCAAACCAAATCTCGGAATAACTTGCAAAGCACCATAGAATTAAATCTTTCTGAAGAACCGCGCATGAACAACCCTAATTCCCGATTAAATGCCAAAGAAGCGTTCGCCTGATCGAAGTTGAGCCAAAATCAACCAAAACCCTAAGCCAACTGTTTGAAACATTCTAGAGCCCTGAAAATCAGTAAAACCCTAATTTTTGTTTGACTGACGAGAAAAGTCCGTTTGGCCGATTCTTGAGCCAGTTTGAAAAATCAGGAAACGCCTGAAGCCGTGATTTCTTGAGGAAAAATGCGAGGGCAAATTTTGGGGTACAACAGAAGTGCTTTTTTCCACTTGAGGTGACCCTTTTTATTGAAAAGGTTTTTGTTCACTAGATATTCGTCGTGCGAATTTCCCTGTTGTTGAGCAAATAGTCATATGCAAACAATGTTATTTTAAGAATGCAAAGCTTATGTCTGTCTTGAAGTTTTTGAAAATGCATTTTTTCAGTAAAACAGGCAAATTTTGTAAAATGTGATGTCAACTCGGGATATACAGCAAGCCCTACAGAAGTCAGGATACCATTTGTAACAGTATGCTTCCGAACTAACCCATGCTTCAGCTAGGACTTTTAAGGGTTATAACGTGGCCTGGTTCACGGTTCAAGAAACAAAGGATAAAGACTCAAATTTTATTTGTATCCACCCGTTCTTCGTAATGTTCTTCGATCCTAAACTCAGCTAATCGTGCATTAGATCCCGTTTGAGTCTTTGCTCTGATATTCCAGTGATGGTTCGGATACTGACAATTTATTTTGAACAAGCAGTCATTTTTGTTGAGAGTTTGTAGGATCTCTTTCTTTTTTATCTTATTATCCGTGTCTTTTGCATGAACTATTTCTTTTTGTGATTACTGTCAGCGGGATGCCCCAGTTTTGTAAGTCTCCTTCATAGGTTTTGACTTAATGGGCTTTTATTTTTTTAATTTTTTTTTAGAGATAATGACTGCCTATCCTTACGATTATACGGAACCATCATCGTCTTTTGTTTTGGAAGGACTTCTTTGATGCCATTCATTGTGCATCTGGATTAACTGAGAAAACTACCCTGTCCCAGGTTGTGATTAAGGGTTTTAATTTGTGAAAAGAAAAACTCCAACTTCTTTGGCTCAAAGGGGTTGACTAGGGATTATCTTCCTTATAACTCCACTGTTTAGGATTTGAAACAACGCCTGTACATCGTCAGCGGGGTCTGTTCAAAAGCATACTGTAGAGATTTTGATATCATTTTTGTCATCCTCCTTCTAAAGGCTTAGAATTTTTTAATTGAGAGTTGAACATCACAAAAAATGAAAGCAATTTGAATATAGTGAATACGAATGGATTGATTCAAAACAGACATATGCAATGCATTGATAAAGTAACAAAGTTTGACATGAATAGATATTCGAACAATCAAAAGAAAATTACAAATTGAAAATTCTAATGAACAAAAGCCTCTCTTGTCAGAACTTTGTCACTTCAAATGGTGAGCCTTGGAGGATTGACAGAAACATTCCAGTTGACCATCTTGTGTGAATTCCAATGCTCCTTCATCAATCAGGTTTTGAATTTTGTATTTCAACTTCCAACAGTCGTCAGTATCATACCCCGGGTTGTTGGAATGGTATGCGCACCTTGCATCAGGATTATAGTTAGGTGAAGAAGTCTTAAGATTCGGATGAGGTCCTACCAACGTCACCAGATTCAATCTCAATAGGTGTTGCAAAGCTTGGGACAGCGGCATGTTAAGCTTGGTAAACTTCCTCTTGGGCCTATCCGGCTTACTCTGATTAATCGGTTGTTTATGGAGAGGTTGTTGTTGGACCCGTGAGGTAGTAACAACTTGGAGAGGTCTATTCATCACCGAACCAAACTCTTGTCCTTTGGGAGGCTGATCAATAACTTGGTCCCCGGCCTCGACTGTTTGCTTCATACTATTGTATTTGTCTTGATGAAGCTGGTCGATAATGGTTCTCAGCTCTTCTTGTTCCCGGGCTAAGCCTTGGATAAGAGCCATCTGCCCTAGCATTTGGGTTCTTATTGCATCTACCTCCGCTTGCAGTTATTCCAGCCGTCCGTCCTTATTGTATTCGGGACTTTTCTTGACCAAGTTCCTGACGAGGAGTGTTTTCAACTCTTCCTGCCCCTTGGATAGGTTTAGGAATACGTCCCTGAACTGAGCTTCTTGAGTTTGAAGATCTTGGTTGTCTTATTTGAGAGCCATTGCTGAAATAAACAGCGAGAACATGAGAGGCCTGTACTGGAAGACCTGTTATACAATGATATGTATGCAATGTTTTCAAGGATCTCGCGGGGCAAACAAGAAACTGTTAGAATTTGTTTGAAGAAACTTCGTGTCGTTAAGAGTCCTTCTTCAAGAGTCAAGCTCACCATATCAAGTGGGTCATAGCCCCTGACTCAAGTTATCGTGTTTTGATCTCTTTGGCTAGAGGAAAATAAATCCCCTTTGCCCCTTGCTAGACATTTGATTTACCATGACCTGCATCACAAACCCTTGAGATCCTCGAAATGGTTAAGGAAATGTTAAGGCGTGATGTTATGATGTGTATGTTATGTGTTTAAGCAAAAGTGTGAGGTGTTGTAAGTAAACCCTGCAATAAATCCAAATTATTGGATAAGGACTGTAAACAAAACCTGTAAGGAACTCATGTTGTCAGATAACAAGAATGTGCAAGTAGTTCAAGTTTGAAAGCACACAAGTCACACAATAGCCCTTAAATTTCAGGTTGGCATGGAGTTTAGGTATTACCCTCTTCCAGTTTAGTTGGTTCAACCTGTCCTAGTAATAGTAACCGGGTTCTAAAGGATCTCAATACCACTGACCACCCTCGATCTGTCATAATTCCAGTTTAGCAACCTTTTCTTGCGGCCGGAATCATCGTGAGAGTTTGGTCTCAATGAGTGTAGCATACTGCTACTTTTCTATGGCTGAGTTGGTCAATTAGAGGTTGTAAGGTCAGTTGGTGCTTAATGACCCCTTAGAAGACCCATATTCTCCTCGTTGCGCCACAAGGGATATCGGTACAGACTAAAGTGCCACACCAACGTAGCTACTGCTTCAACCGTATCGGTCTATGCCGTACAGTTCCCTCACAGTTTATTTCTACTTACCTAAAGGGTATTCCCCAGATTCGGGTTAGGATCTATAGCAACTCCGATTCAAAACCACAAAGATAAAGCATATAAATCAAGCAATTGAAAACAATATGAACTATTCCTAAGGTACACCCCACTTATAATCTCCCCAGCAGAGTCGCCAGTTCTGTGATACGGTGGGAAGAACTGACTATTTTTTTTTATGAATACTGGTTTGCATTTTGCATTTATTTTTGCAAAATGTCGCGGTAAGCAAGAGTTGTCACCGACTTTTATTTTATCCAACAAGGAAAGGAAAAAAGCACAGAAAAATTCTTTTTTTGAGATATTTCTCGGGTTCGAGGGGTAGATTATAGAAAGGGAAGGTGTTAGCACCCTTCTATCTGTGGTTATCCACGGGCTCTTAGGTACTTGCTCAATGGTTTTCAAAATTGTTTTCTTTGTGCTTGTGGGTTTTGAAAAGTTTTTGTTTGAAAACTTCGATTCAACTCTTGCTTCTGTCCTCAGGAGTGTAATGAAGTGTTTTGAAAACTTTGTTCAAAAAGGAGTGTAAGTGTGAAAAATAAGTTTTGTTTTTGAATGAGAAAGTATCTAAGAGCTATCTACCTACTCAAAAAAATAATCATTCTATGTTAATTTCCTTTAGACAACGCTATTCCACTATTAGTGAGTAGGTAGCACCGTCGTTGGAGTTTGAGGGTCAATTCGAATGAGGGACATACGGTCACTAAAGCAATATTAGGACGCCTTAGCAGTAACCCTAATGTCTTAGATCATTTGTTTGAGGCAACAATATCCGAGGCAACCGTTTCGAGGCAACTATGATCTTTTAGACAAGAGGACGACCTCTAAAACGACCTATACTCAATGACCGTGTATAAAGGCAACCAAGTGGGATGTACCCTAGGAGTGCACATGTGCGAGTGTGTTGATTTCAGTTATTTTTATCTTTGCACATGTTTAGGGTGATCTAACCATTTTAAGATTAAACATTCATTCTTGTCATGCAAGCCCTATTATCAAACATCTAGCAGTTGAATAATTTGCAGAATTAAAGATGCGGAAATTAAACTAAATTATTACAAGGCGTCGGGTATTTATATCGCCAAAAACAACCCTTTGAAAATAAAAGCGATAAATGTAGAATAAACATCCTAATTAAACTATTACATCCCATGAGCAGTTACATTAAATATCGTAAAAAAATAAATAAAAGCGGTAAAGGTAAATAAACGTCCTAATTAAATTATTACAAACTGTGAGTAGATATAATAATTGGGCAAAATAATAATAAAGCGCGCGATTAAAAATTAGATCGACGAGAAATTAGGGTTTTGACCCTTCTATCCTAATTAAAAAAAGAAAATATTTTTTTGTTGTTTTTTAATATTTTTTTAAGAAAAGAAATTAGATTTTTAAATTAAATGCAAAATTGATTGATTATTAAATTAATTAATGAAAATAATTAAATAACATATTTTTGGGTTTTTGTTATTTTAGGAAAGAAATAAAATAATTAAGTTAGTAATAAAACCTATTTATTCTAATTAATTTTAATTATGTAAAAAGAAATTAAAGTTGTCTAATAATTAATAACCTAATTAAATTAATTACTTTTTTTTAATAAAAATAAATATCTTGAATTTAATTGGATAGAAAAATGTTTTGTGATTTTTTGATAAAAAAGAAAATAATTTGATGGGTTAGTAAAATAAATAAATGAAATAATATAAATATAAAAGAATTAGAGAAAAGCAAACTGGGCCTACAATGTAGGGGGGCAATCATCAGAAATCTCTAGGCCCGAATCTTCGAAAGCTTCATGCTCTAACTATAGTGTTTTTTTATTCTTGCATGGAACCTATGATTCAAACATCCATAACTGTTCTATATAAACTCAAGCAAACGTTAGCATACCATAAAATGTGATTAAAATTAGAGACTCGAAATTTAAAATTTTACCAAACCGGTGTTGTCAAATGGGGGCATGCTAGGCGTGTGATGGATTGTTCTTGGGTCTTGTAAGACTCTTGAGGACTTCAAGAGGATGGTTTGAGGCTTGATGTCAATTGAGAGAGACCGGAACCTCGAGATATGACTTGCACCAATTCTTTGATTTCTGGAGCGCTTTTTGAAGAGCTTTTAGAGAGCTTTTTGAAGAGCTTTTTGACAGCTTTTTAGAGAGAATTTTCGTCCCTTTCAAGCTTGTATGGCTCTATATTTATAGAGGAGAATGAGGAGACAAGAAAGCATGGAAAGAATCTCCCTCATAATGTTGTGTTTTAAGACCATGATCAAGATTTGGAAAAAATGCCATATTTGATGATTTTATGCCATTTTCACATGTGAATGAACCTGGACATATTTGAAAAGTTATTGCATGAAATAAATTGACATAAACTAGCATAAAACTTTCCCAAAATGGATTCACATCAAAATTTACATTATTTCTATCATTTATTTATTTAATTCTGAATTTTAATGAATAAAATATCAAAATAAATAGAGTAAATAGTAGAAAAATGTATGGATGGTCTTAGAGGTCGTGGACCATGTTAGGAATTAGTTTCAAACTTGAAAAGATAGGCACATTTGGAAAAAATCCAAGTTTGGTCAATATTTGCTTCATGCATTTTTTCAAAAATTGTCCAACTTTGACAATGCATAACTCCCTCAATTTTGACTCTTTGGAGGTGTTCTTGGACTTTTTAGAAATCTTGAGATGTCCTCTAATAAACCCTTTTTATATAATCGCATTTTGATACTCCATGCTCATATATGAAGCTTTGACAAAAAAAGTGTTTTTGTTGACTTTTCAAAATGACCTATAATGTCTAAATTCATAACTTCTTGTGAATGCATATTTTGAACTTTGGATCTGAATATGGATTGTAGGGAATTTCATCCTCTTCAAAATGAGCTTTGGATGGGTCATTTCTCATAAAGTATGATAAAGTTATGTTTGGTCAAAGTTGAGTTGACTTTTCCTACAAAACCCTAATTTAGCAACTTTTGAGTCTTGATGAATTATGAGCAATCCTTGATGAATCATGATCAACCCTTAATAAAATTATGAAATATCCTTCAAAATGAGAATGTTGACAAAAAACTTGAAGTTTGACTGTATATGGGTCACAGTTGACTTTGGCCCTAGCATAGTCGATTTTTGGACCTTTGAGCAATTGACTGAGCAAACTTCTTCTGCAAGGCTTGAAACTTGACATGGATGATCTTGAGACCATATTAGGACATTGGTGAGCATTTGGGATCACTTGGACTCAAGTACCTTGATGCAACACAAAACCCTAATTTGGGGTAGACTGCCTTAGGAGAGAGCTTGTCTGACCAATTCTTGGGCTACTTTGAGCAACTTGGAGATTTTTTTTGCAATGTTTTGAGAAATATGAGAGGGAAAATTTTATGGTACAACACTTTGTAAACAATAGATTTGTAATCCTTTGTAAACAAAACAAAAATTTGTAATTTATTTTCAATTGTAATGATAAAATTTGTGAATGATAAAATTTGTTGTATGAATCTTGAATTTCTAATAAAACATCTTGGTTTGGTAACTTGAACCTCAAGCTATCACAAATGAATTTTATAACTTGTATTTCAAATAAATCATGCGCCTTGTATTCCAATTAAATTCCTAAACAAAATAAATGTTTAAGAATTCAATTCCAATTGTTTAACTCGAACCCAAAACCATGATCATTTAAATGAAAGTCTTAATCTTCATATCTTGTCCAAATCAAATTTGTAATCAAAATGAACTTGTACGCCATGCTCGATTACAATAGAACTTTATTTCCAGAATAAAACATGCTTTAAGAACATTCACCAATCTTGTAGAGGTAACAAATTTCAAAAACAATTGCGATTAAGAACATTTGAAATCAAACAAATGGCTTGCGATGATTTGATAACTTTCAAAGTTTTCCAAACATAATTTTCTTTCGATCTTTGAAGATAAACTCGTGAGCGACATCACTTATGACCATACGCAGAAATAATCGTCTCAAGATCTTGTAATTTGAGGAAATCACAATTCTTAGAAATCAGATGACAATTACTTAAAATTAGGTCAAAGTCCATGATAAGACTTCTAACGTATTCGAATTTTGGTGATCTTCTACACGTAATCGGCTCTTTATTTGTGAAGAGAATATGGAGATGACATAAAGGAGAATCATACGCAAAAAGAACCGCTCAAAAATATCAAATAATGAAGAAGTTATGATCGTTTGAACTTGGTCTCGCAAAAGGTCGACTTTTGGGTCAATGGGGTCATTTTCAGTCATCTGCACCATTGACTGAGCAAACTTGCGATGCAAGGAATGAAACTTGGCACAAGCATCCTTGAGATTACATGAAGAACCGTGAAGATCATTTAAAACTTTGAAAAACTCGATTTCGCTTGAGAAATACCAAATCCTAATTGTTGACTTACTGCTTAGGAAGAGAATCTGTCTGATCAACTTTTGAGCCAAATTGAGTATTCGAGAAACCCTAGGATAGTATTTTGAATGAGAAGTAGGAGTTCAAATTTTGGGGTACAACACCATTACATGCACATGTATCTTAAATTTTTGTTAGCACAATCTTTGTTAGAAAGAGACTTTCCTAAATTTTCTAACTTGTTGATTAAATGGAGAAAATTAGTGCATGGATTCCAAGGTTTCACCGATTCCATACGGAAAAATTAATACTCCTCTTTCAACATATTAAACATAGAATCCTTAATGTCTTCAGTTCCCTCGTAAAGGACTTGAAGAGCGTTCCACATTGATTGTGCACTCTTAATATGTGAGTAGAGTAATATACTTTAGTGGTTAACGCGGTTATAAGTATATCCCTCACCTTCAAATCATAGGATGTCTTTTTGGTTTCATCATTTGACTAATTTTTAAGGAGTTTAACATAACCATCGACTTCGTTTTTGGGAATAAAAGGCTCGTCGGCGATTTCTACCCAAAGCATTTTATCTACAAACATCAAGTATACATACATATTGTCCTTCCAATAAGCATATTTTTCGCCTTCGAAAATTGGAGTTCTACTATACACTCCCTTCAGATTGTTGTTTCCCATCTTCTCAACTTCTGAATCGCTTAGACATGATCAATAGACCAGCTCTGATACTAATTATTGGGCAAGAATACAAGAATCCAACAATCAAGAAAGGGGTGAATAGACCTCCCAAAAATAATTGGACCAATTTGAAAATACGTTTTGTTTGAAAAACAAATCAGTGTTTAAAATGGTTTATGTAGCATAAGCAAAGTACGTATAAAATTGATTGTGCTTATCAAATGATATATACAAAAAAAAATACCTTAATCAGTATACAAATATAAAAAATGAATCATACAATTAATCAAATTAATCAAAGTGGTATATCAAATAATGATCAACTCACACGAGATGTGTAAGTATACATATTCAATACAAATTATAATTAAAAACCACAATTTCTAGTTTTAATCAACAACAAGAGAAATCGCAGTGTCAGTCTAACAAAACTTATGCTTAAATGATATACCGCTACCAAGGAAATAAACCTAACATCATATGATTCTATGAAAGTGATAAAAACAACTTAAATATGCAATTCTAAAAAATTAAAATAGAGAAAGAAAATATAGTACACTGGATATATAGTGGTTCGGCTATCATCCTCGCTAAGCCTACTTCACTCTCCAATGGTTTCCCATTAAAAAGTTTGGTCTTCCAATATAATTCCTGACAAATTTCAAGATGTTCAGTACAATCATTATTCGAATAATGTTCAAAATATAAAATCTTCTATCTGAATCATCGTTGAATTATACACAGTATCCAAACTAAATCCTCGTGAAATATTTACTCGAAACCATCTTGAGTCTTCCAAAGTATTTGTTCATCAATGATGTTTCCTCGATCCTACCGGTATCTTAAGCCTTGGCTTTTCCGAATATTGAGAAGAACTCTCACTTTGTCTGTAGGCTTTCACATATCACTACCAAAGTAATTCTAGAAAGAAGAACCTTTTTCTTTTCTGCTGGACTTGTCAAAACCATCCACAACCACACACACTTTGCATATCTCTGAAATCTTAAGAAATATTCCCACAAGCGTTAACCACAATAATAGAATCTCCTTAAAAATCACACACCTCTAAATAAGATATTTAGATCCACACAAAAATGGAAAAGAATGAGGTCGAAGATGAAATAATTTATTTGCAAAACACTCAAAACAAATTCAAAACTCCTTTGAAAATGAGAGAACAAGTGTGTTGCAAAATTTTAAATCAATAGTAGAAGTGTATATTTTCCAATATTATGTGAGGTTTTAAGTGAATAAGCTTTTACATGTGCTCGAGATCTAGCATAAAAATGAGTGAAAATGATGTATAATTCTAGTCATAATTAAGGAGTATGATTCGAGTCAAAAGATCAAATGATTTGAATCAAGAGCCAAGAACATATGAGAATTCATTTGTGTGATTTGAGTCACACACTTGTGATTTAATCACATGATTCAATTCATGAAAATATGTGATTTGAATCAGAGTTACAGAAGCAAAACCATGAAAATGCAATCCTGTCTGATTTGAATCAGGTAATATGTGATTCAAATCAAGCAGTTGTGATTCAAATCATGGATGTTGTGATCTGAATCATGGCAACATGAAATCAATTCTTGGACATTATGTAATCCTGATTTGAGTCAAGTAATAGTGTGATTCGAATTACACTTTCAGAATCTCAATTTTTGCAAAATATAAAGTCTTTTTGAAATTCTAACTTTGTCATGACTTGATTCATTCTCAAATATAATTCTTGATAAAAAAAACTCAACAAATTGACTTTAAATATAATTCTTAAACTATAACCAAACACATTGATTTATGCATGCGTAGAAACGAATTTTAAAATTTACCCTAAGATGCACAATCGATGATGAGACTCAATAAAGATATAAACAAAACCAAAATCTAAAAAACAAGCAATCAAAACATAAATCCAAGAGAAAGAGACAATGCAACTTCAATGATGAGGTAACATTTTGCTGCAATGGAGTTATGCTTTCGGTACAGTAGAAAGAGAACTAATATGCAAGATTAGCACTTCAACGCTAAAATCAGTGAGGGAATAAAAAGTAATAGTGATTAAAAATAGTTTATTTACTTTTATATATATCTTACAACCATAGATTTTATAATTCAAAATTAATTTCCTTAAAATTACATTTTATTTGCGAAATAGTTTCTTCTAAATAGGCACAAGTACAACTACATTGTAGGATATCCAATCGACATAATCACATGATTCATACCTGAATATCAAACGTGTAATTAAACCAAAATCTTTTATTCATCAAAACACGGTTTTACATGTCGACTAAATAAAAGAAGAACAAGCTTCATTACAAAAAAGACACGTATTGAACACAGATCGGATTCATCCGTTATGCATCATGCATTCCATTTTCTTGTTCAAATTCCGCGTTTTCAGCAAATCCATTATAACCTCATTTCACAATTTCATCTTTGAAAACGTCCCATTGAAATCACACGTAATCCTCCATCAATGAGTTGTTTGTGCCAAACCAAAATCTCTCCACAATGTTCAACTCAAAAAAATATATATATATTTCATCCACGTGTCACAATACCACGCACGTGCGGTCCATGATATATTGACAAAAAGAGTCACACAGGATCACGCCTCTCGCCCTAACATTCATATAAAGAAGACTTTTTCCAAAAACCATTCCTTAAAAAGAAAAATACAGTTTCGGATTTGGGGTCCACCCCGAGGTACGAGGTACCGTTAGGCGTTACCTCCGTCATGAGTTACGGCGGTGAAACGTTGGACTTCCGAAACCTTAAGGTGATATCCGCTGTCGGACGTGGTGCAAAAGGCGTTGTGTTTCTTGGGAGAATCTACGGATCGTCGAAAGACGAATGGTTGGCTTTGAAAGTGATATCGAAAGAGCTTCTTCAGAAGAAGAATAGTAACAGAATCGATAAATGCAAAAGGGTCACGTTTGAACAACAAATACTACGTCGTTTTGATCATCCTCTTTTGCCACGGTTAAAAGGGGTTTTTGAAACGGAGAAGCTTATTGGATCTGCTATGGATTATTGTCACGGTGGGAATATGCATTATCTTAAGAAGAAACAACCGGAGAAAAAATTCTCTGAAGAAACCATTAGGTATTACTATTGATTTTTATTTTCTCATGCATGGTAAATTCTTAAAATGTGTTATTTAGAGTTCTGTCGTTTAATTATTTCTAGGGTTTTTAAAAAACTGTCCACGACTATGCAACACAATGGTATCGGCATATGTCATTATCACTGTTTTATACGGTCACGACCACAATCAATGTCATGAACTATTTAATACCGACACATTTGAAAAAAAGATATGTCTGTAGTGCCAAACATCTGCCCGATATAATTATGTTTTATTAATTTATTTTTTCAGTATCAATGTCGGATCGTGTTCGAGTATTTATGTTTCATAGATAGACGGTGACATTATACTACTGAAATTATGTTTTGTTTTTTTTTGTGTGAAGGTTTTATGCTGTGGAATTGGTGTTAGCATTGGAATATTTACACAATCTAGGAGTAGTTTATAGAGATTTGAAGCTCGAAAACATTATGATTCAACAAAGTGGTCACATAATGCTAGTAGATTTCGACTTATCAAAGAAACTAAATCCAAAATCACCAAACTCACTGAGTTGCAACTCGTCACCAGGTTCAACCTCGCCAGATGTAAAAAACAGAAAGATCAAATGGTTGTCACGGTTTTATTGTCACCGTCCTTCTGGTGGGGAACCGAAATTTGACTCAGTGAGTCAAATTGATCCTAACTCGACGTGTAAAAGGAGCGAGTCAGACTCAGTTGAGAAATCCAACTCTTTCGTGGGAACCGAGGATTACGTGGCACCTGAAGTTATAAAGGGGAAAGGTCACAACTTTGCTGTTGATTGGTGGTCATTCGGCGTCGTTTTGTATGAAATGCTTTACGGAACGACGCCGTTTAGTAGTCCTAATAGAAAGGAAACTTTTCAAAAGATTTTAACTATGGAGCCTGAACTAGAGGGTGAAACGACGCCGTTGAAGGATTTGATTGTGAAGTTGCTTGAGAAAGATCCTGACCTTAGGATTCAGATTGATGAAATAAAGGGTCACGATTTCTTTAAAAGTGTGAAGTGGAACAATGTGTTGGGAATTGCTCGTCCACCGTATATTCCTCCTAATGAAATTGTGGACAAAGCTGGATTTTCGAGAAAAGAAGTTGAATCGTTTGTTCATGGAATATTTTTTCCTAAAATTAAAAATGATAATAATGGTGAAAAAGAGAAAATTAAGGAAGAGATTAAAAAAGATGGAAAGGAGAAGGGTGAGAAAGAAGATGACAATGGTAATAAGATTGTCTGGGTTGAGAAATTGAGCCAAAATCATACTAGAGATGATAATTTTTTGTTTTTTTAATTTGGTGTATTTGTTTGGATTTTTAAATGTTCTTTTGTTTGTAAATTTTATTTTAATTTTTAGATTAGTTAAAATTTGTTGGTCTCTTCAAAATTGCTTGACATGAGCGATTCTATAAACTAAAATTTTATATTATTTATAAAAGTATTATACATTCTATAGTTGAAATTTTTAGAGATATAAGAATAGTTCTGTTATAAATTCTGTAGAAAAGGGAATTAGACACAAAGTCTAATTCCATCCCTAACCCCTATTCCTACTGTATAAATGTAACAGAATGATGTAACAGAATAATAACTGAATAATAACAACTTTCTGTTTTCCTTCTCTCTCTTTCTCTCTCCCCTTTCTCTTCCTTTCACTCGTGCTTCTCTGTTTCTAACATGGTATCCAGAGCTCATCTCTGATCTTCGGCGCTCATGGCTTCTCCATCGCTGCCGTCCACCGCAAGCGGTGGCAGCACCGTCGCTGCTAGCTCCACCTTCAAACAGAAAATTTCAGTCAAGCTTGATGAGAACAACTATCGACAGTGGAAACAACAGGTTGAAGGAGTTCTTCGTGGCACGAAAATGGTGCGGTTTGTCGTCTCACCGCAGATACCGGAACGATACCTCACTGTTGCCGGTCGTGACACCGGAAGTGAGAACCCTAGCTTCGTCACATGGGAAGAACGGGATGCGTTGTTGTGCACGTGGTTGTTATCCACGATCTCAGACTCGCTTCTCTCTCGATTCGTTCTCCTTCGTCACTCGTGGCAAGTCTGGGAAGAAATTCATGCTCTCTGCCATACGCAAATGAAGACTCGGTCTCGCCAACTCAGATCGGAACTTCGATCTCTCTCGAAAGGTACTAGAACCATTTCTGATTTTCTTGCTCGAGTTTGCACCATTGTCGATACTTTAATGTCAATTGGTGATCCAGTCCTTCATCGTGATCAAATTGAACTGATTCTTGAGGCGTTACCATCGGAATTTGACTCAGTTGTTGTTGCTGTTAACTCCAAGACTGATTTCATTTCAATTGATGAATTAGAATCGCTTCTCCTCACTCAAGAAGCCAGAATTGAGAAATCCAAGAAAGAAGTTGTTGAGACTGTCTCTGTGAACCTCACTCAAGGTAATATGCCAAGTTCCAATCTCAGTCCCCAAGATTCTGATATCCCTGACACCAGTGGTGGAAACTTCCAAAGCTTTGGTCGTGGCAGCTATTCTCGTGGCAAAAACAATAGAGGAGGAAGATTCAGAGGACGTGGTGGCCGTAACGGCTATAGAAACTTTGTGCAATGTCAGATATGCTATAAACCAGATCATGATGCTAGCTATTGCTATTACAGACACTCTCAAGACACTTATGGTGTCTATCCTCCTTATAGTGCTCCTGCTTCCTTTGGAAATTTCAGCTTCAGTCAACCAAATGTGTGGACTCAACCTGGTTTTAGGGCTCCAGGTTCTTCAGCTGTGAATCAAGCTAGATCTGTGGTGCCTGTCTTGGCATCTCAGTACTCTGGTACAAGGCCTCAGGCACTGATTGCTGGCACTAACTACTCTCCCTTCTACAACCAGGCGTGGTATCCTGACTCCGGAGCTTCACATCATGTGACTCCAGATGCTACAAATCTTGCTGATTCTGTATCCTTGCCTGGTAATGATCAGGTTCACATTGGCAATGGCCAAGGTCTGTCCATAACTTCTCTTGGCTCTATGAATTTCTCTTCAAATTTATGCCCTAACACTTCTTTGAAACTAAATAATCTTCTTCTTGTTCCTTCCATTATTAAAAATTTGCTGAGTGTGAGTCAATTTGCCAAAGATAATGCTGTATTCTTTGAGTTCCATGCTAATGCCTGTTTTGTAAAATGTCAGGATACTTCTAAAGTGCTTTTGAGTGGTTCCCTTGGGAGTGACGGTCTTTATAAGTTCGACTGCAATCCTCCTCCTATTTCCTCTCAAGTCCTCAGTGTTGTTTGCAAGACATCTTGCCCTCAACATCCTTCTTTGCAGTCTACCTCTGTGTTCAATTCCAGCTGTAATAATAGGAACTTAGATTTTGTTTCCATTCTGTACAAACTGTGGCACCACAAGTTGGGTCACCCTCATCCTGAGGTTCTTAAACAAGTTCTAAAATTGTGTAATATTTCCATTCCTAATAAACAGTTTTCTGATTTCTGTAATGCTTGTTGTTTGGGTAAAGTACATAGGTTACCATCTACTTCATCTAAATCTGTTTACTCCAAACCCCTTGAACTTGTGTTCTGTGACTTGTGGGGGCCCTCACCAGTTCCCTCCATCTCTGGCTATTCATACTTTCTCACCTGTGTTGATGCTTACAGTCGTTACACCTGGATTTATCCTCTAAAATTAAAATCTGCCACACTTGCCACCTTTATTCAGTTTAAAGCTCTTGTTGAACTACAACTTAACTTCAAAATCAAATCTGTGCAAACTGATGGTGGAGGTGAATTCAAACCTTTGACACACTTTTTAACCATGCATGGCATAACTCACAGAGTCACATGTCCACATACTCATCACCAAAATGGCTCTGTGGAACGTAAACACAGACATGTTGTGGAGACAGGTCTTACTCTTCTTGCTCAGGCTAACCTACCCTTAAAATTCTGGGACCATGCTTTCCTCACTGCTACCTATCTCATAAACAGGCTTCCCTCCCCTTCCCTACATAATAAATCACCCTTTTTCTTGCTGTATTTTCAATTTCCTGACTACAAATTCTTAAAGACCTTTGGCTGCTCCTGCTTTCCTCATCTCAGACCCTATAATTCTCACAAACTTGCTATGCATTCTAAGGAGTGCCTATTTCTTGGCTATTCTCCATCCCACAAAGGCTATAAATGTCTTGATCCTACTGGCAGAATATTTGTGTCTAAGGATGTTATATTCAATGAGCACAGGTTCCCTTACACTTCTCTATTTCCTGACTCACCATCTACATCTGTTTCAAAATCCTCCTCTACTCCCTTTTTTGGACCGTCATCTGGCCACCCTATTCCCCTTACCTCTGTTGGTCCTCACTCACACTTCCAGTCACCTACTAATTCCCCTGGTTTTTCTAACAGGCAACCTTCTTTAAGCAGCATCAATTCTGATCCTGGTTCACCTGTTTCTCCCTCCCAGTCTGCTTCTACTTCTTCACATTTTGTTCATCCTGAGACATCTTCAGCTGATTCTTCAGTTGTGCCTCCTCAAGTTGATATTGAGTCCTCCCCAGTAGGCATTAGCAACAGCATAATCTCTTCTCCATTCACTGAACACTCCTCCCCTGCTACCTCTGTTCATCCTCTTAACACTCATCCCATGGTCACTAGAGCCAAAAATGGCATTGTTCGACCTAAGCTGCACCCCACTCTCCTTCTCACTCAATTGGAACCAATCTCACATAAACATGCTTTATCCATTCCTGAGTGGCAAACTGCTATGCAAGCTGAGTATGAAGCATTACTTAAGAACCATACTTGGTCTCTAGTTCCTGCTCCTGATCACAGAAAACCTATTGGCTGTAAGTGGGTTTTTAGGGTCAAGGAAAATGCAGATGGGACAATTAACAAATATAAAGCAAGATTAATTGATAAGGGTTTCCATCAAGTTGAAGGATTTGACTACACTGAAACTTTTTCACCAGTTGTGAAACCTATCACAGTGAGGACTGTTTTAACGCTTGCCATATCTAAAGGATGGATCTTATAGCAAATTGATGTCAACAATGCTTTTCTAAATGGAGTGCTTAATGAAGAGGTTTATATGGTTCAACCACCAGGCTTTAAAAAGGGTGAACCTGGTCTTGTCTGCAAGCTTCACAAAGCCTTCTATGGCCTTAAACAGGCTCCTAGGGCCTGGTTTGATAAGCTCAAAGGGTCTCTTCTCCAACTGGGTTTTACTGCCAGCAGGTGTGATCCCTCCTTGTTCATGATGCTCACACCATCCTGCTACACCTTAGTGTTGGTATATGTTGATGACATTATCATCACTGGCTCTTCCTATTCTTTCATCAAGCAGTTGGGCACGCTTGATTATTTTTTGGGCATAGAGGTATCTCATCTTCCCAATGGTTCTCTTCTGCTTTCTCAAAGCAAGTATGTCAGGGATCTGCTTCACAGAGCCAACATGGCTTCTGCCAAAGGAATTGCTTCCCATATGGCCTCAAGCACCAAACTATCCAAAGTGGGCTCTGCTCCTGTTGCTGATTCCACCCACTTCAGATCTATAGTGGGAGCCCTACAGTATGCTACTGTCACACGACCTGAGATTTCCTTTGCTGTCAACAAAGTGTGCCAATTCCTCTCAAACCCTCTTGAGGATCATTGGAAAGCTGTTAAGCGCATTCTCCGGTATCTCCAAGGGACAATTTCACATGGTCTTCTTCTCTCACCTGCTAACCTCACTTTGCCTATCACTATCACAGGCCTATGTGATGCAGACTGGGCATATGATCCTGACGATAGAAGGTCTACCTCTGGGGCTTGCATCTTCCTAGGACCGAATCTTGTTACTTGGTGGGCAAAGAAGCAAACACTTGTGGCCAGATCCAGTGCTGAGGCAGAATACAAAAGTCTGGCCTTAGTCACAGCAGAGATTCTCTGGCTTCAGTCTCTTCTGCAGGAACTTCAGATCACCCATCAGACTCCCAAGATACTATGTGACAATCTCAGCGCTGTATCTCTAGCTCACAACCCTGTTCTGCACTCAAGAACCAAGCATATGGAACTTGACATTTTCTTTGTTCGGGAGAAAGTGATTGGCAAGAACCTCATTGTTTCCCACATTCCTGCAGTAGATCAGTGGGCTGATGTGCTAACCAAGCCTCTCTCCACCAACAGATTCTTATTTCTTAAATCCAAACTTGATCAACCACCCTAAGTTTGAGAGGGGAGTATTAGAGATATAAGAATAGTTCTGTTATAAATCCTGTAGAAAAGGGAATTAGACACAAAGTCTAATTCCATCCCTAACCCTTATTCCTACTGTATAAATGTAACAGAATGATGTAACAGAATAATAACTGAATAATAACAACTCTCTCTCTCTCTCTCTCTC